>KZ505651.1:1710950-1728262 GCA_002844005.1 Limosa lapponica baueri | reverse complement strand
AAATTGTTTTTTAAAGAAGATAAAGAAAAAAAAATCACGAAGTTTATAGGGCATAAGCTTTCCTTTTATTTTTGTAAACACACTTTCCAGCAGAGCTCAATCTATTTGTAATTACTCAACACTACAGAATCTCTCCTTGGGCAGAAGATTAGATAATAAAGTGTCTACGACAAGCACCAATCTTTAAAAGGGCCAGAGAAACAGCACCTTAGATATCAGTAAGCACAAAAATTCTACTTGAAAGAATACACTGGTGTTTCTATTTACTAACTTATCAGCTTTGCTTAAATTAACTATGACTGAAGTATGCTCTACCCTTTTCCTCAATTAACTTTTCATTCATTCACAAATTCGTTGGGCCTCACCCTGGAATGAGACCCTTCATTCTTCAAAGGGCCGGGGTGACCTGCTACAGTTTCCAACTAATCAGAGAAACCAAAAAAGGCTGAGATTAAACCCCAAGGAAGCCAGGCTATCTTGGAATTCACTTGCAAGAATAAACATTGTCACTTACAACAAGCAGATCTGCAGATATTTAACAAACCCCAGGGTGCTCTATACAGTGAAGATTTCCACATTTGATTGCCATCTTCTCCACCAGAGGGGTTTTCTTAGGTCTTTATCTAATCAAGAAGTTAGCTGGTGTGTTAGAAAAAAGATACTTTCAGCACACTTATAAGGGTTTAGACAATCATCTATGTCCCTATCCATTGCAGTCAGCTCTGATATTGTGATTCATAAATATCACATTAAAATTGTAATTAAAACAAAAATACAGAATTGGGAATCATAATCTCTGTGTGGTATGGGTCAGTTTACGAGTGAGCTTTATCTTTTGTAAGAAAAAAAACACACTTAAAATTTCTTGTGGTTAATGCTACCATTTCTGAACAAGCCTTGTAATAACTTTGCATTAATTATCCTTTTGCAGAAAATGTTGTTTCAGATGTCTTTTCACTGGCAAGGGTGGAGTTTGTGCACTGACTGAATGCTTGGAGCTAAATTGTTATCAGCATTACAGATATCCTTAGAAAATAAAAATATGGCGCTGGAGCCAAAAAGTTGGTAAGATTTAAGAAAAAAATCTTTGTTCTTCCAGGCTGCTGGGATGTTCTCATGCTGCTGATTATGGGTTTCATTTTATGCAGCAGAATGTTCAGTTCAGTTTAGATGCTGCAGAGCTTCTGGAGGGTGCCCATCAAAAACAGTCTGTCAAAGAAAGATCTCAAAAAAGTAAAATTATCAACAGACAATTTTGAGTAAAGTAAACTTTCTAATATAGTGTTTCATGTTTTACGCCTTTAAAAGTTGTTCCTGATGTGTTCACCCTGGAAGTGCAAGGAATGGATGGTAAATATCTTCTCATAATGACTGTGTTCATGCAAGGAAGGAGATAAAGCAAAGGAGCAGGAAACTTGAAACAAAATGTGTGAACCATGCACAACATATGTTGTGAAGAATGAAAACAGGACAAAAGGAGTTGTCCGATCAGTGGGTTTCACGCCAGAGTCATCACAACACACCTAAACTGTGTGCATCTCCAGCCATTACTTTGACCCCCTTTAATGGTAAAACGTTTCTCTCTATTGCCTTTGCTGTATTCTGGACAAGTAATGGAAAATGAATTCTTCAGCAAATTGAAAGACAGAGATGGAGAAAATGGCCAAGCTTCCTTAGACAGAAAGGTTTGTGCATTCCAACCTGTTCTGGGGTGTTTAGATACAGATTAAGAGAAAAGTCCACAGCGTGAGGAGATGCGATTGCTTGCATAAGTGTGGGGTAGCTTTTGGTTTAAGACTGTGCCTTTACAGGAAAAAAGCCATTATCTATCTATCTATCTATCTATCTATCTATCTATCTATTCTGCCTACCTGCCTACCTGTGTATAAAGTTGTGGTAGCAGTGGAAAAGAATGTAAGCAACGTTCTTGCAAGTTCTGTAGGATGAGATGGTGTCTTTTTTTTTTTTTTTAAGACTAACCAATATAACTAAAAAAAAGAAATAAGCAGAGGGATACAAAGAGTCTCCTTCAAGTCAGATGTCTGCTGGAAGTGGCCTGAGCCCTCCCAGCAGCCGTTATCTGCAGTGGGTTGCCTAAACTTTCCCACAAGTCCTTCCGCTGGCAGAACTGGGGAGTGCTGAACAGATGGTGGGAAGTGTGAAGCAGCCAGAGATGGTGAATTCTTTGGTCAGCACAATTGGATCTGAAAGCAGATGTCTGCCTACCACCTTGGCTGCGCTGAGAAAATGAAAAATACAGCAACACTGGGGCTGAGGCAGATTACTTACCTTCCATTTTTGCACAGCTTGGGTAGGCACAATGAAATTTTAAATGGTGGTTTGACGGTGAGCTTTGTTCCTTAAAACACAACACAAACAGGCTATGAAGGCAAAATAAAAGAGCTTCTTGTACCCTCTTGCTCCCCAGAACAACAGCATAGGGCAGTATCTCATGTGCAGGTCTAACTCAGCTGCCACTAATCTAATAGTCTATAGACTAGTTGTAGCAGTAGAAAGCCTCAGGGGAACAAATAAGGACTACCGTGCTGAGTAAGAGTTTGCACAGGTTGTGTATTTTTTAAGGTATATGTCTACATTTGGGATGAAGATTAGCAGGCTGGTTGCCTCAGTGCAAGCAGAAAACATGTTTCAGACTGCACATTTTCACGGCTGACTTGCAAACTGGTTCCAAGAGTGCACTACACAGACATATTAAAACCACTATTGTTTGAGCCCTTTATCCTTTCTTGTTTAAAATTTTATGAAAGACTTAAAATTGCTTCCCTTTGATTTCAGTTAACCTAGTTACTCTGTATTTCTCCATACAGGTTGCAGAAAACAGGATTTTATGAGCAATTCAAACTACGCATGAAGAGTCTGTTAACAAATAGTGCCAAATTCTTAGATACACAGGACCACTGCAGTAAAAACAGAGGGATTGCATGGGTGGGAATAGGAATAGATTTTGCAAGGAATGTGGATTCCCAAAGGAAGCGGTAACTTTCATAAACTCTTGAAAACCCGTTTCCCATACCTGCCACTCTCACCACCTTCTTCTTATAAACTGGGCCGTTCAGTAAAACCTGTAGATTCCTGGCCTGCTGTGCCGTGCTATTATGGCTGAACAAGTGGGGTGAAAACCAGGCATGTGAAATTTTCACAGCGCAGAACACACCAACACAAAGCCTTGCCTCGGTTTCAGGTTTCTTTACCAATCCAAAACCCAGACAAGCTTCATTGAAAGGTTTGTTAAGGTTCACCAACCGCAGGATGAGTTTGGGGATGTGCCAAAAAAAAGAAAGGTCTGGAAGAGCGAGAAGAAACTGGGAGCAGATCTACTTTGGGCTCTGCCACGGGCTGGCTGTGAGTCTTGGGTAGATTGTCCTCCTTCCCGCCTGTCTCTCAAATGGCACTGTGTGAGTAACGCTGCTGAACTCCCCATGTCTCAGGAGCATTGAGAGGCTGAACAGCTGAGAAGCCCTTTAAATAAGTGGAGTGTTATACTAGGACTAGAGTGGGCTATAGAGACTTCCCAGTAGAGCCTTAGCAGCTAAGCTCCAGCAGAGACCCAGCTGGAGAATCCTTTTCCTGGTTTGCAGAAGTCATCCTGGGGACAATACATGTCATTTTCCTGAAGATAATTTCTTTTACTTCTAATGTTCTCATAGATATGGCCAGGATACCTGTAGCCGCTATTCCACTTCCTCTAAGGCAAAAAAAAAAATTGTAAAATGCAGTTTCCTGAGTTGGTAAATGCAGTTTACTGAGTTGTCCTTCAATTGGAAGGATGGAACTTTGGGCTCACTAGGAGAGGTAGGCAGAGGGGACAGCTCTGCTCCCATGTTCACAGGCAGACCCGTGTGTGCAGGTGCATGGAGGGAGGTTCCTATCAGTCATGCTACAGCTCCTTACAAATTACCATGAAGTCACCAACTGGAGTTAGCCTGTTAGGAAAGTTCTGATCCTGGGTTCAGTTTAATTAGGGCCATTTAACTTGTTAGAGATTGCTTTACCAAAGTTGTAAGAAAAGATGCTGAGAAAGAAAAACAAAAGCGCAAATGTGAAAACCACAGTTAATACTTTCAGAAAAAAAACATGGTCCAAATACTGATGTTTTATTTCAGGTAAAATTCTGCCGCTCTGGACCACAGCTCCATGATTTCATGAAAAACAGGGTGGCATAAAAGGAGACAGTAATTACTTCACCGACTTCAGAGAATGCTTTGTTTTAAAGCTGAGTAAATACCCTAATCTGTTTGCTAATCTATGCTGTTGTTTGGAGAAATGCAACTATTTAACATTATGAGATTCTGTGTTAAAAGTATTCAGGTGTGTTACAAGTAATTATATATAATAAGGTATCCCCCTATGACTCTATATTTTATCCAGCACCTTATTTTGCTGTTTAAATTCCATGATTGCCTTTAAGAGGAGCCCTGTGGGTTTTGACCATGTTATTAGAAGTGTTTAACATATCTTGTTGTTTTGTCTATAAGCTTCATTTAAATATTGCAAGTCTGCAAAGCCCTACCCACAAATTCCTCAATACCAGGGGGAAGAGAGCTTTTTCATGTCTGTAAAATAATTTTATTGGGTATTAAGATTACTTGCTGTAACCACATTCATTGTTGGGTGATGAAATCAGAGGCTTTGTGACAATCCCGTAACATACGCAGTGGAGTGTCCAGATATTGATTACACTGAGCAATTTTGGGCAAATTTCATTTTGCAGCAGCCACACCAAGTGGTGTCCAATACATTCAAAAAGGGATTTTCTGCTGTGTGTGTCTAGACATACGGTCTAGAGAGGGTAGAGAAATACTGGATACAGTATTTGCAGCCACGCAGTAGGAAACAGGGAGGTCTCTGTTATCTTTACTTTATATGGGATGAAGTGAGTCTGCTACAAGTTAAGGTTGTTGAATTTCAGTACATATTGTTCTGATATAGGGCTGTGTAACATAAAAAATTATATTTCAAAAAAAGGGTGCTGAAATCAAGACTATCAGATGCATGCAGGGCAAAAAAAATCATCAGAGGGATGGAACACCTCTCCTATAAGGACAGGCTGAGAGAATTAGGGTTGTTCAGCATGGAGAAGAGAAGGCTCCAGGCAGACCTTATTGTGGCCTTTAATACTTAAAGGGGGCCTACAGGAACGATGGGGACAACTTTTTAGCAGGGCTTGTTGCAATAGGACAAGGGGTAATGGCTTTAAACTGAAAGAGTAGATTTAGACTACAAATAAGGAAGAATTTCTTTATGATGAGGGTAGTGAAACACTGGAACAGGTTGCCCAGAGTGGCGGTAGATGCCCCATCCCTGGTAACATTCAAAGTCAGGTTGGACGGGGCTCTGAGCAACCTGATGTAGTTGAAGATGCCCCTGCTCATTGCAAGGGAGTTTGGACTAGATGACCTTTAAAGGCCCCTTCCAACCTAAACTATCCTATGATTCTATATTGGTCCAAATGAGGGGTACTTCCAGTTCTTTGATACATTTGAGTGATTCTCAGCATTTCATTTCAAAATGCATGAGCAGAGCCAGAATGTGTACATGAAAGGACTCATTTTCATCGGAACTAGACACGGCCGAGGCCAATGAATTCCTTCTGCCTAAGATAAGAAAGATCATATGAGAAATCATAGCAAAATGTAAAGCTCATCTATTGAACTTGTCCTCCTTACTAGAAGCTTCAGATACCATCTTGATGTTACTGGCTCACATACATGTGCACGTGTGCACACCTGCACACACACATTCAAACACACCCCTACTGATCCTGCAAAAAAAAAAAAAAAGAACGTAAGACACCATTATTGTAATTTTCAGATCTGATTACCCAGACACAAATAATCATTAAGGTATAATGTATATGCAGGAGAGTTTCCAAAAATGAAAGGTTTGCTATGAACAGACCCATTAGACACTATAACTTCACCCTGCAACTTTATTGTTTCTTTGTTCTTATCACTACTAAATGCCTTGTAAACCCAATGAAATCTAAACATATTATTACTTCCAATATCTATATGATACCAATTAGGAGTAAGTTGCTGTTTATGCCACTTTACATTTCAGAATAGTTGATATACGCTGATGAAATATGACAACCTATGCAAAACTTGTCAGCTCAAATTAGATACATTACTATATTGTTTTACAGAAGATTTTTTAGAATACATTACATCATACTTCTTTATCACTTTCTGAAAATATAAATGTGTTTTCCAAATTCATACATTTTGTCTCACAATAAATCTGTTAAGAAGATGAGTATTGCAGATTTATCCCCTATGTAGCGATAAGGAAACTGAGACACAGGCCTAGATCTTTGCTGTTGTAATTCTTCTCTTGCAATCTAAGTCCTACCCATAGAACAATAAATGCCATCCATTTATTTGCTGCACTGTTTTAAACAACATATTTAATGAATTAACTGGTCTATTATTATGACAAATAGTCACTGTATATTATTGGAAGGATGGGGCATCAGATTCCCCTCTTGTATCCAATATCCTAAACATTGTAGTCTCATCTAGGAATGTACTGGTTCTGGAGAGTCCTTGCAGTGCCTCCTAAGAGACACTGGAAGACATACATGGAAGAAGCTTATTTATAGCTGATAACTTATAAACTTGATACTTACTAATCGTCTGAGTGTGTTCTCCTAAGAGCTGTAGAAATCTTCTAGGACTGTGACATGGCTGTGACCCGTAGAAGCCATAAAACCCCATCCTCTGTCTTGTGTCATGGGTTGTCCAAGTGTGATAATCACATGTTAAATACGCACTTAACCTCCTCACAGCATCCGCCTCACCGCCACGGGGGCATGTGTGTGTCTCCCTAAGAGCTCCTGAGGAAGAGGCCAGCAGAAAGGCAGGATTACGTGACTGCCACTGCTAATGATTGCTTTCCAAATAAGTCTGTGCTCATCGACTGGGCAAGGCTGGAAAACTTCCAGCACAGTTGTTTAGACTACTTGACTGTGTGATATATAGGGACTTCTTTTTACAGTACTGTTAGTGTCTTCATACTAACGTGGAATAGGATTCAATAAAAATGCTTTTCGGGGGGGGGGAGCTGGTATTTCATTTTACCTGAGAGAAACATTAAAGCGTGTCAATCTGACTTATTGGTGACTAAAACTGGCTAAGTGGGGAGGGCGGGGGGCGGGAGCTCAGCGGCTGGGCTCGCCCCCCGAGTGGAGCGGGAGGCTCCCGTGGGAGGCAGGGGGGAGTCTGCGGCCAGCCCTCACCTTCCCAGCATCTTGTTTATGTCTCCAGGAGCCTCCCCACCATTAGCCGGGACCTCACACCGCAGCCCCCCCGGCGGTGGGGGGCTGAGTTCACCAAGCGGCAGCCGGGGGGTCACTTCGGGAACAAGGCGCAGCCCCCCGGGGCCGGCCCCGCCGTGAGGGCGGGCAGTAACACCCCCAGCCGGCGGGGCCGGGGCACGGGGAGGGCTCTGCCTGGCACGGCACCTCACCCCAGGGCAGGATTCGGGACCCCCCCGGTACCCACCCACAACCCCTGCGCTGCCTCCTCCGCGCCGAGGGCCGGTCCCGGTCCCCCTCTAGCGGCCCGCCGCGGCGGGGGGAGCCGGGCTGCCGGGGCGCTGGGTCCCGGGGGGGGCGCTCCGAGGGGCACCTGCAAGGTGAGACGATGATTTTGGGGTAGGAAACCGCCGGCCTCGTTCGGTAAAACCCTTGTCTGGAGCTAAAACCGGCAGAAACGGCGCTTGTTTGCTCTTCCGTCCCGGCGAACTTGAGCGGGTGTTCCAGCCCGGTGCGCGGTGGGGGCAAACCAGTAACAGCAGGACGTTTTACTGGAAAGTGAAGAACCCCATTTTACAAGCCACGTTTCAAATTCACCCCCCGTCGCAGGTCTGAACCTGCAGGTCCTGCCCACTTAGGTTCCGATTTTGCTGAAGAAAGGCTGCAAGGAGGCAAAAATGACTTGAGAGAAAACGTCTGTTGCGCCGTGTGGGAGTACATACGTACCAGGGAAAGGAGAAGTTACATTTGATCCTACATATGTTTATATGTGCACAAATAAGGCATGCTGGTGACATATGGATTTCCTATATTTTCCCTGTATAAACAGAAACATAAAATAAATGCACACACACAAAAACACAAAAAAAGGGTGTATGGAGAGAACTCGCTATGCTGAGGTTCTTGTCATGTAACTGTAACACAAATATTAAAAAGCAGCCATAACCTCCTCCTTCCTTTAATAAACAGAACAGATTTAAACAAATAAATGAACTGAGACGCTTATAAAATGCAAGATAAAATTTTGAGGAAAAAACGTTTGTGAAAGTTGTCAACAGTGTAACGAACTCCCAACACACACTGAAGGGTTTGCAAGACCTTGAACGTCATAAAGTTGCCCCATTTCCTAATTTGCTTGTTTTTATCTCTGTCACAAAAATGCTGTCTTAAAAGCTGTTCTACAAAGACTGTTATAACTTGTGACAACCATTTTTTTTTGTTACTTGTAGACACCAAATGATTTCTGGAGAAGCCCACTGTGCTTTGCAAACAAGCAAATATAGTAGCGGCAAACATATATATATATTTATCTTCCAGTAGAAAGAATGCTTCCCTCTTCATCAAATCTTTGCTGGAGGAGTTGAGTTCACTGTATCAAGAGATTTGTAGAATTTGTAGAATTCTGGATTAATCTTATCTGGAGAGTACACCCGGTCTCCCCCTTCTTTCTTTGTACTCCCAACTGTTCTCTCAACTTCTTTGCCTCACAGCTGCAGTGCTAATAATTTATCGTCCCAGTCACCTCCCTCGTACTGTTTGAGCTGAGTCTTCTTCAAAGCCAAAGGAGTGAGCTGTTGGACGGCACGCAGTACAGACGGCACACTAACAAGGGGGATGTGAGTGAGCTTCAACTTCTCTTTGGTCATGAGTTCACGAGCCCTGTAAAGCTGCTGGGCAGGGTAACCAGATAAAGGGGAGATTAAAAAAAGAAAATAACCTTTGAGATGAGGCCAGATCATCTTTGATCTAAGGCAAATTTGTGCTGCTCTGTTACTCAAAGCTTGCACTGAAACAGACCTATCTGGAGCAGGAGAACGGGTGGAGGAGTTGCTGGAGCGGTGTTGGGAGGCAGAGGTATGTTGCTTGCTGCCATCTCGGTGCAAGTGTCATGATAAAAGGGATGAGTCTGAAGGCATTTTGGCATCTCCATGATCCAGGTGTGGTAGCAGCCCCTTGAAAATACCGAGCGTTGGCACAAATGGCTCTAAGCTCCTTCAGCGTGTACTAGAAGACTGTTGAGCAGCGCATGGGTCAGCAGTTGGGGCAACAGAAAGGTGGTTGGGTTGTACTCCCGGCTTGTAAGTGAAAGCAAAGATTGGGGCCAAACTAAGTTATCAGACAAATATACAAACTGCATTAACTCACATCTGGAAGTAGCAGCCAGCCAAATATATTCAGTATCAAACATTTGGAATGGGATAGTTTCCTCTGAGCCTCCATGACCCAGGCTACTAGTGATAAAACAAAATTCACTGTATGTGAGCTAAAAGTTATTTCAGTGCCAAATTCCCCCAGCCCTCCACACACACTGTTCCTCCTCCCCTTCTGTGCTCCTGCCTGGCTTCATGCGAAGGGCAGTCAGTGCTGAGCCAGGCTTCCTTGTTCCCATTTGTTTTGCTCTTCACCTTAAAGTTTACCTTTCCTTTCTCTTTGCATCTCTCTGAAAGGCTGAACAGTGTCCTGTATGCAAAGACACTCAGTCTCCCCACTCAGTCTCCCAGCCACTGGTGAGAAGACCTCAACACCTTTCCACATTGCTCTCTTGCAAGACTCCAAGATAGGAAACTCACCGTAGGGGAACAAGTGGCTGTGGGCATAAACATGATGTCTGGTGCCCTCTTACACCCACCATGGTATCCACACATCAGCACAGGGCTTGCAGCTGTGGCAGAGGACTTAAACCAGACCTGTGTCTTTGCAGAATCACAGCTAGAGACTAGGAAAGACATCTTGAGGATCTAAAGCATCACCAGATGTCATAGGAAGGCAAGCTCCCAGCCTGCCTGTTTACCCCAGTGCTGACATAAATTGGAGTAACTACACGGCCTTCACGGAAGATTTGGGTCCCTGTTAGTTTTGTTCTTCTTTTTAAATAATTTTCCCAAATTAAACAAGACCCAAGCTCAGTGCCAAATCAGCTAAGCCCATCATACATTTTCCACTGAAACCGGCTGATTATGGGAAGGTTTCATTGGAATCACAGTTTTCAATTAGACAATGGCCATTCTTGGGAGCATTTCCCCACTTTTCAATAGAAATTTAGAAATATCAACAATATAAAAAAACTTGGCCCTCTCAAACCCCGTGCTTCTCTTTGAATAGAAATTTTAAAACACAGGGTTTCACTTTAATCTGAAAAGTATCTTTTTCTCCTTTGCTCTTTTGAAACCAAAATATCGGTTGAAATTTGTCCTGTGTGTAAAAGTGCCCCATATTAATATGTTTTGTTTGCTTTTTAAGAGAAAAAAAATCTGTTCTGTAGCATTGTCACCACTCATAGCCAGTGGCTTACCAGGGACCTCCTCACATCATGGTTCCCTGGTGATGTGCAAGCTGCTTTGAAATGACGTCTGCAGGCAGCTTCCAGCAGTGTAGGTGGAGATAATTTCCTAAGTTCTGGCATGAGGGTATTCACACTCTGGTTGTTGTGCATCCAGAACTGGATTAGCAACACCTTATTGCCTGAGTGGCTGCTGTAAAAGCCCCGCCAGTGCCAGCACCTGCATATCCTGGTAGGACATAAAAGCAGGCCAGGGCAACAAGAAAGAAGAGTGCAAGGTGGGAGGTGATGAAAAGATGTAAACTGAGATGTCTTACTGGGTGAACAGTGAGGCTATAGGGTGGAGGATGCAAAGTCCTGGGTATGTTCTTGGTCATGGTTTGATGAAGTGGTGAAGAAGAGTGTTGGATCCCAGACTGAATCTAGTGATGGAGTAGCAGAGAAGAAGCCATGCCTCTTCAAGCCCATATGGATGAGCTGCCACAGGACCAAGAGCTGCTGCTGCCAGGGATGCCCTGTGTCTAATGGTTTGTAGGTAAACTACATTTGGAAACACAGGTTTGACAATCCCTAAGTCTTTTAAACTCATCCAGAGAAGAGAAGAGAAGAGAAGAGAAGAGAAGAGAAGAGAAGAGAAGAAGAGAAGAGAAAATACACTGCATTTCTCAAGGAGCAAAGGAGACGATTTGTTCATCTCCTTTTACCTACCAAATATCATGTGTTGCTAAAGACTATGTATTTATGCCATGATTATAATGTCCTTAATAAACAATTACTGCCAGAGGACTCAAACAGCTTTACAAACCTTGTCCCTGGATTAATGTGGGCAAACTGAGATGCAGAACTGTTGAGATGTGAGGTTTTCCAAGAGCTGGAAAGGAGTCAGGCACCCAGTTTTGCCTGATTTTCCCTGGGAGCTGTGCATTTCAGCCCCCTTGGAAATTCCAGCCTAAGCGATTTGCCCCAGGGTCAGGCAGTGAGTCAGTATGTGAAGTGGCAACAGAGCCAGGCTATTCTGACTCTCTGTTTCCTATCCTAACCACTGGACTACTCACAGGGTATTTGGTCATGCAAATCTCATTGCACAATATCTTGCCAGCAATGTTTTGCCATGAAAAAATTGTCAACCCTAACAGCACATGGGATGCCTTGAAGACAGAAATAGTAAACCCAAGCCGCTCTATATATTCACTACTACAGATGACACATCCCATGGTCAGATCTTATTACAATCAAATATTTGTGGTGAAAGGACCAAGATGAAATGATGCAGTCCTGATAAAATGGCCATTAAAGACCAGATGTATGCACCTGGAAAATGAGACACACTGCATTAAGTATCAGGCCACAAGTATTCTATTTCCTATTTGGGGTCAGATCTAAAGTCAAATGAGATCACTTCTCATGCTGAGAAGACTCTTCTCAGTCTTAAAAATTCACATAAAAAATGAAATAGTGCAAGCCAGGTATTCATATAGGTTCACCTAACCCAAAGAAAAATATGTCACATTTGTATATATAAACTCAGTTAGCCATTGAAATAAATGTAGAGATATATTTGTGCAGCCAGAAGGAGAGTTTTACGCTATGGATGAAACTGTCCATAGTATGCTGAAATTACCGGCACAGTCAGATATCTGTTCAGATTTATATACATACATATGTATAAACATACATATATAGAGAGAAAGTATTCTTTCAGCACTTGCCCAATCAAATGCTGCACCGAAATAAGGAACTGTGATTGGGTACCTCAAACTGTAGGTCTAGCTTTATAAATTATTTTGAATTTAAAATAAACAATATAAATTAAATGTGTCATTTTCATTCCGTGGGAAAATAAGCATCCAGAGAACTAGTTAATAATACAATACAGTTCTCTTCTTGATTCAGCAGTAAATAAATACAACTGGAATTTAGAAAACATTTCCCTTGGTATTCTATACAAAGACTAAACTTGCTGGAAGCTTTGCAGTGGGCTGTCCATTAACTGAGTATATAATCTATCACCTTTCCATTACAGTGTCTTTAGCTGGAACACAAGACCAAGAAAAACACCATTTTGTCTTAAAAATAGCCCCAGTCTCCCTCAGAAGCAGATTACACTGAGCTACAACAGACTCTCTGGACGGGGAAAATGTTCCTCATTTCCGCGTGCCCATAGCCTGTTAGCATTATTTACACCATGGGACTTCCTACATACTTGGAGGAGCGGAGCTAAGTGCTGTGGAAACATGTCATGAAAAAATAGTACCTGCCTGCAGATATAAGCTTTACGCTTACACTGTGCTCCTCTGTACTGCTTTGACAGTGCAAATCTGTTCCAGCTGCCATTTTCCAATACATTTGCAATGCCATAGTTAGCTCCAGGGTACACGAAAAACTATAATGTGCCCTTTAATCACCATGTGCCACCAAAGATGGGAAAGGGGAGCAGGCAGCCAATGTTGCCTTTGCATCCAAGTGGGTAGAGGACACTGCTAGGTCAGACCTTTGCATGCACTTGTGCCTGCCAGAGGGTTTTAACAGCTTCGTTACCAGGTGAGTCAAACCCATCTCAAGATCTGTCAAGGTAGACCCCGCCTCCCATAATGTAGCTGAAGCCCTATGACAGAGAAGGGCAAGGAGCCACTGAACATGCTGGGTATGTGAGCAGCCAGCTCTGAGGAAAAAAGTTTAAGGCAAGCACTGAAGCCTCAGTGTTGATTGTTACTAAAATTAAAACTGAGGAAACGAGCATATTTGGAAGCTAGCGTGGATGAAAAATGCTTCCAGTCAATTCACTGTTTCTCGGTGAGCTTGCCTCTTTACCAGGCTGCAAGCTCCATTTTGAACATATGCTGCTTCCCGTCTCCTGCCTTCTCGCCTCCCTGGGAGCCAAGTTCCAGCCAGTGGTGGCACAAACCTAAGTAGAAGGAGGCTGTATGAAGGAAACAGTCAAGCATTCAGGTGCGGACATCCCTGAGCAGTACCGCTGAGCATGGCTGTACCAGCTTTCTGTGGCCACAATGAGCTTTACATCCAGCCAACCCCAGAACTTCCTTCTCATTCCCCTTGCGTTTGGATTTGAATTGTCAAAACCATTGGAAAACCTCTCAATAACTTAGCTCCTACTGAGGAAAGGAGTTGCCAAGGGGGTAGGCCGAGCTGGCAATGAGATTGCATGTTAGACATCTGTGGTCACTGGCCAGGACAGACCAGAGGGTCTGCTGAGCGTTATGCAGTGGCAAGAACTGACCATCAACCATCCCCAGAGTGGAGGATGAAGCCTGATGGGGCAGTAAAGAAATACTACCTCCCTGCTTCTGGAAGGATATCCCAGTTTTCCACTGGAGAAGTGAGTTCAGGAGCAAGGTAGTATATTCAGGGAGTTTACTGTTGTGTCCTGAGATATATCTTGCACAAAAAAACAAGCTGAGAGACTCAACATATCGCCTACCTGTGTCAGAGTCTTTTTCCTTGTTACTAAGCATCTCCTGGAAAGACTGATCTGCAAAGAAAAGATTCCCATTTTCAGCTGGATCCTGGAAGACAGGTGGAGTTAGAAAGCAACATCTGTTTGGCAATGTCCTTTAGGAGGAAAACCCCACTGATGTGAAGGCTTTAACTGCTTTTCCTTCCCACAGGCACCCTGAGCAAGAGGAACGCAGAGACCTGCACTCTGATCACACCTCCTTGTCTTCTGGCTTTCAGAGAAGAACTGAAGGTCTGAGGCCCTCACAGGATCTGCCAGCTGCTATCCTGAGTAAATGCTGGCCCAGGCCTACTGCAGGGGAACCTCACTTGGAGACCTCCATTCCTCTTAAATGGGGGCTGACAATAACTCATAGGCAAGACCAAAACCTTAAGCTGGGTGAGACTATGGGTACTTGTGTCCATCCTGTCCAGGCTGGGTTATTGTAGTTACTATCTGAGTCTGGACCCAGAAGCAAATAAACCTGTTCTCCTCAGTGGAGCAAGTTAGCATGAACCCCCATTTTTCTGCTCTCTACCCCACCACTGGTTTGTTGTGCACTTTGTTCTCTGCTGCCAGCTTTTACTTCTGATTTTCAAAAGACTCTAAGGTTGACTTAGGACCCACTTGAGTCATCTCACCACTGTGATATCACTACCCTGACTCACTCAGTTCAGCTGTATTCTACAAAGATAACACAGCTTACAAAGCCTCAGATGAATCAAGTAAACAGAAAACATTTTATGAAAAGGGTTTCAAATGAGATTTCAAAGATAGATTAAATGCTGTACGAGTAGTGCTTGGGCATGTGACAACATCTTCCTCTTTACAAAGCATTTGGTCTCAGAAATAGCATGATGATGATACAGGTGATTAAAATGTTTCCCACTGCCTTGACCAGAGACAGAAAATCTCTCCTGGTAGTTCCCATGAAATATATAGATCTCATTTACTTCAATAGCATTTCAATATCCTAGAAAGAAATTCCGTAAAAAATTCCTAAGAAAGTCTTTGTCTACGGTAGGAAATGGAGTAATTTTGTTTACCCTCAGCCAGTGCTGGCTCTGGGTTTGCTGAAGGCGTGGACAAAAATAAATACACCAAACACTTTAATAATACACATGGCTAAAACCCAGTTGAAGACAAGTAGGTAAAAAAGAAGTTGGCCTGCTTTCTTCTGGCACGCTGGGGCAAATCTCACCTGTGTATGCACAATTGGTTTGTAATACAGTCCTTACTTTGGCTTCTTCATTGAGAATGACCTGTTTTATCTTAATTTTTTCCCTCCCTGGAACCAGGGGTTTGTGTAACAGCTACACAGAACAGCTGCTTGGACTATGCACAGGCCAGTTTACATTAGCCTGGTTTTTCTTGAGAAAGTCATAGTTTAAACAAATGGTTATGTCTATTTTAATCATTTTTGTCTTCTTTTGAAGTGTTTTTTCAAACATTAGCTTTTTTTCCTTCAAAATCAAGTTTAGCTTTACAAATTAGTCTGCTCTGTCATGTCCCCTTTAAACACAGCTGTTACTACAATGTAAACATAGGTTTTAAAATGTAGATAAACAGTTACAAGAAAGAGGGCTTCAAGTGTTTTTAACACATGGTCAGTTCTTGCTTACTTGATTTTCCTTGGTTTAAAATTAGAATTCAAAATACACGCTGTATTTCACAGATGTCAGCCCTTCAATAATAACACTTACATAGTGCTTTACATTTGCAAAGTGATGAACAGAGAGACACCAACTAATAATCCTCCAAATGCCCCCGTGAAAGAAGTGAGCATTATTTTATAGGCGGCGAAATGGAGTTGCGTTGGTTAGAGTAGGAAACATTTGCAACATTTTCCTACCCTTACAAACAGCTCCAGTCCTGTCAGCGATAAGAGCTGTTGGAGTCCTGTTTAGTGCTGCAATTACTGTATAGTACTTCTTTATGTAGCAGCAGCCTCTTGGAGCACAAGGCAGGGATCAGGGCTTACCCAGTGGAACTAAACAGTCGGTCCCTGTTCCAAAAAATAAAAGCAGAAAATCCAAATTAGTGGCAAACATTCCCAGTGTCATTACATTGGCAGATCCTGTGCTGCCTCAAGAGACTGGTCAAAAATAACCAACAACGCTGGTTCATTTCTAAAGAAACAAAATGACAGGGCCAAGGTCATCACCAAGGGACGCAGCGGCTGGGGTTCACACTGGGATTTAAAAGCTTCTCCACTGAGACTGTGGGCACTCATCCTTTCTTGGCAACATCGCCTCTCTTTAACAGAGCTATTCTATTGCCTTTTCTGAAAATTTTGCCGCTATGTTCAGCAGCTGGCCTCACCGGGACATTACCACCCTGTTAAAAGAACGTCAGTCATGTAACGACAGAGTGCGCATGATTTTAATGTGAATACTTCTGTGAATGAGAGAAAGGGCATGGGGATCATAAATCTGAAGCGAATGTTTTCCTTTTAATGAATTGAGAATGACTTCAAACTTAGGAAGTACTAAAATAAAGTGAAATTATGAATGAGCTCTCCCTTCATGGTTATCTCTAACAACCGAAAGTAAAGTGTTTGGTATTTGTGCTGCATTTATATCAGACAAGTGGGAATGACTACAGAGCCATTAAAAGTCTAGCATAAAATATTATGCCATTCGTTTTTTCTACAAGACTGCATACTGGTTCCCCCAGATGAAGTTACACATGTGCTTTCATCCCGAAAGCTCATTTTCAGATACTTAGAGCTATGTTAAAACATCACCTTTTTGGAATGCGTGTTTCCAGTGTCGGACTGAACTGCTTCAAGCAAAATTGGATAGGCCTTTTGAGAAAATGGAGAGTGAAATAGTATGTTTGGGGCACTATAAAAACGACTTGTTTCGCTTTTTTAAAATTGAGAACAGTTGCTTCTTAGAAAACAGAACTTGTAGTTTGCCCTGAGTGGTAGGACTCGGTGTCAGATGTCATCCTCTGTGGGAGCTGGGTCCCAAGATCCCTTTTGGCATTGTGGTCCTCAGGCTGTAGCTTAGGTCCTCTGAGAAGATCAGTTTTGAGCTGTCAGAGTTTAGACCAATATGTTTACAGGTGCACAGTGGATTTTGTCACATAATGGACTATTGATGTAGGAAGAAATTTTTTTACAGCTTGGGCAGTGAAATTGGGAAAGACACAGAGGATTAGGACTCATTTCACTTTAGCTGTCAAAAAAGAATCAGGATCTAAGTTCATAGATTCATAGATTCATAGATTGGTCCAGGCTGGAAGGGGCCTCCAAAGGTCATCTAGTCCGACCTCCCCGCAGTCAGCAGGGACACCCC
>KZ505651.1:1642664-1707055 GCA_002844005.1 Limosa lapponica baueri | reverse complement strand
AGGACACATGAACAGCTGGGTATTAAGCCACCTGCTTATCAAGAAATATCAAAAGCAAGCTACCCATCCATCCATATCCTTACCCTACCACAGCAAAGCTTTTATTGCAAGGCCATGTGTTTTCCAATGTTTACCCACAGTGCACTTGTCTTTTTTTTCCATATGATGGATGGTTCATGGTTGGGGATGAACAAGAGTGAGATTTTTATGCTGTTTTCCCTTTTTTCTAGGGAGCTGAATATGAGATGGACAGAGGGAAGGAATTTGCGAAGAAAAGATGATGAGTGAAAAAGAAAAGTTAGTTCCTCAGTACCCTGGTTTCAAGGCTAAATTTTGTTAATTCTTTCAGAGAAGGTTCCTGTTTAAAGGAGCGAGACTCCAGATGCATGGCATCTTCATTGGTGGGGCCACAGATCCAACTCCAAAGTGACCCTTGCCACTTTGGACTAATGGATGCATGTCATACAGATGTTTCACTGACTCCCAGCCCTACCGTGGCCGTGATCTGACCCATGGTCATAGTTTCCATTTGTAATAGAAACACACACGTCACACATCTTCTGCACTGTCATGAAAGCAGCTCCTCCGTGCACCAGGCTACACAGATTCTGTGGTAAAGAATAAGGCAAGAAGTTTCATGTGTTAAGTTATACACCAGAGGGAGTCCCATGAATGTAGTACAAACATCCTGATATTACCAAAGAAAAGTCAATTTAAAAAATGACAGGACTTGAGTGCTGTGGTCCCTAGTTCACACTGGAGCTCCTCCTGTCTGCAAAAATTCATGGACATTCGGCTTCATTTACACTGCATTTTCCATAAGCAGTCAAACTCAGAGACTGTTGAAAGTGAAATTGCTTCTAACACTTTTTTTCCAGGGTGGATCCTCATCTCTTTGTCATTGAGAAAACCATGTTAAACTAATTTCATGCAGGTAATATTAGATAGTAAGTTCCATCTAGGCTTGCACGAACAAACACAGTTCTGCCATTTGGAACTGCTTTAAGACAATATCCAAGATTTCCCAGCCACTTGGCCCTATACGATGTGTATGAGGAAGAGCCCTCCTCTTCTCCCTGTTCATTCCCTACATGAACAGACAGTTTTAATGTCAGCCTGTTTGCTGAAAGAATTCAGTTTAATAATTTGCCTCCTGTTTTTATCCATTATAATTCCTTTCCCCCTGCCCCTCTGGAAATGTTACAAATTTCATTTCAGAAGACCAGGCAGTCACTGCCTTTTCATCTGTACTCAGGTCAGCGACGTTCAACTTCTCCCTACAGAAATGACATCCAGAAACGTGTCCTCACTTGAGGACTTCAGGACTTCAGGAGTTTACTTCAAATCTAGGCTTTGAGCCATGGAGGAGACACAACACATCAAATGCAGTTCCTGATCTTTTGGCAGGTCTTCTTTCCTACTTTTTTTCTAGTTTTGTTTTTAGTTTTTTGTTTGTGGGTGGGTTGTTTTTTTATTATTATTATTATTTTTTTAAAGCAACTAAATAGACTTTGTTTTGTCTTTTGCATTTCATGAGATTATTTGTATAATAGGTCCCACCATGCAGCTGATTTTTTTTTCTTCCAGTAACATAATGCAAAAAAGGTAGTGCCCTCATTGAAGGCAACTCTTGTTAATTAGAGGAAAGGCTCGTATTGTGTGAACATTTGATAACTCTGACTGTGGGCTGAGTCGCTGCTGCTCTTTGTCTGAGAAATTCAGAATCCATTAGGCTGATAGCCACTGTTCTTCTGAGGAAACTACAGCCCTTGTGGCCCTTCCTGTTTCCTTTCAACATTCTTAATGTGATAGTGGAAGAGGATATCCTAAGGTCAGACATTAAAATGTAAAGTTGTGAGGTGATGATTAAATGGGAACACAGTGAAAACTTCACTCTTCATTATTTTAATATAGTCCAGCCTGTGCTGATATAATCATTTCCAGCAGATATTTAAGGTAGTTATAGAAATGATGAAAAGAAAGGCCTTTCATTTATTATCTTAATTATATTTTGTGTGTTGCTTTTTTTTCCTTTTCTTTTCCCAGAGACCAACATTAAGTGTTCAGGTTTAAGTCTTAGAAGGCCATTTTAAAAGACAGTAATACGTTTTCAGCTCTGTATTGCTCTTTGATCTTTCGAAGTATAGTGCCTCACAAAGTGTTATAGCAGTGACCACTTCAGTTGAGATTCATAATAATTTTCCATCATAACCCTGTTGTTCCACGGTCTTGTAACCTTCTGAAAAAAGCCCTTTTGGGCTGAAACTGTCCATTCTCAGTCACTGCCTGATGGCAATTAGTTTTAAAATTGGGGAATGATCCTTTCAGCTTTTTTTTACTTATGGGAACAGTAGAGGAAAAAAAAGAAACGCTTTACCCATGGTAAGTGGTTTTCTGAACACTGCTACAGCAAAACCAGCTGAAATATTAATTTTTAACTTCTTTCTGTGGACTGACTGCAATCACTTTCTTTACGGAGCATTACTCTTCTATATCAAACCATACAGGCAGAACAAGTGACAGCCTCCAGGTGCGTGGTGCTGGTAGATGTGATCTCCCAGCTTGCAGGAAAGTTATGGTTCAATAATGGGAGAGTCCAGCAGGACTGCTCACGGGCTTGAGGAGAAACACGCACTCACACACCTTCTAAAAACAGGTTGTAGTTGAAGGGCAAACCCAAAGTAACCAAGGCAAGAGATCCCACATAAAAACAACAGAGTGAAATAAAGCTTTGTGCCCTACATGATGAACAGGGGCCCTCAGGCTGTGGCAGTCTTTGCTTCTCACTTGCGAGGGGAGGGAAGGCAGAAAAGGTGTGCAGGGGGCATTGGCAAGAGTCATATGGACCCCAGACTGGCTTTACACTTATAAGAAGAATTTACACTTATAAGAAGAATATTAACTCAGCAACACAGGGACAGTTTTCAGTTCCTATTTTCATTATCTAAATGCCCAAAGTATTAATTAATTACATTTTTTTAAAGAGACTCCAAAATACAGAGAATGAACAGCTAAATTAGTTTGTGGTTGGAAACTTACTTTTGCATTTCCCAAAATTTTGTGTTTTTAGCCATTCATCTATAGCAAAGCCTCAGTCCAGGCTTTTTACCTCCATATAATTTTAGACTGAGTACCCAGTGAGTACAATAACCTTGGTAAATTAAAATGTCACATGATTTCCTTTCTGCGAGCTGAACGGATGTGTCTGCAGCGCTCTAAGGAAGGAGGGTTACTACAAGAATGGAGAGCTTGCGCTCCAAGCACATCAAAGCCCTTCAGTGTTTGTAGAGTTAATGTGCAAAAAAATGCAAATGCTGTGTGAAATTCCAATTTGAATGAGTATTTGGGTGAGTTGTGGTCCTCTGCTATCTGCTATTAGGTCTTCATCTGGAAAGAAAGTACGATGGAAGTGGATGGAAAAAGCTTAGACAGTAAAGATGTGCTAAGATTAGGCACATCAGTAAAAGCTTTGAGACTGGTCTCTAAGTTGTTACACCTGGCTGGGATTGCAATCCTTTGCCAATTCATGTCCAGCACTTACTTGGAGCATGAGCTAACTCTGGGCTTGTGCAAGGGGTCGTGAATTCGTTCAGTTTTAACTTCAAGTCTGGTATTTTCACTTTTCCTTTTCCTCTAGAATCGTTAGGGCTGTCGCTACATCACCTCGAGGAAAGGCAACAGACTCATTGCGTTTTGAAGAGACGTAAGGGACAGTTGTTGGCCAGGGCTGACCTCTTTCAAGTCCCATTACATAGAGTCAAAAGCTCGCAGCACTTCCCAGGAAGCATTCAGCAATTTGCAGGAATGGGTTCTCAGGATCTAGGTCACCTAATGAATTTTAACAGAGCGGAATCACATTATGAATGGAAAGCACCAAATAGCAGATACTTTTCTTTATTTAAACTGGCTGCCTGTAATTTCTGAAGTACAATTGACTTCTTTCAGTCCCAGCCCTGTTGCAGAATTGTATGCGGATGACAGAAGGATTTGGATAGTCGAATGTGGAATTCCACTCCAAAAACTGGCTTCAAAATGGCATTATGTATTAATGATTCCCAGAACAAATTTGCTCAGTTCACAAGTGAAAAGCTGAGGGGTTTTATATCTGCCAGCTCTGCAAATTCCCCCTGGGACGTGAAGGTCAAGCTTGCGCTATTTCCTTCTCACACATCATCATCATCACCATCATCATCAGTAATAAAGATTATGAGGACCAAACTGTGCCTCAGTTATGGCTATGTAAGCTCCAATGTGTTTCACAGGGTTACACAGATGTAAGGAATTGTCCTCCCCTGGTTGCAGAGCCATGCTGCATGGCCAGCATTGCCCAGGGACCTGTGCGTGGGACAGGCTCCAGCCCCCTCTCCCATGGCATGCAGCATGGGGGGAACCCTGTCTGCCTGTGACTGGTCCCACCCTGCAACATTGCCTCCTGGTCACCCGAGGTGGACCCTGCAGGGATTTATGGATGGAATTAGGCATCGTGCCATACAAAAGGTCAAGGTCTGCTTGTCAATGCCATGGTCAGATCCAGTGTGACAGCTCAGGACCCAGTGCAGGTGCTCAGGACCCAGGCATCAGCTATGGAAAGTCTTTAGACCTCATGTTTGCTGCCCCGATGCCTGGAGAAGACTTCTGGGCCACAGGGTTCAGACCAAGGGCTGTCTTTGAGCCTGGACTAATGTCTGTGTTGCAGAGCATCTCCTATAGCTTCAGTCAGCTGAATGTGTAAAGGAGCTAAATGACTTCCCAGAACTTTCTGAAAAGAAAAGCAATATTACAATGAAATTTAACCCAATTAATAAAACAGTACCTAATAGGGAGCAGAGTTCCTGGGGAAGAAGTGCTATTTTTGCTACTTCTCAAAAGAGGGCTCCACTTAAAACCAGTCTCAGTGTGACAGGAACGACTGAAACTAAAAGCTGGCCTGAGACACATCGTCCCTTTTCCGTCAGAAGAACCAGGGCGTGCTCCAACATTTTGTAAGGGTCTCCCAGCCAACACTTCTCTGTGGAGATACAGTGTTGGACAGGGCTGAGCAGCTAAGCTTCCTGTATAGGATTTCAGGATCAGACTCTACATGAGTTCAAAGTCTTTCCATAACACAAGTGCAATGATGCAAGTGAGAAAGCAGGTGGCTTTGTGCGCTTGGAGAGTAAGTTCAGGGGCATTTTCAACTGTGTAATGGCTTTGTGTTCTTGTGTTGCTTTGTATTTGCTGTCTACCTGATGGAGACTGTGCTTGGGAGTAACTCCAAGGGCCTTACTGCAGTCACACAGGAAGCAGTAAAAGAGGAGAACAAGACCATATATTTGTTAAACCCTAGGCTTTTGGGGGATATTTTAAATTTATTGCTTCCCTAGATTATTTTTTTAATATTGCAGGTGCTTGGATAGTAAGACCCATCTTCTAAACAGCACAGTGCACAGCTGGCAAGGGCTTTTTTGATGCGCTCTCTCTGTACCCTTTCACTGCTGGGCTGCTCTGGGAACAGCAGAGTCAAGCTGGCACAATTTACATGGCACCAGGTGTGTCCCTAAAGATCGGTAGCAGCTTTCCCAGTGGATGCAAGAGGTTGAGAAGCTGCTGAAATCCTCACAGCTGTGGCACCCTTCTGTTCACACTCGTCTGTCACCTCCTCTCTCTCTCACGTGCCCTTGGCACTGGTGCTCCCACCGGCTTGTCTCTGTGCTTCCTGACCCAGAACAACTCTTTCCCAAGCCAGTCAGATCCGCTTTGCTCTAAATGCAACCCTTTTGTACGAAGGGATTGGAGCAGAGGTGAGAATTTCATTTTTGTACAAAGAAGTAATCTCATCCTAAACTTTTCTTTCATACATCAAGCTTCTACCTACGCGAACCACACAGGCATTTGTGAACAGACACCCTGCTGAGCTACCTTGGGTAAAATTACTCTGTTTGTACCACGAAATGCCAACAGGATCACCATGAATTGTACAATACGGTGGGAGTACAGAGCCTCTGCTGGGAAAAGCTTGTGTTTTACAGACAAGTCAAAGGCTGTGGGAGAGAACAGGCACAAAAAGACGAGGGGACTTACTGTGTGGTTTACCCGAGACAGCACAGTAAATTACTGTGAAAGCCAAGAGTAGAGTCCAGTTTTGCTTCTGTACTGGTATCCCACTCCCTGAAGATAAGAATCAGGAACCTCTTTACATATTACAGCATTTTCCTGTCCAGACCTCCTTTCTTCTTTGGAATGAATTAAAAATTGAAACATACTAAGTTTTAGGGTTGATATGACCATCTCATATACTGCTTGGTCTGAAAGAAGTGTGCTAGATTTATGTGTACCATATATACATTGTTAGTTTTGTGTGTATACGCAGAGCACATGTGAACTATAGCTCATGGAAGTCCACATCTTCCTCATAACTTGTATGCTGCAGACAACAAGACCATGGAAGGGTAATAAATGCTTTTTTTTGTAGCTTTTGGCCACCAAAAGCATTTTGAGTTCCCTGCAGTCTGCAGCTGGGGACAGAGGGCATGATGTCCAACTTCTTCAAGCACATTTTTTATTTTCATACATCCTTACTGGCAATGAAATAACCAGCCAGGCTTCCCAGGTAGCCAGGGCCACAGGCAGCGTGACTTAGTTACACATGGATGATAGGAGTTACTATGCTGGAGAGGAAGGAAAGCATGCAAGAGCATAAGGTGGTGTCATTTACATGCCACAAGAACCAAAGAGCAGGTTTTCAGAAGGGAAGTCAAGCAGTAGAGTGAAGAATGTTCACCTTTTGTTAGTAGTTTCCCCTGCAACAAGCATGCCCCTTGCTCTCAACAGGTATCCACTTACAGCAGTTTACAGCCAGGTAACTTACAGAACTGCATTTCAACCCGATGCCTAATCTTGCACAAGGCGATATGATAAGTAGGCACTTTATAACACCATAGAAATCCCCTACAGAGTAAACTAAGTGACCTGAGCCACTTGGTCCTGATGTGACAACAGCCTTTTGTTTAACAATATTTAAAAAAAAAGAAAAAAAAGCAAAAAAAATCCCAGTCTGTGTTAGCCTCATTTTCTTGTTTAAATCTCTGTGGAAACCTCTATTTTCACTTGTAGCCTTTAGTGTTATGCCCAGGTAAGACATCTGTTATTATTTACTTATACAGTGAGTTTCACTCTTACATTGTCTGATCAAAGCATCTAGAAATTGTTAACATCGAGCATTTAATAACTGTTAGGAAACAGTTCTGGGTTAAGATTAGTTTTACTCTATGAAAGTGCTCTAGCAGATAAGATTTTGTGATTACTGCTATTATTAGAAGTGAAAATGAAATCACAGAAGTCCTGGGTTCTCTAGTGTGTGTTAGAAAATTACCTGCCTTTGCACTGCTTCTGAGATGCTGGTTACCGTGGGTAATGTACTGAGGCAGATCTTTACATTCTGTTGTTGTCTCCACTTCCTTTGAGCAATGCTAGATGATGACAAAAAGGTTTGTGTCCTCTTCATGCCCATAGACCATGTACTGCTGCCTTTTGCAACTCTTACGGTCTTAGAGACCAAGCTGGTCTCTAGCAATGCTCAGACTAGAAGTGCATGTAGATATGGCCTTATTCAGTTATTGTATTAATCTAAGACTATAACTGGAATCCTTTTCAGTGTGGAATGAAGTCTCTGATTCAAACAGAATCAGAGAGTAGAGAAAATAACTCAATTTCTCTCCAGAAGACAGAACCATCTTTTACTCAGCCTATTTTGTGGATTTCACATTTCTGTCATTACAGTTCCTAACAAGCCAAGGGTTTACTCAGCTTTTTGTTATTGTTGGTTTTGAGAAGGAGAGTGGAATTAACCAACACACACATACACACATTTATTTAGATGTCCATATATGTAGCTCAATATAACAATGTGTACATTTTTTACACACTATTACAGCAGAAACAGTTCCCTGATAGTTCACTGTTTGCCCTTTTCAGTGTTAGATTTACGTCCCCTTCCAATGGTTCTGGCTGTCTGGTCATTACCTAGTTTTTGTTAGTCAAGGCTGCATTCAGCATCTTTTCATCTTTCTTGGGAAAGAAATGCCTCTGCAAGCAGGAACTCCCTTAGTGTGGCAGCAGACGGTGTACCAGCTTGAGGCTAAGCTCCTGCCACTCCTTCAGCAGCCTGGATGGCTGCTTTCCACCAGCTCTCCCAAGAGCTACCAGCTGCCTTTCTTGCCTGCTGCTCGAGGACTCCTTGTCCCTTTTCTCTGTGGGTATGAGTATGGTGCTTGTGGAGAGACATTCTGGGCTCCAGTGGGGAGAGAGGGAGAGCAGAGATGGACAAGCAAAGGACCGACCTGGTCTCATGGGCTCCAGGTCTGCAGAACTCCGCTTCCTCCTGGGCACATTGTGTGGCGAATGTTGGATAGACTGCAGGGCCCTGGCTCCTCCTTAGCATCGTCCCAGCATTGCTGGACAAGGGGAGCTGCTCTTTGGAGGAGCTCAGGCTGCTCCATGTGTTGTGGACAAGTTCCTGCATGTGACAGAGGAGCAACCTGGTCTCGCTGGGCACCTGGGATGGGTGCAGATCCCAGCTGCCCATGCATTGGAATGGTTTCCAGAGCTTCTTCCGTGGTTCTGCTCCTTTCCCTGTGCTGTGGGTTTTCCACGAGCTTCTTGCACAAAAGGCGGGGAGAGACCAGACATCATGGAGTCTCTGACCCCAGTGCAATTAGCCCTGGGGGTCAAGGGGCCGCCAACTGGCATCTGATTTGTCTTCTCCTTGTCAGGATCCCTGGCTGAGGCAGGAAAGCAGGGGTTATATAAGCAAAACATAAAAGCCATTGTTTTCTGGGCACTGAACAGATCAGGTGAAGGCTGTTTCCTTTGTCCCATCTGCTGCATTGTAGACCCTTTTAGGCAGAACAAGGGGCTACACAAAAGCCAGGGGCCAGCTACATGTTTCGGTATTGTGTGGGTCTAATTCTTTAATCCCATGCCATTCTTACTAAGCGATCAGTAACTGAAATGAAAAATCCCAAAGTATAGATTTTAAAAGTGTAAAAATGGAATCACTTGAACCATGGCTGATTAAAAAGGAGGAGACTAGACCTTCAACAACAAGTGGATCAAATTTAGCTGGTTGTGGGATTGACATGTCTCCGGTGTCGTCTGCAACAAGAACTAAATGTTAATTGCCTGATACTATTAAACACCTCATCAACTGTGACTTAGGGCTCTCCCTGTGCATGACTTCAGAAAAACAAGCCTGCCTTTATTCTTATCCCAATTTCGTGATTTTCAGTGGCCCTATTTTTCCAATGCTAATGGGGGTGATGTACTTTGTTGCTACCGTCTTGCAAACAACTTGTGACGAAGCGCACAGAGGAAGCTTTCACACAATCTGGGTTCACTAATTGGAAAAAGACTTGAGACAAATGTGAACGGCACCATGTTTCCCCATGTCATCACGGAGCTGTTGATACTCTTCAAAAGACCACAAGGAATGGTGGTGACATACTTTGTTTTCAGAACTCTCAGAAGAAGGGAGAAAACAGGAAGATTCTAATAAAAATGCTAAGTACAATAGATTATCTTGCCAACAAGAACTTGTCCTGTGAAGCCATTATTCGGAACAAGATGAAAATATGAAGAATTTGACCGCAGCTTTTTTCAACTGCTTTTTTCTGAAGTCAGAGTACGATTTCAGGACTTTTAAATGGTTCAGAAAGAGTCAAGTCAAATTAACAGGTTCTGTTGTGCTGTTTGACCAGTAAAGGGTATTTCTAGGAAGTTTCTAGGAAAGTGGTATGCAGCCGCAGTAAATAAAAATCTGACTTATCCAATGAAGGGCAATTATATTTATATCTGCAGTACGT
Organism: Limosa lapponica baueri; assembly: GCA_002844005.1. Taxonomy (NCBI): domain Eukaryota; kingdom Metazoa; phylum Chordata; class Aves; order Charadriiformes; family Scolopacidae; genus Limosa; species Limosa lapponica. The sequence continues at coordinate 1,697,216 of KZ505651.1, read as the reverse complement.
AGGTGACACAAATGCTTGTGAAGGGTTTGCTTCAAGACAGCATGTACACAGACAGAGATAACTATATTGGCAATTAGAGTCATCTCCAAATCTGAATATTGACTACCATTGTGGATCACGTTGTGCTGGGTTTGTTTGGCAATCTGAAAACAATAAAAAGAACCACTACTCATGAATACATGTTATCATGGGCAAGATATGACTGTGCCAACTGTAAAGTATGCAATGTGATGTGAAACTAGAGCTCAACAAGGGTTGACATGGCAACTCAGATGGGAAAATGCAAAGGACCTGACACTGATTTAATTTAGAAAGCCTTAAATATTGACTATAAAGTGGATGGATCATATATTACAGTCACAGAAGTTCTGTAGCCTGGAAAATAATGTTTTTACTTCAGTCCATGCACCAGATCAGACACAAATTGTTCTAGGAACAAATCGATGAGAAAGTTGGGGTGAAATGACTGGTTGAATTTTAAAGGTGAATAAAGTTTCCAGGAAGATACCAAGAATGAAAGAGGAACCCAAACACCTACATTGAGAAAAGAAACTTTATGGACTCATCAACTCAGAAATAACGAATTGTAATAAATAGTCAACCAAGATGTGGCCATAAAGTTTATGTCATTATTTAAAATGTTGAGATCCTAAAAATAACTCAAACTGTAAAAAAAATAAATGTTCAACAAGGTATGCTTCTTAATCAAAATTAATTGGGTTATTTTTTCTTCCCCTCTTGCAAAATGACTAGAAATTTCCCAAAAGATAAATGGAGATATTACAGATACAGTTCAGTTTGTGCCCTTGAGACACTAAGTTTCAGGGAGACTGAAGCTGGATGAAATAAAGATAAGTTAAAACTTAATTCATAGATTACATTAAATCCCTGCATCTACATCATTATTTAGAAGAGCGTCTACCTCTAATTAATGCAATTATAGTATTTTTCCATACTGATTTTAACTTTGGTTTATATAGATACGTTCTACGTTTAGCCAAAATGCATACCATCTGTTTTCTGAATTGGTGCAGTTGATAAAAATTATTTTGGTGGGACCCACACTGAAAAGGACAATTCTAGTGCTCAGCATGAAATGAAAAGGTGGTTTCAGTTTGGAGTAGGACAGTCATGGCTCAACAACAGCATGATTTTATAAGTCTACCAGGACAAAACCGGTGACCTACAGCTTACAGCTGCTGTAGGAGAATCATTTTCAAGAAATGACACAATCAATCATGTGCGATAACTGTTTTTTTATATTTATAACATGTTTTTTATTAATACTGAAAAGAGTAGAGTTTCAAATGATAGTTCTTTTAACATGAATAAATGGTCCATTTTTGGCAAAGTGAGATAATCCAGTTCTGTGCCGTACTCAATCTATCTTTTATTAATAGAATTCCTGAATATTGAGGAAGAGACTAAATCTGTTATCCCAGTCCCGGGATCCTGAGCCCTACAATGGTGTAAGGAAATGTAACATGAAAAAGGTTTCCTCATCTGTATGGCTCTCATTCAGATCTTCTTATTCAAGATTATCGGGAGATGTGGTTGAATGTGCATTTCACAAGAAATAATGTTTTAAACTTAAAATCAACTGTTTCTTGGTTTTACAGGTGAATTGAAAAAATAAAAATTGGAAACAAATGGGTATGGTCTTGTGAGCCCCAAGCACTAGGACCTTTCACAAAGTCCTATTTGGAAAAAGTGGGGCTGATTTTGATTTTCACTATCCAGAATAAAGTAAGAAATGTGGGGACAGGGGAATAAAGATAAAAAAGAAAGCCACAATAGATAATGGCATGTGCACTGGATTTGTAAAGTGCTTTTCTTCTTACCAGGATGTTAGTTGCCACATGAGTAAAGAGTTGTGAGTACAAACTTCACTTTCATGTGCAATAAGTCAATTGATTTGTACCATTTCTTCAACTTGCACAATTGTTCTACATCAGAGAAAATACATCCTTCTCCAGTAGGGCAGTAACTGCAGCCAGCACCTCTCTCATTCCAGTCACATACCTTTGTTTAGGCAATATATTACATACAAAGAAACCATTGTACTTTCATTCTTGCCAAATGCGATACAGCTTACAGGAGACAAAAGAGCAGAATGGTTCCTTTTAATAGATCTTGAACCTCCAAGCAAATATATAGAGGTTGTTCAAGCACTAACCTCTGAAAACCGAACCCTGCAGCTTTGATTGTAGTAGCTCAAACCAACCAAACTCTGCAGGGCTTGCCCAGCAGTAATTGCAATAAACAACACACAAGAGCTCCCAAATATTGCTCAACTGAGCACAGTGTTGGCCACCTGCCAGATGTCTGATGGCCACTTCTGATCTGCATAGCGGTCGGTGGGGAGGGATGGTGGCAGCCCAAGGGATCAGGGTGGCTTTCCTCAGCCGGCTCCACAGGTCGTCAGTGGAGCAGAGGGAAGCCACGGAGGGAATTGTGGACATCTGTGGATCACATTTGACCTCTGCACCTCCCCTACTGCTTACGCATAATGAGTCAAGGAATAATACATACACAAGTTGTGGAGAGTAGTAATACAATGGAGCACAACTGATGGAGCCAAACTAAACAGTCCTGAGTAACATGCTCTAAGCAATCCTGCTTCAGCAGGGGAGTTGGACTAGATGATTTATATGGTCCCTTCCAACTCTAAAAAAAATTCAGTGAAATTCAGTAAACAAGACTAACAGCACTTTCCGTTCAGAGTGGTGCTCCTCGTACCAACAGGGAGCCTTTTATTACATTTAGAGCAAAATAGTGTAGAGAGAATATGGCACTTGGAGAGGAAAACCATTTGTGTAGAGGAAGGTCTGCTCCCATTCGCATTGAAGTCACTGACAAAACTACCACTGCTCCTTCCCGGGAGGCTGCTTTCACCCAGTGTCATCGGTGACTTCTGTGGGTAGTAAGCCTGTGCATTATCACGACAGAGCTGGAGTGAAACACTGGTGGTGAAGGGGGCAGCTCTCAGGTTGATGTGCAACTTCCCAAGTACCTGGGAGCAATTCCCCTGCTGTCCCCACTCCAAGCTGTGCCCCACTGCCTTCCCTGTAAAATGTGTTTGAGCACATGAAGCTGACCTCTGCATGCGGAGAAGGGTTCTGAGGAAAAACAAAAGACAAGTTTTCTTTCAGGATTGCCAATATGGGCAATATCACTTATTTGTAGCTATTACTCTAGTAGACAGGAGGCTAGGGGGAAATAATAATGGCAGAAATACTGTACCCGATGAGAGAACCCCGGCCAGAAGGCAGTAATGAAGAGACCGGGCAATGACGGTATATAAATTAATCATGAGCGCATGGCAGGATGCTTTGTGCAAAAAAGCAAATTGCTATTTTTGGACAAGTTCCGAGGGAACCTGAGTAAATCAGTGACATAAAGCATTCCCCTTTTCACAGCTCAGGACTCAGGCATGAGACCCTGGCTCATGTTGGTGAGCACTTAGTCACACCAACAGTCCCTCTGACTCCAAGAGCATAATTCATGTAGCCTGTGTTGTTCTGGGCCCCTTGGTTCAGAAGAGCTAGTGATAAACCAGGGCAGCCTAAAATCCAGCAACACAATTGATAAAAAGGTCAGGGGCCATGACCTACAGGGAAAAAGCAGGTAGACTTTGCTCAGGCTGGAGAAGAGGTGACAATAGGCATATGCCTTTTGTCAGGAGATGATGCAGGTGTCAGTGAATGATTAAAAAAAACCCAAAACCACTCTAGAAAAAAAGTTCCATGAAAGGGAGAAAAGAAGGTGTAATAATACTATTATAGTAAAACTCTACGAGTGCAACTGTATGAAAAGGTCTTTAAAGATGTGTTCAGTCAGGCAAGAATAAGTATACCCTGAGAAATCACTGAGGTATATAGAGCACCCCCCCGAATAGGTGAAAGACAAAGCCAGACTTAATACTTAAGAGTGAATGTTAAACAAATAAAGTATTGAAGTAACAGTATTAAAAAGTGCTGCAAACTTATCCCCTTCAAAACCCAGGAGGGCACTCAGTAATGGTTCCCACACCAATTTTGTCATAATTAAAGGACACTCCAATCTCAAAAAAAAAATGCCAAAGCAGATGTATAAATAAAAACAATAGAAATAAATGGTTAAACAACAACAGTGGTCATAATAATTTCGTCACTGAGAAAGAAGAAAGCCCCACATTTTAAGCCTTTCTTGATGTGAGAGGGAGACAAAAGAAGCTAGGTTTCAGAAACAGGAAATCACACACTATTGGACTCTTGGAGGATTACTGATATGGCAAAGGGCTTGTGACTGCAAAACCTACTAAATGCTGGTCAAGTTGATTCACAAACCTGAATAAAACCAGGTTACTTTTAGGCTGGAGATTTACACAACATTAAAGCTCACAGAAGCTTCACTGCATCTTAAAAGGTATACAATATAAAAAAGACGCTATTCGACTGAATGTTGTCACAGGACAGGAAGACCGTGAGTACTGTAAATAAGTTATAAGCCAACAAGATAAAGAGGTACAAAAATCCAGTCTCAGGGTCATGCTTCTCCAGGCTGTCGCGAGATAAATGGGGGAATTACTTGTGCAAATCACGTAGCTGGAAATCACGTTTAACTCTATAGCCAACTCAAGGCTTTCCAAGTGCAAGAAGATATTAAAAATTATGCCAGTATTATTAACCTGATTCACAGTCTCCACATAAGTCCCTTCTAGCCAAGAAGACAGTATATCCAGCAACAATATTTCTGTCTTTCCAAAGCTGAGGACAAGACACTCCTAATGCAGCCAAAAAGCAATAACATTCAGACATTCCTCCACAGCTCAGACTGAACTTGCAGTGTCCACATGAAATACAAGACCAGTATTGTCAATATGCTCTACCTTATATTTTATAATCATCTCCCCAGCTGGCTATACTTTAAAGAACACAGACAGCAAAGCTGACCCATATTTCAGAGTCCTCAGTGATGAGTCCAAGCAGCCATCACCAGGAGTGTATCCCAGCACTCTGGAAGGACAGGAACTACAGGAGAGCAGCTTCAATTAAAACAGAAATATCCCTGGCTGCTGGAGCAATCGTCCATAATCAGATATATCACTAGCTGCCAAGATCCAACACAACCAAAGTAGCTTGGAGATTTTGATCTTACATAAGCAGGGAACAATTTACAGCTTCTCATGCATGATATTGACTCCAAAGAAAGACCAAATGACGGAACAGTATCTGAACCTACATCCCTTGAGGTGAAAGAATCACTACCTTTCTCAGAAAAAGGAGCTTTAAGATAGGCTGCAGCTGGCAAGTTCTCCACAAGAAGAGGTGATTTCTTAAGGACTGGGTAAAATGTCCATGTGTTTTAAAATAGCCGGTGTTTTGCCTTCAGCAAATAATGTGTTAATAATGACTGTACCTTTGCACTTGCCTTAAGTAACTGTGATAGTGAGGAGAGAATTACAAATGGTTGTTCTCAGGGTATAAGAATGTCAGAAGTGGCACCACCAGAAGCTGACCTGAACCCAAACATATAGCAACAGCCCATGGAAACGCAAAGCTCCTAGTCAAAAGGAAAGAGAAAACTTGCTAAAAGCCAATTGATTTTTTCCAAAATGAACATTAACAAAGTATTCATAGCACTTTATAGAAAGTAGCTATGGAAGGTCATACACCACATAATGCTACAACCACTTTTATGTCCCAGCTTCAATCATGTCCCCTGCTTCTCCTCTCCAGATACCTTCAAAGTCCAGCCAATGATCAAATTGCAAGATGCTCTTCAGCCATTTCCTCTCCAGGCTGTAATCCAAATGTCCCACATCCACCTTAAATGCCAATGGCTTCCCAGAAAATGAGAGGCAACAGGGTATGGTATAAAGTTCATGAGTCAAAAGTTTCCCTTACGAATGGATCATGGTTATTGATGAGCCACTTTCCTGGCTAGATGAGTAAGTTACCTCCATTTGTCAGTAGAGTCAAGCACTGGAAGAGCTTGTCCAGGGAAGCTGCAAAGCCTCTCTGATTGGAGGTTTTCAAGACTTAATGGGACAAAGCCCTGAGCAATCTAGTCTGAATTCAGTGTTCACCCAGGTTTGAGTGGGAGGTTGGACTAGGTGACCTGCTGCGGTCCCCTCCAGACTGAATTATTCATTTCTGTGACTTGCAGTAGTATGTTACTAAAACAAGATATATCTGTTATGCTATAAGACCATACTGAAAGGCCTTGAGCACAGCATTAAAAGCAAGGAAGAATATTTGCCTTGTCATGAATGAAGTGGCATTACAGAGAAGATCTCAGAATCAATGGCCTCCTTACCATGGGCCAAAGCCCAATGGGCAGCCCCACAAATGCTGTCAAATAACATGAGTACAAAGCTTGCGTTAAATCCACAGGACACTAGTCACTATGTAGAGAATCCAAGTTATGCTGAAATCCCCCAAGGGCTGCACTCCAAAACCAATGCCACCAGCTCCCTGCCATTGTCTGAAGATTTGTCCAGTGGACCTTGTTTTGATCTATCCCTCACCACAGAAAAAAAGACCAAACACTGCTTTGCCTTGAAGATCAGCAACCTCTAATGCTGTGAGTCCACTTGCCTCTCCCATCCTCTGTGAGGCTGCTAAATCACCAATGGGGACTTCTATGGTGTCATGAAATGAGAGGTAAGTCATGCGCAAATCCAAAAATATGTGGATAAACTGAAATGCTATTTGTATAATACCATTAAGACTTTTTTTAACTTCATCAAGCTTACAAACTTCATGAGCGAATTTGAAAAGTCAATTGAAACCACAAGAAAATAATTTAATATTTATGTTGATTTCAAGATTCCTTGCCAAAAGTTTGAGAAAGAATCCTGAACATTGCTCAGTTTCTTAAACAGATTTTTCTTTAATTTTTTGGCTTCTAGACAAAATTCTAATTTTAAAATATTTTACCATAAGCATGAAAAGCAGAAACATTTTTAAACAAATGTATTTTCCATTAAAAATAATATGAAACAGGTGAAAACTCAGAAAAAAAAGACTTAATTTTGACAAAAAACCCCACGTTTTTTCATACCAACACATCAACACTTCCTTGGTGAGAATTCCTTGTGTCTGGAAGTTACTTCTGATATACATGGTGTAGAAGAGGGAAGAATGAAGCTCTGGTGTGTATAGCACTGTCAGACGTATTGGAATAACCTCAAAGGTCTATGAATGAAAATCCCAGTCAGACTGTCTCTACAGGAAACAGTCCATTCAAGGTCTGGATTCCTTTCAGAGAATTTGCTAACCATATATATTAGCATTTATCAGTAAGCATTGAACAAGACTTACAGGTATGTTACTGGCTGTTTGTTAATGACCAGTATGAGACTTTTTCCAGGGTCGCTGGCTCCCTGTTTGACTTTCATGAGAGGAGAGCCAGTCAATCCCTGGGCATGATAATGCTTCATCTTTTGCAAAAGATGCAGATTTATTACTCAGCTCTCCAGGGGAGTTGCCGCACGCTTGGGTTGTGATGGTTAATTTCTGACATCTAGAATTTAATGTGTAATAAGTTACTGTTTGCGTATATGATTGGAGGTGACTGGTTTTGGTTTGTTACCTAAGTTAATCTTTGATTTGTCACCTGAAAGCTGCTTTATTTTTCCAGGTCCCTTTGGAAATATGCGGAGTCCAAAAATATTAAAGGATTCCTAAGTCTTGGTTCATTCCACCAGGAGTGAGCACTTCTAAAGGAAAAAAAGCAAGCAGGAGACTGGAAAGCCATCCTGTCCTGCAGGCAGGAGTAGGGGCCAGGAATCCCTCAGCTCTGGCTCTCATACCCAGGTACCTTTGTGGTCTCAGACAAGCCACATTAGGTACAAAAAAGTGTTGCCCACATATGCACACAGGAGAGTAAGTGGGTAGAGACCCTTTTGACTTCCAATTATGGTGGGCAGCAATCTGTTTGCTTTTCTTGCTCTTCAGGGTGACCAGGCTGTATCTTCATTCTGATCCATTCTCATCATCCCTTCAGCCTCCTAAAATAAACACATTTCCAATTTTGTTTGAAGTAACGCTAACGCCAGCAATTTTCTTCTGAACACCTTTCCCTCAGTGTCCTCAGCTGCAGCCAAGAGCTGTGATTAATCACAGAAAATACTTTGGGAGTCAGAAAAGTCAGAATATTCAGCCACGACAATTCTTCCACTCCCGCCCTGCATATTTGTTCCTTAAGAGTAGGAGAACTGTTGCAGTGCATCACACTGCTGAACATCTTACCTGGCAATGGCCAGCAAAGGGTACTTCATGGCATCATAAGAAATGAAACCTCTGCAGTTCCAGGCTGAGGACATCTTTTTCTGCAGGTTTCATAGAATCATAGAATGGTTTGGGTTGGAAGAGACCTTTAAAGGTCATCCAATCCAATGCCCCTGCAATGAGCAGGAACATCTGCAACTAGATCAGTTTGCTCAGGGGCCTGTCCAACCTGACCTTGAGTGTCCATCTGGATAGTCATTGTGGAGTAGCCATCAGTTGACTTCCATGGATCTGTTCTAATTGTGTTTTTAATCCATGTATACATTCAGTTGCCACAACATCCTTGTGGTAGCAAACTGCACAATTGAGTGAAGAGTTGCATTTGATTTAAATCTTGCTCTATCCAGTCAGTTCATAGAAGGCCTCCTGGGTTTCGTTTGTGGGGAGAAGCAAATAATAATTTTCCATCTCCCCATTTGGTTGTTTTTTTTTTTTTGGCCTGTCATATCTCACTTCAGCTGCATCTTTTTCTAGTTGAAGACTCCCAGTCTGTTTGGTCTTTCTTGGTATGTTTGCTGTTCTGTGGCTGCTTATGTGGCATTTCTTTGCAATGTTTTCTGTTTCTCGTACACTGCTGTTGAGATGGGTGCACTATCCTGCAAGTGCATTCAGCATGAACTTATCCAGGGGTACAGCTCTCTGCAGCTTCCTCTGGAGCAACTCTCACCAGTCTGCTTGTTTTCCTGAGGCTGATTCCTTGTTTCCTTTGCAGAACAAGAAAAATTTAATATTTAGTGGCCTAGAGGCACACTTGATTTCAGCCCAGAATACAACTGCCTCTTCTCCACTAGCTGAAACCACCCAGCGGGAAACTTTGTGTCTGTCAGGAAGGAAGACAAGCATGCAGAGCATGCTTTATTAAACATCTCAGAGTTGATTTGTAGGCTCTTACTTTACACTTCTGACAACATTAACAAAATCGGCTGAAGGAACAGAGTCGAACGGCCTGTGCAGGATGACTTGTCTGGGGACGAGGGGCATTAGATTGTATTTATCACAGTGTGAGCAAAACACGCTTGCTGTGAAGCTTCAGAGAAGGCTGAGATGCATGTGGTCACCTCTGGGCCAAACCTGGCTTCTGTGGTGCTTGCTACTGTATCTCATACATCTCTTGTCTTTGGAAATTCTATTAATCCTTGAAGCACCACAGAAAGTACAAAAGGTTTTCATTACATATTGGTGACTGTATTTCCTTAAGAAGGTTCTTGGCATCGTGTGGAAGTAAATGAATCACTGGCTCCTCTGGCTGCTGCATAACTACTTATTGTTTTATTGAACAAGAGAGTAAAAAGTCACATAAAACCTTGCATACTATAAATGGCCAGGGTATAATTCAGACCTGCCCATGTGCACATTAATTTATGCATTGGTCTTGCATTGGAAAAAATGTCAACTGAATAAATATAGCTTAGGCTGAGCACTTGAACCACGAATGACTTTTATTATTTTTTTGGTTAAATTCCACTCACCTTTTTTTCCCCCTTTTTTTGGCTTGTGAGTTTTTCAAGTGTAGAATGAAACCATTTGCTAACAAGGGAAAAGAGAGCTAGGACTACAGAAAAAGTGCATAGCTTTTCCAAAGTCATTAAAAGCAACTTTTGGCACTTTCCATATATGGGACATAAAGCTTTATGAACCTAATCCTTAATCTTCAGGTTCTGTAACTGATTTATATGTTTACTTATGGTATTGTGTGTTTTCTCCTTCTGAAGAACACAGTCAGGTCTCTTAAAATTCGTACACAGGAGACCTTTTTTACGTCAACAGAATGGTGTGAATTTCAAGAAAGTACTACGAGCTCCTTAATACTTCAGCATCCCTGGAGCCTCAGTTGCACATGTGTTTTTTGGAAAAGCCCAGTTTTAGTTTCTTTCACAGAAGTACACATGTCCTACAGCTTGCTACGGACTTTCCCAGAGCCTCTTCAAGGGCCTGATTCCCCAAGCACCAGCTGTGAGGTGCTAAGTGTCCACAGCACCCATGGATGTCCATGAGTCACCACTGGGAGGTGTTGACTACCTGCAACTCCCTCTCAAGTTAATGGAAATAGCAGGTGCTTGGCATTTCTCCAGAGGGTGACCAAGGGAGATGGGGAGTACGCTGACACTGGAAAAAAACCTGCAAGCAGAGGCCCTGAAGGAAAGAAAATTTGCTGAAGTCCCCCCATGTCCCATTTCCTGGCAAGTGTTCCCCCTGTTGAAGCAGCAGGGAGCCTTTGTGCTATGGGAGGCTGCACTCCTGAGAAACCTTCTGTGCCCTGAAAACCAGGCTACCCTCAGGACTGGCATTTAAAGGAAGAGAGAATAAAAAGGCAGAGAGGGTGCCTGCTGGGAGTCACCTTGGCAGGCAGGAGCATCACCTGCACTGCACCCCTCCACAGCGTGTATCTACAGCTGTCTCAGGGCTTCCCGATGAACAAATTCCTGCAAAATATCTGGGGAGGTGCTGAAGATATTTCAAGTTAGAAGTATATCTACCCACTTGCAGTTGGCCAGAAAGCAAAGGAGAAGCTGACTTTATTCTTTAAATGGCTAAATCCCTTATGCCAGCACAGCTGTGGTGGTTCAGGCAGCTGACAGCACCTTGGAAGCACAAGCTCTCTCAGTGCAACCTCCACAGACGTCTTTCATGAAGAAGGTATTTGTCGTTCCTTGGGTGGTGACCCACTGGTACCCTATGCAAAGGATACAGACACATTGCCTGTGCACAAAAGTGCTGACTCCTAAGAAATAACAAAGGGAAAGAGCTAGGAGAAACATAGCACATATTAATTGTACTCACCAGCTGGTTGGAAAAGAGGGAGAAATGGCAGCAGCCAAAACCCAAAATGGTCTCTTTAGGACCACAGCTGCACATCTGTGTTGAGTTTTAAAGGCCAGGTTTGCAACAGCATGAGCAAAGCATAGGAGGAAAAGGTCTTTATAGAAAGGCTTCCTATAAAGATGCAGTAAGAATCAGGCAGTAATCGTGTGCCAGGCAGTTGCTGGGCAGTAAGCAATATATAATGGCATGAACAGCCTGTATAGCTTTCTTGCTGCTTGTGTCCCATTAAAGGGGAAAAAAAGCACAGCCATCTGTGCATTGTGCTGTTCCACATGTATGCCATAGGCTGTTCTGCAATGGTCTTAAACTGGAGATGTAAATATATGGAGAATGGATGCAAAGGCTAGACATAAAAGGAGCCATACATCCATAAATTTACATAGGAACTGAACTGTAAATAGAGTCTCTTTCTTCTGTATGTAGCATTAGCCTTGCTGGTATCTCAGAATGTCCATGCCTAGTTGGGACTTCTTTTTGCTTTCAGATTCTTTGAGCCTACCATGTAAGCAAACCCCATGTATGTGCAGTAGTGCACATTGCCTATGAAAATCTGAGCTTTAGGTAATCCACTAGATGTGAGAGATGTATTTACTGGTGTTTATGAAGGCACACATTGCTATTTTTGCCTTTTGCATTTCTGGGAGCAGGCGGTTCAGGCTGATTGCACAGAGATCTGCTTCATGATCTATATGAAGCAGAGAGCTGCTTCAGGGCTCTCTCCCTCCAAAACAAAATATTGCAGGGGCACTGCCTTTCAGAGAATATTGTCATGTTCTGCTGTTCAGAAAAAAACTACAGAAGAGGTTCTTGGTCCTGGAGTTGAAATTAATACAGGGAGACTGGTTTTCTGATTGATCACTATTTTCTATGAAGAAGCTATTGAGATATTTTATTATGTGTTAGAGACAAGTAGGATGGAACACGTGTCACCAAATGTCCGCTTTGGTGACTGCTAGACTAACTACTAAGTACTTGAGGGTGCAGCAATGTCAGTGTTTCAAGCTGGATCTGGATAGTACGTCTGAAGAGAACCTCCTCACTGCCACCATTTTTCACACTTTGTTTGCATTGTGGAGTCCTCTCAGAGAGTGCCCACTGGATTCCTTTTGAATGAAAGCTAAGCCAGGAAATGATTTCCAGAGGAGCATCGAGTGTGCTCCTACTGCTAATGGGCCTTCAGTCCACAGGAGCAGACTAGAAATATTCCAAAAAATAGACCCAAATGTGGATGGTCCTTTGCACCAGCTGCTTTGCACTACAGAGCTGCTCCTACCGCTCCCGTGATGTCTGGTGTAGGCATAGCTTCAAATCCACTTTATAGTCAGTGGAAAGAAATGTGTGGGGTATGAGTTACCTGGCCTATGTTACGTATGTGTGTTAGGATGAGACGAATTATACTGTGGAAGTGTCTCTCTCATGTTCACATAAAGGGAATCCAGTTGACAAGCTCAGTTGTGGATGGGTAGCATGTAAAAGTCAATGTTTGTGCAACTAAATACTAGGCCTAGAGTGTTTGGGTAGGTGTCTTTTACCACTTCTGTATTTTAAAGATTTAAAGGATAAATAAATGCATTACAGTACAACCTCTGAAATTTAGGGGTGCTAATTGTAATTTTGCAAGATGCATGCAGATTCTTTTGAAAAAAAAGCACAGAAGCTTTTTATAGCTGTAGAATCCTGTTTATGGCATTATGGTTATATGTAGCTGAGTTGTCTCTGATATAGAATGCATTTATAATAACCATTTTGTCTGCCTTTAATCTTACCTCCAATTTATCTTTCCTGTATGTGAACGTACTAGAAAAGGAATAACAAAGCAGTTTCAGTGTATTTACAGTGTATTTCCTTCAGGGCTCTTTGACAAATATGTAACTCATGTGAAAACTAAGTGCGTGGCATCAACTACAATCTACATAAGAGAGCTGTGATAATATATGTACTGAAGTGTGATACAGGTCACCTTCCACAGATCCAGCAGAGACAGAAGACGATTTCTCCACCACCCCCATTGCCCATGCATTACCTGAACCACACTGTCAGCACATCTCCTTTACTTGCAGCCATTTTCAGATGTTGCAGGTAATGGTATGATTATTTGATTCTACTGAAATAAATTCTTCAATGGAAGATTTGCCTTTCCTCATAAAAGTTTGCAGCAGCTTTTTATTTTGCAGATTTCTATATTCTCTATATCTCTGTCTTTACTTCTGAGGTATTGAATCTCTTGAGATATTTTAAGTCTTTTACATCTTTTAAGTCAGTGAAGATACTTTAGCTCCATTGAGTGACAATAGCAATATTCCCTGTGCCCTGCTCATGATGCATACACTAAGCATTGGACAATCAGGCTCCCAAGGTTATCAACACAAAGACTAAGAATATACACTGAAGCCCTTCCTGCCTTGGATCCAGGTCTGAGCCAGGAAACCTTCCCACCTGTTAAGAAATACATGTTCCATTTTTCTAGTGCTACACCTGAAATGCAACCACTTCCATGATGATACTGCACCTGCAGCATCGCGAAGCAACAAAACAGTCAGGTTTTCCCCATGTTTATTTATACAAATGTTGACTCCATTTGATCTAACCTTCTTGCCTCCCCCGATAGCTGTAATGCTTGTCACCAGTTTTAAGTGTCAGCTAGAGTCCTGAACAACTCAGTGCTCTCCTGGCTGTCACGGGTGGTCTGGTCACCCAGGGCTGAAGCTGACAGCTCTGCTTGGCTTTAGAAAGCTACGAGCATGAAGGGAAAAGAAGGAAAGGTCATGTTTATTCAGTGCAATGTTTGGCTAAATCAGCCACGTGGAGGAGATGGAACTGGGATTGCTGCTGGAGAGATTCCTCATTTTTGTTAAAGAATGGAAACATGTACAGGTTATGCCAAGAGAGAGGGCGTAACTGGGAGGAATGACTATAGTTTTTATTGATAATATAAACGCTTTTGTTTCCCTTCTTGTAGAACAGAAAGAATGCTTCATCTATATCAGGCATAATCCACTCCCCTTCACTGAGAAAAATGACTCAGACCTCTTCCTCATGGTTTATTCCCTTGCAAACCATTGCAAACCCAATTATTGCCTTGTAAAACAGAGTATCTCCTCCCGTTATCCCTTTAGTGACAGAATAACAATCACTACAAATACAAAAAACTCATCTTAGTCCAGCCGAGTTCAGTTGGAGAACAACTGGCTTAGATCTGCTCCTACTATTAAGAGAGGAATGCCTTTATTTGTATTACATGTGATGATTAGTTCTGATTATCTTTGCAGAGCTTTAAATAAACAGGGACTTAAGTGTCTGATTAAAGAAATAATGAGCTCTGAGTTATTTGTTTCATGTGAGTGGAATTTAGGGGAATTCCAGATATGAACCAAACCCCAAGAAGACACGGTCCTCCCCCTTTAGAAGGCATGTGTGCAGTTTCTCCAGGACCTACCTGGTCTTTCTCAGGTGACGTAACGAACAGACCCTTGGTGTCATCAGTCGAGCAATGCCAGTTTCCACCAAATGAGGCTTTGGCTCTGTTTTTCCTGCCTGCCCATAAGAGTTCTGTTTGCAAATGAGCTGTTGCCGTGACTGTGCTTCCTGAAGAGGACACAGCAATGCACCCACATGCATTTTGCTGCCACGCTGTGAAGTATTTTGCCTTCCTGAGGAAAAGACTCTATGCAGAAGCTGCACTGTTCTGTGATACTGAAGAGTTGTTTCCATACCTTTCATATTTTTTACTGTCAGCTGGTTTTCCCTGCAGTAAAACAGGAGACATGCATATGCAGGCCTTCAACCCCATAAAGAATTAACAGCAGCCTTTTCATGGACTTCCAAGAGCTTTGGGTGAACAGAAGCAGCTAGAGATTTTCTCTACTGCTGATGGCCTCCAGCACAAAGGGGATACGTGGGGAAGATAAAGGAAAGGACAGCAAAGGAGTAATAGCACTATGTTTCCAATCTAGATGGACTCAACAGCAAGAGTAAGGTTTTGGTATTGACTGCCAGGAGACTAAACCAACTTAATAGCACAAGGAACCAAAGAAGTATGATAGGTACTTCCCCAAAGATTAGCTACCCACTTTCACCATTGTAAGGATAGGAAGGAAGCTTCAGCCTCTCTGACAAAGCCAGAAATAGATTATGGAAGCAAGCAAACCTCAGAAACCTTGACCTGCTTGAGACAGCAAGAATTTCCATGTGGAAGAGAAGAATGCATTAAGGGAATTCACAGATATTGCTTCAAATTTCCTCAGAAATTCCTCACAAAAAGGGAGCCTCAGTGCATAACTAAAAAGAGATAGTAAATCTCACATAAAATACCCACTGGGGAGAAAGGTGGAAGGAAACTAGTATGTTAGCACATGGCCAAGAGCTAGAGGGAGAGAGACAAAACCCAGGCCCTCAGTTTGTCTGCAAAGGTGGTCCATGTCAACATACTCTACCTGTATACAGGTCTGACCAAGGCAGGTCCCTTTCTACTGTGGCAAGTGGAAGAAAAGGTGAGGGTACATGTGGGATGATGAAGAGCCCTGGAAGATCAGGATTATTGCTGTTATGGTAGATGAGAATGTTTTGGCAAACTCTGGGGACTTTTTCACTGAATAAAGTCAGCCATAGGCAGATCATGGCCATTTTTACCTCCTCTCCACTTTATTGCTTCAAGCAGCTTCTAGACAGAGAAACATCTCCCACACCAGGGCACAGCAGGTTAGAACTGAACGTGATCAAAGACAGCATTCTTCTCATTTCCAATGCAAAGAAGATGAAGTATGGTTATCAAAGATGAGGTGAATAGAACAGCCCTTGCAACATTCCTTTTGCTTCCTGATTTCCTTAACCTAGGAACAATGATCCAGCAGGTCCAGTGAGATCAGTCAAAGATCTTCTTGCAGGACCTGACGTGAAAAACTGTGTCACATCAGCTCCCATGGAAAATCACCCTGTGCTGTGCACTGACTTGTCCCCATGTGCTCCTGACTTTAGCCTAGAAAGAACCCCTTGACTTTCCCCTGCAATTAATCTGCAAAATTAAAATTCACACACCCTGTAGCCCTTTAGGGGAGATGCAAATTGTTCCACCCTTCTTGCAGTGGCCCCTTCTCACGAATCACACTTGGCATAAGTACTCTCACTAGTGCTGTAGTTCTTGTCAGAGATTACAGAACTGCATCTCAACACCACTGTTACTCACTGTTGATAAGAGCCAACAGCAGTCTATTAGTTCTACCTATTATATGATGGGATGAAAGAATGCACTTACCGTTTGTACAGCAGCATAACTCTGCCTCTTCTGAAATACACTGTGGTTACACACTGATAACTTACAAACTGCTCATGTGAGCTGGAGCCTAGAAATCTAAGGACATTTAATGGTCTTCTTCTGGGCGGGGCCACAGATCCTTTCTTCTCATTTTTCTATGAAGCACAATGGTTTGGCATTGAGAATGTGGACTTCAAAAGGCAAATCAAAAGTTCCAGTTTAGCATTATCTTTTGCTAACTTCCCAGGAGTAAAGATGTTTCCTGCAGAGTTGGCACTACTGTCCTGGGTAGTGATAGGGGAGGACAGCATCGGGATGCTGCTCCTTCCTTCCACCCCCTACTGTGTAGCCAAAATTTGGCAGTCCTACTGCCCACAGGTTTGGAGAAAACCTGTGGTACACGGGTGGAAGGACCAGCACAGTTGTGGTACAGTGGAGGATGACCGATGACCAAGGAACTGCTCAATGAAGGAGCCAGGACTTCTTTTTCCTCATGTCTCCTTCCTTCCCTGAGAAGGAAGCATGAGGCCGGAGTAGGGGTGAGAGGCTGAAGTGAGGACAGGCAGCTGGGGAGGGGGAGAGAAAGGGAAAGGGGGCCTGGCAGAAGGAGTGGGGTGAAGACCAGACAGAAACCAGAGAAAGTGAGGATTTCCATGTCTCCCTCTGACACACCAGCACAGTTCATGAGAAAGGCAAGCTTTTGATAAGGAAAATATTTTATTTTCATTGTTAACTTAAACATTTGCAGACCCCTGAGATCAGAGAAATGCTTTGGGATGCAATCACACGCACAGACAGCCATCACATTAAAGGCAGGAATAAGCACAGCAATATTACCCCAGTATTATTTTAGCCATGAGTGAACAGAGCAGTTGCCATACTGAGGGCTGGGGGATTACAGATGGGATCAAGAGGTGGCTCATAAGACAATCTTGTCCTTAAGAGTGGTTTCGCATCCTGTGAGAGCTTGAGAGCATCTGCGGGAGAGTAGCCCCGCAGACCTTGTGGCCGTACCTCCACCAGATGTGAGGGCCCACAGGCAGCATCTGGTGCTGGACAACTACAAGACCGAGCACACCAATGTTATATGAAAATCCACATCACACACCGCACACAGTAAGTGAAAGCAGAGTGCTGAAGGGGAGGTGCAACATCAAAAAGTGGGCTGCCAAAAAGTGTAATCTTCCTTCAGGAAATTTATTGCCTGGAGGCCTCTGTGCTATTCCCACATGAAGATGTTTGCTGCTGGCGGAGCCATGGGCCTGCCCCAGCTCTCCTGGGTGCAGTGGGCAGGGCTGGGGTGCCCAAGCACCCCACAGGCAGGTAGGGACAAGGCAGAGGCATCTGCTTCTACATCCTCACCCCGCTGACACTATGCCACCACCCTGGTAGTCCTTTTCTTGCTTTGACTTCTCTTTAAGGACTCTATTGGTACGTCTCCATGGTGGGCCACCCCTGCAAAGCAGAACATGAGCTTGTGCTTCGTGTTCATGGAGAGAGGAGGGGTGAAGCTGGGAGGCTGGTGGGACAAGCCCTCTGCTCTCTGTTCCTGATCTGGTCCCACCAAATAAAGGGTGCTTGTCCAAAGAAAATGAAAGGCAGCCCCTCCACCCAGCTCCAGGTGGCTCAGAAATACTAACGGCATATACCCTCACTTCTGTCTTTCTCATTTCTGTTTTTACTAACCTCACACACACACACACACACAAATGCTATTTTTAACCTCTGAAAATAAGTTAGTAAGGAATTTTTTCCTATTGGCTGAAAGCTGCGGTGAAATGACTTCATATATTGACTAGAGTTTGGCTCCACACATGTTGAAATATTTGTGTGAGGTTTGTGTATTGGGGCCCAGCAGAATGCTGTACAGGTTGATGCAAGTGATACACTGGTTGCCACAATACTGCAAATGTTGGGATCTGTCGACTGGCCCAAGCACGCCTGAATGCACAAAGCACTTCTTATACCTGGCCCCGAGCAGCCCAGCCTCATGCTAACGAAGGCTGAGAGTTCATTTAGCTCATTGTAATCTGCGCATCCCCAAACATTTTCCAGCGGATGTGCGAACCCCTTTAGAAATGTCACATGTGTCAATGGAAGTGCAGCGCGTATGAACTTGCTTTGCTTCATCACTTTTTACACACTTCTTAGAAACCTTTGGCTCCGAGGCTGAAACACCACATATTTCAGTTGCATGCAGCATTTCAGCTTTTAAATGGCTCCTCTTTGCTTCACTGACCATGCCCGACCTGAGGAAATGTGTACTTAAACTCATACAGAGGAGAGTTTCTTTTCTTCTCCTTCCAATTTCAGGTGACAGAGGACATGCCCACTGTGCCACAGGGCTTCCTGTGGGGTTTTTAAGCTGGGATTACCCCTGGATGGTTGGTCCTGCCAGAGCCAGCTCAGGCGTGACAGATGGCCAGTGGGCACAGTCGAGACCATCCAACCTGCGGGGCTCAGGGCTGTCCTGTGTGGCTGGACCATCTGTCCCCAGCAGCCATGGGGTGACATATGCCACTCTGTGATAGCCTGGGTCTTTGAAGGCTGGGACATGTACATGGTGCTGTGAGGCAGGGGAAGGCAAGGAAGCAGCTTTGGGAAGGTGATTGCTTCCAGAGCCACCCCCTTTGTATGATGATGGAGGGGATTGATGCTGGCCAGATTGACCTTGGCACCAAGTGTGCGTCCATCCGCTTGGCCAAACCACCCAGGTTGTTGGCCTCAGGGCAGTCTGTGGGTCTGTGGTTGTAGTGACGTGGAGGCTGCTGGCTGGACTAGTCCTTATACCACCAGGAGTGTGGGACCAGGGCTGGGAGTAACTGTGAATGATCCTTTTGTCCCCTTTTCCTCCTCCCCTTCCTCACACCAGCACATATATATCCTCAGGTTGCCAAGGACCAAGGTATAAATTTGCTTCTCCTCAGTCAAAACTTCCACTAATTTGATCATGGTTTTGCCAAGGAAGGAGTAAATATGGAGCAGGGACTTTGGGGATTTGAGCTATAAAAGTGAGAGCTGGAGAAGCCAAGGCTGAAGCAAATTTTTAAAGCAAGCAGTCAGATCCAGGCATCCTGGCTCCCTCCTAGGTGTACTTCTGGCTGAGCCTCCACCCCCTGCCTCGACATCCCCCCCTGCACAGAGCACAAATTATCGAGTGCCGTGGGGGGACCACAGGGCTGGGATGCTCACAACATCCTGAGTTTCATGAGGGCCAAGTCAGCTCTAGCTCAGGCCAAGCTGCAAGGGTTGAGAGCCAACTTTCTACTGCTGACCCTGTACACCGTGCTGTCCACAGCTCTTGGTCCCAGACCTCTGCAATACACTTACAGAGCATACACTTATTGAGGCAAGCTGGAAATTTCACACTTCTGAATGCAAAATAGGTCACTCCGTACAATTCCCCCATTTGTGCAGGCGTATTGGGTGTTGGTGCCAGCATACATGTATTCCCAGGTACAAACTATATCCCTATCTTGTGAAAATTCATACACTTCTTGTCTACTGCCTGAAAATTTTAGATTTGTCTTTTCCATATAAGGTTTAATGTCCAGTCTAGGAGCAGTTTAATACCCAGAGGACTGGGGTTAAAACCAGCTGAATGATCCCCAATGCAGTCTTAAAAATGAATTTCCTGTTCCCTCAGGTGGAGGGAGTCCTTTCCCTGCAGCTGGGCCAATGAATTGGGCACCTTATTTCTCTCTCTCTCCCCTCATTTCCCCATTAGCTGACGTGTAATAAGGCACCGCAGGCATCAAGCATGATTTAAATCACCACTTCTACCTCTGCTGGATGTGTGTGTCAGAGTAAGGTATAGGCTTGGGTTTTTTCCCTTGCTCTCTTTTCTGCTTCAATTTATCTCCCTCACTCAGGAGTTCGCTGGTGAATACAACGGCTTCTGACTGGAGAGAGCTGAAGCTAATTTTCTTATTCTGTTTGAATAAATGTCTGTTGTCCCTTACAAGAGTAGGTTAGCCTTCTCATGTGGTTGCAATCTCCTTAACTCCTAGCCACAGAGCTCCTAATGCCTGTTGTACAAATAATTCACCTTTTATAGATGGCTGTGTTTGTCCTTGTTTAATTCTTTTTCTACATATCTGTCTCTAAAAATGCTGACCCTGGGAGGGTCCCATTGTAAATGTGTTTTTCTGAGCGTTCTAGTTCTCTTTTCTCAGGTGGCTTTTACTGCTCGTCCTATGTCCTACCACCAAAGAGGAAGGGAAGCCTCTAACCCCATGGGAAAAGAATAAATCTCTTGCTGTAGGAAGCAGGGTCCCTGCATGAGTGCACCTTGCCACACGCCCTGCACTGGCCAATGGAGTGACTGGAGAATGAAATCCCAGTTTGATGCTTTGCATCTCAGGAGATGTCATCTCTCATGGCCTCACTTCTCCCACTGTCCTTAGGATCCCTAGGATAACACTCAATGAGTGCTGCTGAAATCTTCCTGGTATCCCCAAGGACAGTTGGCTACCATGGAAGGTAAGCATGTAGGGGTCCAACAAAATTTACAGCCTGTCATGGTATCTTTCCATCCCAGTAAGCTATGCACTGTGGTTGTTCACAATCTACCTGGTGGCACCCAAAACATTTTTGGCTTCTGTCATGGTTAGTCTCTATCAAGACCCAGGACTGAATCAGGTTTGTTGCTCTGCTTCATACATTTCCATAAGGTGGGGGTGGCTGATTTCTCCCTCCCTGCAAAACTCTCAGTCAATGGGTTTTGCATTCACATTCAATCAGGCATTTTCCGGTGAGGCATCAGTGTTTGTCAGTGTAAATCCATGTACTTGGCAGACAGCTAGAGCAATCTAAGGGTCTTCCCAAAAGCCCTGGTACAATTTTCTCTGCAGAAAAACCTGGCTCTATTTGGAGAAGCACAGATGGTACCCTGAAGTATAAAATGAAGCTGCTCCTATATTTATTTCTTATCAGTCATGCTATGGATATTAAGAAAACAGGATGTGCAAATATTCTGCCTCTGAAACATCATAGGAGATTGCTGCCTCTCAGCCATGTCAGCTTTGGATTCATGGAGTGACAGTCACCTAAGTTCCCCCAGTCACCTGCGTGGTACCGGTATTGCTGAGGTGATGGAGCCTCCAGGTTGTGTTACCTGGAGCTGGACCTGTGGGGTGAGCTCTGCAAGGACGGGTGGCTGCAGTCAGGATATGACCCCCAACATCTTGGGAAAAAGATTGCAGGGAGACATCCCCTCCTTTGATTACCCGTGTCAGAGTCATCCACCGAGAACGGCAGGAGAGACGTGAAGGGCAGAGTTTCAAGGGTCACAGACCTTGCCATCTTTTTTAGGTTTAGGGGAGAGCTGAGAAATAAGCTTTGGGAATGATGGTTTGGGATTTAAATGCCTAGCGGAGTTAGGGTAAAAATTTCATATTCAAGTGCTTTTGAGGATCTAACACCTAGAGCTTTGAAGGTGTAAATTCAGTACACTTGATGACTATACAATTAGTTATGGTGTTGAGAACCAGCTATTTACAATAAAATAGCAAATTCTATGGATTATAGGGATTTTATGTATCATTTACGTATCTTAGGAACAAGATTTTAGCATCTGGATCAAAACCCATGAGCATGAGGAAAACCGATGGCTATCCACCATGTCCTTTTCACTATACCATTCTGTCAAGCATAAATTGGCAAGATACCTCAGTTTACTTACTGTCAAACACTCAAACCTTGCCACGACATTGCAAATCTAAGCCACAATAATGAAAAAGTATTTTGCAAGCTGAACAGCATGTGGGTAAAAGACATACAGCAGAAATTAAAACTTGGTAAAGTATACTTTGAAGGACAACATACTCCTCCTTTTAATATTTATCGTTGACTCAAAGGCTTCAGGTTAATTTAATTTCCTTCCAGCATACAAATCAACGGTTTGACTTTGCTAGATGCACAGTTCTGTTCCTCTGAATCCTAAAAGCATATTGTTTACACGACATAATCAGCAAATGAAAATGATCTTGTTCACGGAGGGTCCGGTTCCCACAAAATATCCACACCCTTCCTTGCTCATGAATTATAGATGTCTGGGGTCTGCACTCTACCAGAAACTTGGCTGGGCTATGTAAAACCATTTTCTGGAGAGTGTGTTTTATTTTGAATGAAGCAAGCAGGCAAGAGGCCAGTAGGATTAAAATGGATTCTTTATTTAAAACAACTCACAAAACACAGCAGCTCCTACCATTTTGTTAGTCTCCCCTATTTCTCTCCAGATCCCTTTTCCAGGCTTTGGCTGGTGCCCCCGAGTATGCTCTGCATCTCTCAGGGTGCATCAGAGGGTGGCTGCTACCCAGGGCTGGTCGCCACCCGAGAGCCGGTGGACACGAGAACAAGGAGACTCTTGTGGGAGCTCCAGCCGCCGAGTCACTGGATCCATTATCCAAACCCTAGCATGAGGAAGGGACATCCATCTTTCTGCTCCCTCAGCTTATGGGAAATAATTCCTCCAGGTATAATTCGGTAATACTGTGGAGCTTTAATTCTCTGAAATCATAACAAAGAGCTCTCAGATTCTCTGATGAAAAAGGGAATGCTCTAGCTAATCTATCTAATATTATGTTGCATCCAAAGATCACTGAATTTATCTGGACAGTATTAACAGCAGTTTATTGAATACAGGCAAAGTAGTGAATGGGCCACATCCACAAGGGATACCATGGGATACCATAAGTTACTCTGGCAGTGCCAAGAACTGTACTGTCTGACCAAGCACCAAGCAGTCGCCTTCTCTGTTCCCAGCAAAATCTATGTGTGTGACCTCCTTTAAGTCACTGCAACATTTTTCTCCTGGTTGACTTTCTCTGATGCAAACTAGAGAAGACAGCCAAACCTGAAACAAGAAGTATGGACCTCCTTTGCCAAAGAAGAGGTAACCTATCAGCAACAAACAAACAAACAAACAAACAAACAAACTCAAGTGTCATAAAAGATATTTAATTGAGTATTGTACAAAATGCTTCCCAGTGCTATGAAATTAAAAGCTGTCAAATCATTTAGCAATTGTCTCTGACAGGAAAAGTGAAGTCTGTGGCTCAGAGTTAGTGTTTAAATGTCAGCTGTCCATCTGCTGCCAGACCCAGTGAGCACCAGATCCTGCCCTCCACATGTGTCAGCAGAGCTGGAGTGTTGCTGAGCTCGACCAACAGCCACCCTCAAATGTCCATGAAGGTGCCGGCTCTTACCCACTGCCTGTCGGGTCCTCACTGTACAGACCCCTTAACGAGGCTGCTGCCCTGTAAGAAGAGACCATCCTTCTGCTATCTGCCCTCCAGAGAGCCAAGAAATGACATCTCCTGGACCTAAACTTCTTTCCTTCCTCGTGACACCCTCATTACAAAAGCGGCCTTTCCACCTCTTTAATTGCTACTCTTTCTTTCTTATTTTGTTGTGCCATGTTCACTGCTTATCAGTTTGCTCAGCTCAAGGACTTTGAGTTTTATGGGTTGTCAACACCATAAGGGCTAACCCTCACAGAGTGCCCCGAGCTGTGGGAACCACGTTTGCTCTCACCCTGTGCCAGCCCTATCCTGAAACCTCCTCTTTCCTGTGCCACATCCCATAGCTGGGGCTGGGATGGGCAGAGGCAAGCCCTTCTGGGCTGGGACAAATAATACTTAAAATGAGGGGGGAAAAAAGGAGGGGAAAAAAGAGCAAGAGCCCTGTTAGCTGTGATTGGCAGCCACTGTGTAGTTAGGAGGACCTAGAGGGCTCCAGCAAGAAAGCATTCCTCTGTGTGCTTTCCAAGATTTGTTTTGAAAAGATGCCAGGCAGAGCTCTGTGGAGCTAAGTGGAAGTAGCAAGCACGATGGTGACATCTTTAAACCTGGCTGGCTACCAATGGGTTTTTCCAGGGCCAGAGTGATAAGGTTTGTAGAAGATTATTTTCTTTGTTGTTGTGAAATCACGTAGTCCTTGTTCTTGATAGCTGTGTAGGTGTTTATCCAAGAATACATATTAAAGAAATACCTATGTCACTGAGACAAGAGCAACCGCCATAATTTATACGAGAAGGCTGACATTCCAGCATTAAGTAAAAAAAATCATGACATTTGCCATTTTTAAATCACCTCGGGGCAGGATATCCAGTCAGACATTACTGCAGCCCATTTAACGTGATAAGAGGAGGGACAACAGTTAACTTTCAAAAATACACAACGCTCTCCCCTTCCCTTGCCTGAAAAGAAAAAATAATTAGAGTGGGATTATAAATTTGTTATCGTGTCTATTAATAATCAGCCCAAGGGCATGGAGAAGAAACCTTTTGACAAAGCAGAAATTAATAAGGAATAGTTTAGGGTGATCTGCTTAGAGTAGATTAGAGTTGTCTTTGGAAAGGTTTTCCCCTTCCCATAAGATGCTTGGAGTTGCAGTATCATCTGAGGGGAAAATACTGCAAAGGCTGCCAAAAAAGCATCCGAAGAAAATTAATGTAGAGAGGAAAAGCTGAGACGAGATGATGTTCCAAAGGTTATGAGCTTAATGTTCAGAATTTCTGTAGTCCAGCCTTTGTCCTAGCAGAAAAAGGTGCTGAGTAAAAATAAAATATGTATCTGCTATTTCTACTTGCAGATATTACTGAATTGTATGTAGTAATTTATTTCCTACATTATGTACTTTTTTGGCTTATAAGGGAACTGACATTGAGAGATCCATTGTATTGCAAAAAAAGCTGAATTTTGGCATGCAAAAGTGTCACATCTCCAACTTCTACTATTTCTGCTCTGAGTGATGTTTTGGTGTGTAGAACAGAAAGGCCAGCTTGAACCTTGTGGAATTTAATGATGCTTCAAATCAGAAGGAGGAAGGGAAGGAGTATTTCTGATAATGAGTAAATGAGTGAAAAATACAAATGTACTAAAAGTCACCACCAGCCACTAGAGTGAGTACTTGGAGTCAAGCATGTTCAATGCTTCAAACAAGTGAGAAATGGAGCTAAGGAGGGAGGGGAAGAGCAGGGAAATAGTTCTTTTGGTGGCAAATTCCATCCTAGAAGTATATAAATATCTCCAGACAGACAGAGTCAAGAAAGAGCAGCAGACAAGAGGAAAAAGACCTACCCAAGAAGACAAGCAGCAAGACATGCTGATGAAATTATGCATTTTCCTGGTGTAATGCCACTGCTGCATATCCTGTTTCCTTCTGGTCAGTTAGGTATCTAAAACACAAACAAAACAAAGCAAAATTCACTAGTGTCTTTTATACATCAAAGCGGAAAGAGAGGAAACAGAAGAAGACACACTGGTTCCAAGGGCACTCACTAAATCAACCTCTGTAGAAAAATAGAAGCTTATAAGGCGCTATTACTGAAATAAATTCTCTGTGCATGACAAAGCTTCCTAGGTTAACACTCTCACTGATAGAAGAAGGTACCTTCTCCCATGTACATTAAAGCCCACCAGAAGCAGTCATGTAATCGCACCACTTAAGTTATTGCTTCCTCTCCAAGCACGGTGTAATCAGCAGAGTGAAGTGCTCCTGCCCATAATATCCTAGCAGCAAAGGGGGAGTTAAGCAAAAAAATGGCTTTAAAATGGTCTACAGAAGACTTGTTTAAGGGACCATACCTGACAGCTAAACACAAGTATCAGCTTGCTTTTTCTCCAGATGGAGCATCAGATGGGGTGAGCCACGCCAGAAAGGTGGGAATAGAGAGTTTAAGGAACCTGGCAGGCATCCCCTGGTGAACTGCACAGCAGCTTAAGACATAGGAGTCCTTGTGCTGCTCCTTTCCCTCTCCCCTGGAGAAGACCATCCACACAGCAGGGACTGTGTGTCCACTTCAGAAAAAACTTCTAGTGAAGGAGGCAGCTCTGCAAGCCTTGGTGCTGGTGGTTCACAGAGCCAAAGAGTCCACAGAGCCAAAGGCAGGGCTGCCAGCTGTGTGCCAGGGCTGCAGGGCACCGAGCAGGGCTACCCCTTTCTGCTTGTCTCTTGTAGTGGTGTCAAGGCTGCAGGACTCTCCTCAAGACATTGCTGGCTACAAGGGCAAACGTGATATATAGGCAGCTTGAGCTCGACCAGCATGGATGCCTGCAGCTGGTGGATGCTGATGGCCCAGAGGCAGCTGCATGAAAAAACACCAGGCTGCAGCCTGCTCCCTGGTCCCGTGCCTCAAGGTCAGAGTAGACATGTACTCTAATTCAGGAATGACAGCAGCTTTTTATGATTTAGCTTACACTGTGTGAGACAGGGTTATCACATCTACTGGTTAAAATGTGTTTCAACACATGCTTCAGTGTACACGATTATAGACAAGCCCTTAGCGTGAAACAGCAGCAGTTGGTTGTTGGGGTTTTTTTCTCAAAGCAGAACTATTTTTCCTATGCCATTTAATGTGATAAGACTAACCTGAAGTGAAATTGTTGCCTTGCAAGAAGACCATAAGTAATAACACTTGTGTGCAATTGCGTCTGATAAGATCATTCTTAAAAAAAGAAAGCTCAAGTGAATGGGAGTAACTATTAACATGAAGAAGGGAAAGGTGGGCCACCTTTAGTTTCTGCAGTGTGAAATTCTGTGTCTTTTCCTGTGTCTGTGGAATTTAACACATATTATCACTCAAACTGTGACAGATATGTTTTAGCAGAGCAGTCAAGAAAGTCTTTCCCTTTCTATCGCTCTCCAAGATACCGTGGTAACACAAACCATTCCTTTCTCCATCTGTCTGCACGGCTCCTCATTATTAATTGTATTTCCCAAGGTTCAGGAGTGTCTTCAGTAACCTTGGGAAATCTTGTTTTCAAACTCAAAATGTGTTTTTTTCCCTGATCCTTCTTACAACCCCCTCTCTAAAATGAAAGGCTCCCATTCATAGTCACCCTTTCTTTCTTCCTCTTTCGCCAGTTTTCAGTCCAATATGCTCATTGTCCTTCTATTCCATGACTTCAGACCTTAGACATTTTAACCAACAGCGGAGAATGTTGTCAAATGCTTTCTGAAAAACGGAGTCTATAATATCCTTTCCCCTTCCTTACCAGGGCAGTAATTTCCTCAAAGAATTCCAACAAATTAGTTAGGCATGATCTCCTTTCCCTGAATTGATGTTAGCTGTCTTTAATCAAGCTCTGCTTTTCCAAGTGTTCCCTATTTGATTCCTTAAAGGGGTTTCGGAGTCTTTCCCCTTCAGTGAAGTCAAACTGACAAGTCTGATTTCTCCCAGTGTCTGGGGAAGCCGTCTCTTTTTTCCCTTAAGAAAAAATGATGAGAAATAAATTTCAAGTCATTTCAGCAGCCTCCCACCTAGAGACACTTAGTCCCTTGGATTTTTAAGCACAGCTTTAGCTTTCAGGAGCAGGGATCCATACTAAGAAAATGGGGGTGAGAATGGAGAGACACAACATTATAGATGACAACCAAATAATACAAGCATTTCTGACAAAGTCTGAGATTTGCCTGGATTAAACTCATGTCCAGTTTCTCCTGCAGGCAAGCAACACCAGGACCTGCACCAGCCTACAGCTCTTCCCCACGGACCTCGCTGGGGAACAGCTGTTGGGATGTGACGTGCTTTGTCTTAAAGTCTTTGGTGTGTTTATGTACTTATGAAGCTTTGCAGGCTGCCCCCAAGCTTGGCTTTCACTTCAGGCATGAGCAAATTGGGGAGGGGGGATGGGGGAGATTAGTCCCTCTAGTGGCATCAGCATTGCCAGCCTGCGTGTGCCTCTGTCTGTGGTGCATGATGTGGCTTCATGATATCACAAGCCTCTCCACACACACATATTTGAGAGTGATTGCATCTGTGCCAACATCATTTATTTGCCACTCAGTGCCATAGCCCGTATCTTGTTCTTGATGGACATTTACTGGCTATAGCCATGGTGGACCAGCCGTGAGGGGCCGACCGACCACCTCATCAGGACGTCCTCTGCCCAGTCCCACCTGCAGTACCCCAGGGCAAAACAGCTTGAGGATCCTGGCACCGGGCGCTTACCATACCCTGCCGCTCTCAGGTCTGGGTTTGGCCTTTTTTGTATGTGGGTTTCACCATAATCGCTCCATAAATCACCCCTTTCTTCAGAGACCAGCTTCATTCCTACTGTCCTCCAGGGACAGAGATGGCCCCAGTGCAGTGGGAGAGCTGCCCCAGGGAAGGGGACGAAGGTATGACCATGCAGGATGGACCTGCACCTGGGCATTGTGCCCAGTCTCGTGAAGCAGTGAAATGCCCAACACATGGAATTGTACCTGAAGAAAAAAAAAGTTTTCACTACTGTCATTGGTAGGAAAAGGGAAATAAAAGAACATCAAAGAAGCAAAGAAGGTTCTGCCTCTTACAAAGTACCAGATCAGCTCAAAGTCACGGCAATAAGCACGTCCCGTGATAAATTTACATTTTGAAACAGATTTGGATTGTATGCTCTATGCATTCTTTGGATTCCTGCCTCTGCAAGTGATACTGTATTGATCTAGAATAGCAATAAGAAATCCCTGTATCTGTAGGTTTCTGTCCAGAGTAAAGATGACTGCTGATCCCCCCTCATTTCTAAAACAGATTGTTAACACAAGCTGTACTGGGAACACATTATTTACTGCCCAAAAGGAAAAGGGATTCTGGTGGCTGCACCTTTCACAGGTAAAGAAATATACATTTTAAAAGAGAACAGAAACCAGCCCTTAACAGTTTTAGTCATTGTGTTTTAAACACAAGATAAACCTCAATAGGCCTGAATGTTGTTTCTTTCTGTTTGAGAGAACAATATCCACTACCTATTACTGACTCTTTCTCCTCTTATTTCCTTCCTAACATTAAGCACCATTCATAAAGCATCAGACTCCTGAAAAGGGACTCCTGGGTCACCAGTCTATTCTCCCAGTATCATAGGCAGTTGCACTAAATCCCTTTCATAAACTCCTTCTTAAAACCCTCTGCCTCTTAAAAAAACAACTCCCACATTAAAAAAAAAAGTTATTTGCTCTTGTTATTCCTACAAAAGACTATTCAGAACCTCATCCCTCTTCTGTTCTGACTTTCCTTCTTCCTATTTCCAGACTGCATTTTTCATGACTCATTAATATCCATTTGTCCTTGTGCCAAATTTTTCCTTTGACTTAAATATATCTTCCTGTTTCCTGGAAGGTCTCCTTTCCTTGTTATGCCACCTTTTACTATTCTCCTTCCTTTCTCATTTCTGCTCTCTGCTTCTCAAAGTCTTATCTCACCCATGACAGATTGTCTAGAAAAAATGTTGATGTATCAGGCACCAAAGCTGTTCCACTGGACTGAAAGACTTAGTAATTAAGAGTTTGAATATATCAGATACATCAGCTGAACTGCAGGTAACTGACCTTAGCTTGTGGCACATGTCAAGTAAATCATATCACTTCAAAACCCAGTGGAAGAGATTAAGACTAATATTTGAGACATGTTAGGAGCATAAGCGTGGTTGTGTTGCTTAGACCTGTTCTGGAACAAAACACAGCTGATATCCCAGCTTCTGTAAATCTTACTCCATTTTCTGTGTTTCTTCACTGCAGTACTGATCAGAATTAATGAATTGAAAAAGGCAGCAGACACTCCTACCTTATAACTTAAGGGGGCCAGTACAGGTCCTGGCATAACAAAAAGGGTAAGGGTGTCAGCCCAGCACTGAACACTTGCTCTCCCAGTCAGAAGAGAGGGAAAGCAGGGGAGCAGGAACCGCGGCTGGCAGCCAGTGGGTCACAGCATCATCCCTTCCCAGCCCTGGTCGGAGAGCTGAGCGCACAAGGATGAGCAGGAGAGAGGGGGCAGCTGAAAGTGAGTTTCACAGCATTACTTGGGAGGCCAAATCATATTAATCTTATTATTAATTCCTGCAATGCTAATGAAGGACAGACCTGCAAGACTGATTACGGGACAGAACAGGGGCACTTTTTTTTTTATATTTATAAACTAGTTGGAAAGTATATTGTGCATGGTCCTGGTTTTGTGTAGAACCATAGAATAGAATCATAGAATGGTTAGAGTTGGAAGGGGCCTTAAAGATCATCGAGTTCTAACCCCCCTGCCGTGGGCAGGGACACCTTCCACTAGACCAGGCTGCTCAAAGCCCCATCCAGCTTGACCAGTCAGATAACTTTCTCCTTTTATAACCAGCCGCTTTTCACTGCAGTGGCCACGCTGTACTCAAAGGATGCCCAGTCCAGCACAGGGAGTCCAACAGAGGAGCAGAGCCACTTAATTTCTGATGTTTTGGTCCCATGACAGCCCAAACACACAACATTAACTCCATTATTAAATCTCAGCCCAACTCAGAGAGGGCTTCCAGATCTTCTCCAGAAACAATAAAAGACTGTTTTTAAAGAAGTCAGCCTTGCTGTCTACAATTTTATCATTTGCCTATGTTACCAAGACCTATAGCAGCTTCTTCCTTTTATCCGGTTTGACATTTTTTGATAGATTTCTGATTGACCTCACATTGCTGCACCTGCAAAATGTATCCTTGCTACATAACTGGTGTCTTATTTAGATCCACATTCACTTTTTGTTAAATACTGTGATTCAGCTGATTTAAAACAGTTTGGGTTTCCCTTGAAAACAGGCCTTCAGTTAAAGATTTGCCTCCTTTTCCAATTCCTTTTCAGAGCCTGCTATTTTCGGCTAGATTTCTGATGCTGATGGCTAGGCTGGCCCTTGGCAGGCCACCCCATGCCACCCACCCTTAGTCCTTACCAGAGCTCCACATGAGCGTGGATGTGAGGACAGGGACCTGGTTATGGTCTTTTTGATTCCTGCTGTGCCCTTTGTCCTGAGTCAGCATCCTGGTGAGAGCAACGTGATGACTGCTATCACTGCCACTCACCCAGCTGGCGAGGTTCCGCCTGCGGTTATTTGCCTTTGGTAGCTTCAAAGAGCACCAACACCACCTCCCTGGGGTCTACCAGATGCAGGTTAGTGGTTGCCTGCTTTGTACTACGTGACCATTTCAAGGGGACTTTTGGAAGAAAACCACAGAGAAATGAACTGTAAGAGCATCCCATCATCCTCCTATGGTGGGCTCAGAATTCACAGTCTTGTGAGCCTCCCTCCATGAAAAGTGATTTCTTAGCTGACAGTTGGGCATGTGGAAGTCTAATAAGTCCTCGCACTGCTTTTCAGCCAGCTAATAGAAATCAGTTGCGGTTTAGATCTAGCCATTATCTCCATATGCACTGGGGAAAAAGCCACTGGTACTGTCCACTGAAGTCATCCACATTTTTTCCATGTCCAGTCAACTCTCAATGTTAATCTCAATAGACTAATACAGAACATATGTAAATTGGACTGTAAGAACATATTTAGTATATTTAGCTTTGAAAAATGAAGTTATGATGAAGAACGAACATCAAGGGGTGGGGAGGAGGGAAGATGGCTGGGAATATTTTTATCAGGACGCAGCTAATCCACAACCTGGATGCGCTGCTCCCAGGTGATCAAGAGCTGACTGGATTTCAATCACAAATGTGTCTCCTTTCATTTCTGCTTTAAACCAAAGTGAGCTTGAATTCTCTGGGCTAACGTACATCTTTTTCTCATTGCAGAACTTGGCACTACTCAGTACAAATAGCATGCCTTGCTCGAGGAACTGCAGGAGTAATGAAGGTTGGGGGTTTTTGAATCATGCCTGAGATGCATTAGCAAAGCTGTGGGGCACTTCCCGCAGCACCTGCCCGGGCTGTTCCTGGCAGCGCTGGGAGCTGTTGGGTTTTCCCTTTCCTGATCCCCAGATGAAAACAACTTTTAAAGAGGCAGTTTCCATTGCATGCCTGATTTTGGCAAGTAATGGATGATGCTTAGGTGGGAAGAGAAATCATCCTTCCCTTTTCATCGTGACCTCTTTACCTTACCTTCATTCCACATCTGGTCCTCTTACCCCATGCCTCTGCCTCTGATACACCTTTTCTTCTCTACATTTTTCTCTCTTTATAACTTATCCCCCTCTTACGTTACCAACTTTCAAAACCATAATAGCCTAACATGATGTTTCCTGCTATCATTCCCTCCTCACCTCCTCACCTGTGGTCCTGGTTGCAGCCATAAGCTCTTTGGGAAATGGACTTCCCACCGCCTCCTTTTCGCATCTGCTGGAGAGGGGCTCCAGTCCTGGTTGCTCTGTAGACTAATAAATGTGACTAAAAGTAGTGACAACAAGTAGCAACTTTGCTCCTTAGCTAATTAGTTCCTACATATGTCAAGTGTTTTGTTCCTTTAGAAATTGCATGTTCTGTAGCAGAAAATGGGAATTAATCTATAATTTTATGTGTCATCAATTCAAGGGACAGAAGTCACCTCACCTGAGTTGCGCTGCTAACATGATGCAAAGTGAATTTTGAATTTAAGTAATGAAAATTAATTTTTCATGAACCATTTTAAGATGGCATTACTGAAGAAATTTTGAAAAAAATTTGCATAACAATCAATAACAAGGAAGTCTTGAACCGCTCCCGAAGAGTACACAAGTCAAAAAAGTGCTGAACTTCATCCAATAAATTATTCATTGTGAATTGTTCGCACAGCTGTGCTCTACTTACAAGGGAAGTTCAGGGGGTCTAATAATCCCTCTTCATGCAGAATATTTTGTTACATGGGGAAAATAGTAATTCAGAGGATGCTCAATTTTTATGCTCTTGTAATAAATTAGGAAACTGTTTGATTCTGGCATTTGGGAGGAAAATACTTTTTTTTTCTTTACTGCCGTGAACTATCTCAGAATAGCTCTTTAATGGAAATTATTAGCATGGTTGCCATTAAAAAATCAGCGTTGGTCCAGCAATTACCACACAATCCCAAATGATGTAGTACAGGAAAATATATTTATCCCAGAGACAGTGTGTGGTAAGTTATGGTAAAAGTTGCTTCTTTAGGAGCAGCCACCACAACTCCATCTGTTTTAGCTAAAATAGCTGTCCGAGTGACCCCAATTTCAACTTTATGAGGCTCGTATTAATAGGGAATCTGAAGAAAATGAGCCAGAGTTTAGCTTCATGTCACTGCTCACATTTTCAAGCTCTTTATCAAGTATCTCTTAAAAGTGTCCTATATGCTAGAGCTCCAAATGCCTGTCTGTAAGTGATGGACTCGTCTTTAAAGAAACAGATCCACTTAATGTGTCCAGCTACAAACATGAGCCTATTGGTGCATATGAACTAACATGTCACTCTGTGATTGATGTTTCCCTATTACTCTGCCAAAGTACATTAAGTTAAGCTCCTTTTCATCTCCACAAATACTAGGGACTACAGATGGCCCTCATTTGTAATCCTCAGGAACTAGCACAACCAGCGATGTGAGAGGGTGCCGGTACCCATTGCCCGCCTGAAACAGATTAGGGAGATTTCTGTATGGAGCAGCGTTACAAGGGTGAAGTAACACAGCAAGTAATAACAGAAAGGAAGGGGTGCTGACAGGGGCTGTGAGCATTAGCAAACTGTGCAGACAACAACGCTCTCTGAGCGGACACTCATATACAGGGGTGAGTATTTTAGCAGCATGCATGACTCAAAGCTGCGTATTCTTTGCCACTCATCTCTATGTGCCATAAGGAATGTGCACCATGAAAAGCCACATCCACTGCTCTGGTGGCCTCCTGGTCCCTCTGAAGCCCATGGCTAACCTTCTGACTTCAGTTGCAGTCAGGATTTCACGAGGGCCTGGAGCTTGTCAAGGTCCTGGGTGAGAGGCAGCAAAAGGAGTCTGGGGATTGCTGGGCACCTCTCGAACTGTTGTTTTTTCTTTTCTCGGCAGTGTTTGTATAGGGAGTTTGGGCGACTTGGACCTGGCCAGGCAACTACTTTTACTTAAAACAAGTACCCTGAGGTGTTGTGCCCGGGCTGTTTGCTGGAGGCTCCGGGTGTAGGTGTCATGGCTGCAGTCAGTCAAGGGAGCCATGCTCCGGCAGCCCTGGGAAGAGGAGCTCTGGCCACCTGCACCCCACCAGGAGCTGGGACAGCCTTGTAGCCTGCCTCAGGCAATGCAAAAAGGCCAGGAGACCAAATATGTGGGAAACTGAGTGCTGAAAATACTTTTCTCAGGTGGAGATAATATCAACCCTTGCAAGACACCTCCAAGGCGTGTGTTCTCAAAAGGCTATACGGTGTCAGCAAAGATGGAGGAGAAAGGCTATGTGCCACTTTCACCGGGAGGGAGGGCCAGAGGCAGGCAGAGCCTGGGCTGCTGGACCCTTTGCTCAGGGCTGTACACACCTCACCGATGGAAGCCATTTTTGGACATGGCATATGTGCGCCCACGCATCAATAAACATGTCCTTTCCCTGTCCTTGGAGCGCAAGTATGCGGGGTCCAGATGGGCCAGCCCTCGGCTTCGGAGCCTGCCAGTGCTTTTGTGGGAAGAGCAAGGGGCTGGGAAGGGGGGACGTGGATCTCCCTCTCCCATGGGTATGGTTTTACCTCGTGCCAAAGCCATTTCCATCCCTTGCATGAAGGGAGCGCGTTGTAACGCAGACAGTCTTTGCTTGACACATATTACCAGAGTGAATTTATGTCATCTCACTTTTTAAAAGGAGAGGAAAATGGTGAAGAAAGCAGACATGATGGCAGTTTTGAGTGGGGGATTTGCGAGGCCGGTGGCGGTGGTGGCTGTGAGCAGACAGTGCTGAGGGCGATGAGGAGGCCAGGCAGGAAGGGAGCCCCGGCCTCCAGACGGCACCAGAGATAACGACGGTCTTTCCAGACGCCGTTATCTGCTCCAGCCAAGCTCTGGGACTGGCTGATGGACCTTCTCCAGGGAAAGCCGCACAAAACTCCTCGGAGGTCCGCCCTTAGTCAGGGGAATGAGGCTGGTGTGGGTCTGGGCTGAGACAGGGATATCTGCCTCGCTTGCAGCCACCCAGAAGTCTGGCTGGGCTGGATCCTGGCCATGTGATAGATGAACAGATACCGTTCTTCCACATTTTCACATGGTGTAGTTAGTCCTGACTACACCATGTCAGGTGTCTCACCTGACAGGGTGAGAACAGAAAGGTCCTTCTGGAGCTGGTGCCGACCACTAATGCTGCCTCAGTCTCCCTTCTGCACGACTCCACTCACTGCCGGCTCCATCAGTGCGATGTTGTGCTGCTGCCGGCTCCTAACACCCAACATTTCTGCCATGAAAGTCACCTTCTGATATGAACTCCTGGTCTGGCTTCTCATCCCAAGTCCTGGCATGGTAGCATGCCTCCCAGCATCCCTCCTTTCATCATGCTGATGGTCATCACCTTGCATGTTCCTCACGCCTTTCTTGCCTCTCTGTGCAGAAAGACATGCACCAATGCATGGGATAACCCAAGAATATCCCAGCTTTCCCTTCCCCATGTCTCACCTCCAGCAGACCCACACAGCCTCTCTATGTGTCCCCAGTGACAGGGAGCAGCTTCACAGCATCTTGCAGCCCTGGGTGCACTTCTCCTTATCCTGCACCCCCCTGGGATGCCCAAGGCCCTCAGCATCATGGTCACGGTTGACAGCTTCCCGCCACCCTTCACCACCCACGTTTTCCCCTCTTCTGCCCTCATCACCAAAAGCCTCCAGACCACCTTTCAGGGGAGACAGGAGAGTTTGGGAGCTCCCCCTGGCCCCCAGGTGGAGATACAGTAGGGGAAGAGGGAAAGGCGGGCAGGGAAGGGGGAGGAGATGAAGTGGTGGGAGAATCTGGAGGCTGGGAGCACAATCTGGGCAGAGAGTGACTCTGAGTTAAAGGGCTCTTCCCCCTTCATGCTAAATTGAAAATAGCTTTTCCTTTCCATTAAATAGCAAGCTTCATAAAATTGCATAAATCTTCTTGTCAAAGATCCAGTCTTGGATGTTGCATTCAATCTACTGACCTATCTTTATCTTAATCCAGTTGAATTTAGATAAGACTTTTTTCATTACCTGCAGAACCGTGTCTCATCCCAGAGTCAACTGTATTTTCCTCTAGAGTATAGCAGTTTGTTTAATAAAATACATTTTTTAACAATCATATTTATAGGATTCCAATTAGGATGAGCTTGAAAATAATGATACAGTGCAAAGAGAAATGCACTTGGGTGATAACTAAGTATTGAATATCTGACATTAAAACACACCAGTTATGACACAGGCATGTAATTATGCATGCAAAGTATCCAAATGCAAATTCTTGACAGAATGTTATATCTGTGTGCATAAAAGCATGCTTCCTTGTCTTACCTGGAAAGGCTATAGGTTGAACTTCTGCATCTGCTTTTCAAAACAAAAAAAGACTCCTGAAATGGAACTCATTAGTGCAGGATAGTCTATATTTCCAGGACAGCTGAAAAAGTAGTAAAACCAGAATTATTCACTTCTCTTAAAATTTAAGTTTTGCCAATACTTGGATGTTTCATATCTACAGAAAGAATGTTCCCTTTCAGATACAAATAGCTTGATCCTGCAGCCACTCCATAACCATATGGAATGAAATTGAAAACAAAAGCCATTTTCATAGCTGCTGTCAGTCTTCATTTAAAAGGTGGAGCTGAGTGAACCTTCCTGTTTGCTTTCTCCTTAACATTCCTGTAAATAAGATTTTGTTCGCAACAGACTCAAACAATTGTGGGCTTTCCTGTGGGGCACAGCTGGTACTGATGTGGCCATGTTCACTCTCTGAGTTTTAAAGGCTTGGATGGAGAATCAAGTGTTTCAAGTTCTCCATCAGCAAAGACATATGTAGATACCTTGCTGAAAAGAAGGACAAGAGTCTTGAAGAGGAACTACACAAAATATTCCCAATAAGAAAACAAAACCTGTGGTCTGTGGTGTTCTTAATGTGCAGTACTGAAGGAAAGTGAAGGAACCGCATGGGATAACTTTTCTGAATATTTTTTAACCTTATTAGCTCATTTCATTTATTATATCTGCTAGGAGAAAAAAGGTGGAACTTTCCCCAAGTATTTCTTTATTTTACACAGGAGATGCAAACCTGCTTTTCTAACAGAAAGAATATCACAAAAAAAAAAGATCTATTTTTTAGTTAGTCTCCTCAGAGAGGTTAGCTCCCATGGTGTGGCACAGCCAACCATTGCCACAAGATCCAAGTGCATCCTTGAAGGTGGCTGGGTCAAGGAGTCCAACCATGGTTAATTCTGGAGACCAAGGGACAAAAACTCTTGCAAAGCACCAGGGGTATGTAGAGGCTAATGTTATTGGACTGGTAAGTGGTTCATCATAAATCGAGTCAAACTTTCCTCATCACAATTTTTGTTCTGCAAAAGGAACTTAAAAAAATGTAGAAATACGTCATTTCCAGTGGCATGTAACTTCCACTTTTTATCAGTCAGTCGGTAATCTTTGGAATATTGTATATTCACTGTGTGTCACAGTGTTTTTTAAAAAAAGTGGAGGTGAGCAGTTCACTACAAAGTTATTGTAGCTCTATTAAAGAGTTCAACTTTTCCCCTTATCCCTTCTCTCTCTCCAGAAATCTGTTGTAGTTCAAGGCATTTAAGTCTGAATTTTTCTCTCCCAAATCTCTGTTTATAAATCTCAAATGCTGACATGAGTGCACAGTTTCTTCTCTTACCAAACGTGCCCTTTCCTTAGGACACAGGGGGTCTTTCCAGGGGCTAGCACAGGATTTCACACAAACGAGTCAGCCTCCTGCGTCCCAGTGCCTTATTCAGTTTCTGGATCATCTGCTCGGCGGCAGCGTTTCAGCTGCTCATGGAGTTTTCTAGCAGCCCGCAACCCCCATTGGGTGTGCCGAGGCTTTTATTTCATTGTTGGTTTCCCCGCTATGCTGCCAATGACTGACGGCACACATATTCCCCCTGAGAGCACAATGGACTGTATAGTTCACCAGGGACATCCCAGCGGTTTGTGAACCGATGCAGGAAATATTGTCAACTATGTGTTAGTGATATATCCCAGCTCTTCTCGTGACTCATATCTTTAAAGGTTTTGGTTTTTTCTGTTCCAGCAATTGGTGATGACTGGAGCAAACCAAATCTGGTCATTAACCAACAAGAGTTTGT
The DNA here is from genome assembly GCA_002844005.1 of Limosa lapponica baueri. NCBI lineage: Eukaryota > Metazoa > Chordata > Aves > Charadriiformes > Scolopacidae > Limosa > Limosa lapponica. The sequence continues at coordinate 1,658,913 of KZ505651.1, read as the reverse complement.
TTTAAAATATGCTAAGTTAACTAACTAATTTGCTTTTAGAGGACCAACTGAGAAGTCATTTATTTAGTCCCTGTGATCATAACCTAGCAGGGTGCTTAATTTACAGCTGATTCATCACCGTGCATCTTTAAAAAGGAGACTCCCAGAAGTCCAGCTGCACAATGTGAGATGAAAATCAGCCATGAGGAGCCGCGAGCAGTGGAGGAGAGAACGTGAGCAGTAGCGCTGCTTCGGAAGATGCTTCTTCCGCACCAAGGGGCAGACCCAGGCCCTGTCTGTGGCTGCTTGCCCCATAGCTGCCCCTGGCACTGCGATGCACTCACATGCAACTTGCAGGCAAATGCATCTCATACACTTGTGTGCACACACCTTGCACATTTACATCTCACACGTGCACACCTTGGACATCTTTCCCCAGCCTCCTTCCTGGTGTGGTGTCAGGCCTTTCTTCAACAGCACCAGGAGGAAAACCTGACAGTGAAATGAAGGAGCTTCATCTCCTACGAGCCTTCTCTTTGGCATGTCAGGAGATGGTGCAGCAGGACAGAGAAAACAAATTAATTTCTTCTAATCAATCAAACTTTGCTACTGAAGCGTGACCGTCTTTCTCTCTCCCTGCCACTAAGATGAAATTTGATTTTACCACAGCTGATTTTACTGTTTCTTTACCAGTCACAACAAAACAAATCAGGAAAATAGATGTGATTGTTGAGCAGTTGTCCATCACCAATATGTGGTGAAACAAAAGCAGGAGAACCCCTGGGTCCAGCCTTGGGCAATGTCACCTTCACAAATGGCCCTTTGAGCCCATGGGTGCAGTGGGGCACTACCTGGTACCATTTTTATTAAATCTTCTGCTTTCCTGATCCCAAATGTCCATCTGCAGCAGGAAAGAGAGGCTGCCTACGCAGCCTGGACATCTCTGGGCAGAGAAATGAAGCTACTTCTGAAGGAGCCCTGATTCTCAAGCCCAGATTGCTAAAGACGTCTTGGTTGTATTTGAATTGACACTGGTGTCAGTGCAGTTAAGCAGCCCACTATCTAGAGGAGTTTTAGTTCATCCCATCCTGGCTACAAGATATTCTCCCAATTTTCTGTGTTAAAGCGCTGTGGGACAGGATTGCCTCTGCCTGTGCAGGCAGGAGGGGACCACAGGCTTGGCTGGAGACTCTGAGTGTACTCACAGCCCAGAGAAAGGAGGTTGTATCACCATTACAAATACAATCCTTTCAAACCAGCTTCTGGATAAGTCCTGTTCTCTGGACAAATAGGGTGAATTTGGACTTTTGACTGATATTACACCCTATTTTATGAACACAGATTCTGTAAAAGGAGTCATTTACCAGGACACCATAAATCTGGTACAACTTGTTTGCTGGAATTCAAACTGACAGGTACTGTAGCTGGCTGCAACTTCCCAGCTACGCGTACAGTATCCTAGATCAGAGGGAAATCCACAAACCGTGGAGAAGTGGTTAAAGCTATGATAATTGCTACAGTCCTGTATTTTCTACTGGCAATGAAATCAGCCTATAACTCCTGTATGGAAAGAATTATTCCATACCTCTGTCCATTGTTCTGCATCATTACCAGGAAACAGGGTTATTACAAGATCGGGTCTCTTATGTTAACCCTGGAAAAGGAAAGAGATACGTTTTGTTTTTTAAATATATTAAAGAAAGAAGAAAGTAAATCCTTTCTGATCTGGTAAATGGCTACTGTACACATCCATGGAAAAATAAAAAGACCTTTTAAAGAACACCACAGGCATAGCACAAACCAAGCAAACCCAAGAAAAATCAAAGTTAAGGCAGGTGCTGTGTGCTCAGCTAAACCAGGGATAGCATGCTAAATCTTTCCAAGAACACCAGAGCCGAGCTGCTCTGTGTAGCTCTGCTGGGGAGCAGCCACATCCATCACGGGCTGATAGCAATCACCAAGGATAACCCCAGCCACGGCTCAAAGAGCTCTGACTCTGCCACTGCTGCGGGTGTCCCTTTGCTATACCACCTGCTCCATCTGTGGTGGCTCCCAACCTGCTGCAGTTTTGTGCCATGAAGATGCCAGCTCAGCACTTGCCCTGAAACACCTCCATAGCTCAGGAACTAGAGTCTCCTCCTGGAGGACACACTTGCAGCTGGAGCTGGGATCTGTGTGGCTTTTCCTGTACTGGGTTGGGACCGTTGAAACATGCCACTCTGATACAGTAAAATTTGGGGAGTTTGATTAATTTTTTAACTTTTAGGTAAGTTATACCAGTAAGTATCAATAAACACATACTGTAGATTTTGCTATAGTATGCACTCATGTTTCTACACCATTTGTTGTATTATAAAAAATAAAACAAGTTTGTCAAGGTGAAAGCCATTACACATACTTTATTTTACAGAAGTGAAAGGATGACATCAAAAGAACACAACAAAGAGGTCATTTTCAGCATCATTACCTCCCCGTGTAACATTCTTGCGGGGTCAGGGGAGGAGATGGAGCTGTTTCCAGGCTGCTTCATGTAATGCTTTTTTTGATCTGCTCCAGTCATCATTGTCAGGTGCTTTTTCTGTTGTTATTTACTGCACAGGAAGCAGATTTTCCCTCTCCTGGCACAAATCCATAAAGAGGAAAGACTGCAAGATGAGTGGACAAAAGCTTCCAGCCTCTCTCACTAAGTAACTGCTTGCTCACGTGCCTTGGGTCTTCCTGGCTTCTGCCAAACCTTTCTCATTACCTCAAGAGGAACCACAGAGCAAGAAGGAGAGGCGATTCCCACCAGATGACCAGATATGTACCCCTTTTTCACTGCCAAGGCCCAAACTAGTCCCCAGGTAGGGCAGGAATGGGAAGCCAGGTCTTCACCGCATGGGCAAAGTTGCCCTGGCCTGTGTCAGGGCAGGAGGAAGTGCAGCAGGTCCAGGAGTTGCCCATCCCGGGCATCTGAGTGCTGTGGGCAGAGTTTGGAGATGTTGTGCTCAACTGCCCTTTCCCAGGAGCCAGGTGGCATGGACTCTCCTGTACACAGCACAGGGCATCCTGCCCAGGTCTGTGGCTTGGCCCCAGGGCTCATAGTGAGAAAAAGGGGTTAGTCTGGGCAGTGGGAACACCCTTCTGGTCACAGCACCCAAAAAGCATGTCCCACCCAACAGGCTCATACAGCCAGCCAAATTTGCACATGTACACCCGGTAAACACGCTCTTTTAATACCTCCTTTCCTCTCGCCACCTCCCCCGCTGCCCCCATTGCCTGGGACTGTCTGTAGTTACTTGGATGTTGAATTAGAAGCATTTAAATATACTCTTTGATCCTCCAGTAGAAATGGTAGCCCAACACATTTGGCTGTTGGCAGATTGTGAGGACTGTATGTACGGGCCTGTAAAGCAAATATCTTTGGTTTTGTATAGAAACCCAGCTGTGCTCGCGCACGTGCCATGGCACATACTGCATTGAAGTGTGATGACAATCGCAACTGAAAACACAAGATGCTTTGAAGGCCCTGTAATTGAAGCAAAAGAAGAAAAGCCTGGGCTTAGAGCCCATAGTGATCAGTACCAGGCCATGCACTCAGCAGAAAGCCGCCTTGTAACCGGCGGCATTTTACAGACTTTCTAATTGGCTTCCAGGGCTGGTGGCTGTTGCTTGCGCAGACTTGGAAATCAGAGCCATGTGGGACCAAGCGGGCGGCTGAGGTCTGTGCTGCCGGAGTTTGCCTGCAGCCGAGTGGCCGCAGAGGCGGTCCCCAAGCGGGGCGAGGAGGGCTGGAAAGAGCAGGCCACCATCTGCGGCTCCTTGGGAAGGTGCCTCGCCACATCAGTGCCCTGCATCTCGGTCAAGGGAAGGGTGTCTTCTGCTGGTAGCAATGATTTCCTTCCCTGCCTGTGCCTTTTCTTGGGGGTGACTTTTAACGGGAAGTCAACAGGCCGGTCCCGCTGCTGGAGCTGCCTGTGAGCCCCCAGCAGCCCCAGCTGGGCTGTAATTGCTGTGCCACCAGCCAGCACAAGACTGTGTAATGGAGCTTCTGCTTTTCTTATCTTGCCTTATTTGGCTTTCCACAGATGAGTTTACTCTTGTCCTCTCCTTCTCTCTCTCTCCCCATACATGCCTGTACATACCCTATAAGTATATGTAGACCAAAACGTACTCCTTTATGTAGTGTACTTGTTGTAGCATTGCCTTATTTCCCTGGATTAAAGGACTACATGCTAAAGATGCCCATATATGCTTGAATATTCATGCAATCCTCTGGCAATTATTTACTGGCATTCTGATGGGCGGGGTTTGATTTCCTATGGGCAAAATTTGGTGTCATCAACTTAACCTTGCTGTCCAGAGATACAGGAAACTAAATGGCCCATGCCAAGGGGCAGGAAGGACTAGCCTCTGTACTTACCAGAGTTTACCAGGGCTTAAATAAAAGAGCTTTACAAGAACAGCTGAAACAGAGAAGGGAAACACAATAAAGCATCAGCTTGGAAAATGTGGTGAATCTGCCCAGACTCAGAGAAAACTATGGAGAAAGTTGCTCTCCTGCACCTGAAATATATGTGGATTCAGGGAAGATTACAGCATATTCCAAGCAAAGTAATCACACCCTTATGGCTTGGCAGAAAGGCCTGAGATATCTATCCTGCTACTTTTATTAGATTCAGACCAACAGTATCTGGCCAGATACTTGCTGCCATCAGTCTTCTTCTTCTCCACTACTTCTTCTCCACCACCCCCTCACTGTCCAAAAAAAGCCCCAAAGTACTCCAGCTCTTTTAAATAAGGAGCAGAAACACGACAGTGTGTCGTAGAGACATACCTGGGTGGTCAGATATTCTTTCCCAGAAACTCTCCCCCTTTCCTCATGCTCACTGAGCCCAAATCTTGCTTTTCTTCCTACCTCTGCTGGCCCCATGAGCTTCTGGGACACAAGCACTCCATTCTCTCAACTTTTAAATGCAAATATTTTTTACAAAACAAATTCCCAAATTTGGTTGTAACTGGCAAAGAAATCCCAGCTGGTGCAGTCAGCTCCTCGCTCTCCTCTGCCAGTGGCAGGAGTCTGCCTGGGGCTCTCCCAGCTCAGCTGTTCTTCTCCCTGTCCTGTCAACAGCCACCAGCATGGAGCTCCCGCCCTTTTAAGGCCCCCAGCCCCCACTTTGTGCATATGCATGTGAATATACATATATATACATACACACACACACACACGTATGCATGCAGGGAGCCTGTGGGAGAAGGGAAAGAAACGGAGAATCCTCCCACTCCCCGCCCCCCACCTCATGTTCAGGAAACAGAATCATCATGTGAAGGACCCTACTAACAATTTAAAGAGAGTAAATGAGGAACACTGCACAGAGCCTGTGTGATTATTTTTAGGTCACTTGCATTGTAAACTAAAGGCTTGCACACCATGGAGGGTCTCTGAGGGATGTCCACATTGGGATGAGTCTTATTTTGAAGGTATGGCCAAGCTGTGCCATCTCTGAGGTTCAAGACCTGTCCAGAGAAACCCTGGCTGGCCCCAAGTTTGAAAACAACTCTGCTAGCCAGACGTCTGCTAAGCTGTGTCTTTGTTAGCTGGCCCATAGCAGAAACCACAAGGCTACGACCATTCACTGTTCAGTCACTGGAAAATAATAATACAGGACCAATTTTTTCCTAGTGTGTTTTCTACACCTTTTTCAGAATAGTTTGACGTCATATGCCCACTTTTATTGTTTCCCTTAAAAACACTAGTTCTATAAACTGATATCAGTCTTAACTTGTCTCCATTTCATAGAGCTTTTTTTATAATTAACAAGAACATTAAATCAAGAGAGCACTTGTTTAACATTTCAACACATTTTTGTCTGAAGTGATTCACTCAGCTCGTTTTCCTGGAAAAGGTGTTTTCTGGGCCTGTAATCCCCTAGGTATGTGTTTCATCTTCCAATATTGAGCTGGTATGGACACATGGAAAGAAAATCTTATCTTGTTGAATAATACCTAATACCCTTTCCAGAAAAAACAATAAAGATTTGGCACCTCTCCAGCTATTAATGCTTTATGAGTAACTAACTCCCCAATATGCGGAGTTTTCATCCTTCTTCTTCAGTACAGGAACAAAAAGTCCCAGGCACAAGAGGCAGGAACAAAATGTCCCAGGCGCACCAACCCATTTGCCAAGTTTCTCAAGCACCACATCATCACGACTTCCATAGGTGCTTATTGTCCTAACAAAAAAATCATGGTGTATCCCTTGGTATTTATGATGAATATCTCGTGTAATTTCATGAGCTTGTTTGCTCTTTCCTTCTCTCTTTGGATTTTTACTTCAAGGACAGGTATGAGCTCTATGCACGATACAGGGAAGGTATTTAATACACAACAGTTGTTCTCTCACATGCAAGTGGTTTCTATAAAGAAACCATCCATCACTGCTATATAATAAGCCATGTCCTTTTCTGAATGGTCTGTCCTTGTGAACTGACATATGTGGGGATAAATAATATCCACTGTAAAACAGGGAATGTGCAAATACCGAAGTTACCCCTGGAAGAGTTATTAATTTGAGATAAAAATATTAAACATGCCCAGATAACTTATGAGTCCAAATCCCATTTTCAAAAGGACGTAAGGTCTAGAACAGTGAAAAGATGTAGGTGCCTAGCCAACACAAATAACCTAAACACTAACATGGTTGCCCCAGACCGTGTTTCAGATCTGCAGCCCTTCTCCTGTCCCATACGAGCTGCACAGTCATACTTCCATCAGTGACAATCCTTGGGCTCATACATATCCATAGGATCACCTCAGAGCTTTTGAAGCTCATTCTTACTTCCTCCACAGGTTAGTCTCTTTGATATATCTCCCTTCTCCCACGGTTGACTGGTATGAGAATTGCTACAAGTACCCAAGACCCATAATGTGCTTCACTGCCCCCCAAACAAACATGGTTCCTAACTAGTCAGGAATTGGTAATTGATTAATGGTGGTATGTCAAAACCAGTATGTTTCATGAAAATATTTTTGATTCTGGAAACTTCTGCCATCCCCAGACTGAAGCTCTATTGGCAGTCTTGCAGGCTCAGCGCCCCCCAAGCAGCACCTGACGGGCAGCACAGCTCTGGGTCACGAGCTGCAGCTCCCAGCCTCTGCTGCACAGCTGGGCATGTGGAGGTCTGGAGGCCCAAGGAAGAGTGGGCCTGAGGGGTTTCTACCCACCAGGCGTTGCAGGAGCAGTCTAGGGGATGCTGCGGAGTCACCTCCGACACCACTGCACTTCAGACTTGGCAGCCATCTGAGAAGACAATCCCCCAACGAGGGTGAGCATATGTCTGCTGCATTTGGTTTCAGAAATAGTGAAAAACAATGTTTTGAGCTTCCCAGAACAAAAAAATTTCAGAATTCCATTTCCACAAGAAAGGTAAAACCTTTTTAGGCTTTGTTCCAATCTAGAATGAAAACTGTCTGGAAATGTCAGGATTTCCCACAGAAAGAAAATGCCAAGTTTTGACCCACACTAGCCTTAAGTCACTTTTTTAAAAAAACTTTTTTTAATTTAATAATTCAGTCCCAGAGCATGGGTTGGTAAATATTCTGGGGAAACTGTAGCTTCAAAGCCTTTGTTCCTTATGAGGATATTTCAAATTTCTGCACCCGCATCCTTCATCCTGAAATCATCTCACCCATGTGTGTCCCCCCACGACTGTGTGTTATACTACTGTGTTGTGACTTTTATTTCTGTCCAAGTGTGGAACTATGACAGGAAAAGGAATGCCAGCCTATCTGTTTAAACTCTAATTAAATGAAATTGTAATGAGCAATGTGTGACAAAAACATAATAACATCCAAAGAGAAAGGACCTAACTATGTTTCTCCAGGCACCAGATGGAATTGGATACACCTTTCCTGATAATACAGAAGGACGATGTATGGTCAGGTCCCTTTGTATGCATGGGTTTATTAATTCCTCCTAGTGTGGAGTGTGTTTCCCCAGCTATCGGTGTGAGACCTGATCCTCTCCTGCTTGTTCAGGGGCTCTCATTTGCTCCCATGTAAAGCATCCACACAATGCTACTGAGGCTGCATGGGGACATTTTATATCCACCTTACTTCCTCCACGTGCAAGTGAGCCTGCTGGGCTGCTCAGAGAAGGGTGTCTGATGGGAAGGTAGAGAGTGGCCAGAAAGCTGGAATTGTTGGTTTCCAATGGTCTGGAAAACCACCAAGTCTCAAAAACATAGAAGGCTAGAAATAAACAAGACATTGCAAGCAAGCAAAATTCTTTCCCTTTCAAACATTTTTGCCTGAAATTTTGCACATTGTCCTTCAAGATGACAAAAAGCCCTGGCGTCTCCTGCCCCCCTTCCCCAGGAGGGGAAGGAACCTGGCCCCGCAGAAGACAACCTCCTCCATGAGTCAGTGAGCTCCCATTCCCTCTGGCCAGCGTGGACTCCAAACATCTCCTTTCCACCTCAGCTAGGTTCTCCACACTCCTTGTTCCGAATCCTTGCATTGTGGTCCACACAGATAAGACTCTGGATGCACAAATGGAGAATAGCTTCATCCCAGCTAAAGCTAAAAAATTTTTCTCTCTCTTTAATTCATGAAACTGGGTATTGCAGTGGAGGACATGAGTCTCACCTATTTAACATTTTTTTCTGGACATAATCACATGCTTTCGGTAAAGAAGATCAAGATCCTTTTGTGGACCTTCCTAATAGGTCTTAATTCCCAGCTTCTTGATACCTGCAAGTAAGCAATTCTGCTTGCAATAAAAAATAATCTCCCAAGAGGACCTCTGATCTTAAAACAAATGCTGTTTAATTCACCACTCATTAGGAGTGTACCTGGATTGATTTAGCGAGCACTTCTGACCCCAAATCTTTTGAACAGCATTCCTTCACGATTAAATAGGGAATAGATTTGGGCAACATTTCTGGCAGGCACACTGGAGGAACACAAGTGATTCTTAAAAACATTCATATCATGTAACTTAATGAAAATATACTACATGTTGGCATGCACTTGGCCCAGACCAGAATGGATATGTTTTCCAGCCAAGGCTCAGGTAACTTCTGTAGTAAATATGGCCAGAACAATTCATTAATTATACATTTGTGGTTGTCCCACCTCTGCGTATTTTGGAAATATGTAGCCACATTCAATCAATCAGAAAAACAGCAATATCTTTGGGTCCAAAGGAAAGCAATGTTTTTGGTAAGTACATGACAGTGCGTGGCAGCAGAAAGTATTATATCCTCTAGAGGATCAGTCTCTACTTGCTGTTTAATATTCAAAGAACAGAGAAATGGAAAAAAACTATCCCAAAAGTCTTTTATAAGTGACTGGCTACAGACAAATGCTTTCTAGATGAGAAGAACAAACTTTCTTGCTAGTTGTACCCAAGTAATAACGAGCATGAAGAGACTTGGCCTCTGCTCTTTCAGCATGTAAACAAAAAACTTTGAACCTTGTAATAGGAATCAAGTGTGCAAAATATAACCTCCTGCCATATGCCTCGCCATTCTCATTTAGCTCCAAAAGCAAGATGAAGCCATGGTTGCTGCGTGGAGCAGGCAGTTGGCTGCCTGCCTTGTTTGGCCAATGAAGGTATATGCAGTAAATCTGGTATGTGCCTTCCCTTCTCTTCTGGCTTCTGGTTAACAGTAGAGTGGAGTATTTGGCTTGCCTCTCCCTGCAGAGATCCAAGAGCAGGGAATTTGCCAGAATATTTGCATCTACATAAATCATTAAGAACAAATGTTGCTTTAGGTGGCACTCAAATGCTAAACAATGTCATCAGCTCTTATGATTTTTATCAAAAGACTCCCCCGAAAAGTGAGATATTATTTTTAATCAGGTCTCATGTTTTCAGGAGATTATGAAGTTGCGTAAAGGCTCGGTTAGTAATTTTTGAGGATGTAGCCTGGGTTTATCCCAACTGACTTTAGGCACTTAACTGCCCAAATCAAATGCCTATTTCTAGTGGGCTCCCTCTGGCTTAGCAGAGAGCAATGGCTCCTTCAGGCAGTGAACCAGAGGACAGAAGGAGCTTACAGTGATTCAGGTCTTGAATTAGGTGCCTGTTGCATAAAGTTAGTGAGAACTGGGCAGAAAAGATCCACAATGTTGAATGTGTGGCAACAGTAGAGATCTGATAGCACAGAGGATTTTGCTGTGCAGTGTAGGCAGGATCCTGTGAGTCTGCTCCATCTCTTGTGACTGAGCCACACACAAATCAAAATTTTCACAAAAAGGGGCACCTCCAGCCATTGCACAGCGGCTTGGGAGGGCCAGAGAGTGGCATCCCTCACTGCCCAAGCACCCGCATGGCTGGTAAGGGTGAGCTGGTGGGACAGGTATGCATGTGTCCCCAGGCTTCCCTCCATGCAGGCTCCTGAAATGGGCTCAGGTTGTCCTCATCAAAGTGTTGCTCCTGGGAGAGCTGACCCCTCCACAGGCAGCTCCTCACAGCATCACCCATATGATGAAGTTGGGCATGGTCCCAGCAGCTTGCAGAGAGGTGGGCACCATGAGGGGCACCCCACGTTTCTGCAGTGGCCAGGATGGGCAGCTGTGAAGCCGGCCGTGCTTCCCATCCCACTGTGGCATGTCCTGCTCCAACACAGTCAGCAGGATCCCTCCTGAGACATGAGCAGGAGCCTCAGCAGAGAAGAATGGAAACTGCCCATCCCCTCACACTGTCCCACCCGAGGAACGAGGGCTTCTCTCTAGTGCAGGTGGGGGAGAAATCCTTCACTCAGTAGAACCTACACACCCAAGAGCAACACAAAGCCATTAATTACCCTGCACTGCTAACAACAGGTGACAGTAAAAGCTTTATATCTTACACCTGCTCACTGAAAGTGCACGGAAAGTTTGTTCACTCTTCTGAGACCTTTCCAAGGGGCCACACAAGTGGCAAGCCAAATAAAGCCAGTTTCAGCCAGATCTGCCTTTCGCTTGGGCCTTCTGGATAAAAAAATATGTGGTACATGAAAGAGCTCTTTGAAGTGACTGATGTTGATGCTGCAGCGCATTTGGGTGAGCGCAGAGAATACCACGGCTGACGGCGTCAGGAGTCGGGGGGGCTCTTCCTCCTTGCGCAGGGAGATGCCGAGGATATCTGAGAGCTCTTTCTAATATACTACATGTATCTACATTTAAGGCTAAATTTAGATTCTGCTGAAAAAGGAGAAGGGTTCATGACACCGGGGCGAGGGGAGAACAGCATCAGCCGCTTTGCAGTGGCGCTGCGTCCTGTCTCGTGGCTGCGGCGTCAAGCCCACCTTTCCCTGGGCGGCTGCTACAAATTATTCTGACATTGGAAAATGTTCTCCGCAGATGCCAGTGAGTGGATTTATTTTTAACCTAAAGAAAATTTGTGATCTAGGTCTCCAGAATAAAACATACAAGCACCTACGGTAGATGGTAACTTTAACAGCAATTCAAAGAGCTGCCAAATGGCCTTTTTTCTCTTGGTGGTGAAACAATTCAGTGTGCTAGAGATGGAGTCTTCCATACAGATTTGTTGCAAGGTACTTAGAAAGAAAGGGAAAAAGAGCATCATGAGAAACCAATAAAGAGAAAAACATCAGCTTTGTGTCACACCCAGAGCCACTGGAAAATCCACATCACAAAACAAACTGAGAGTTTGTGTAGCTGGTGGAACTTTCCTGATGTTAGGGTGTGTTTTAAGCATTATTTAGAAAACACAAGTTTACTGTCTCGGGCTGAAGGTGTAACAAAGAACAAAATGCAGTATGCCTCCTCCCATCAGACCAACAGGCGACCACACCACCATCCTGCCCCAGCTGAACCCCTCCAGGTGCCCCTCTGCTCACTTTAGGACAAGCAGGGAGAGCAAACGGTGCAGAGGGTGGGAGCTGGGGTGACCTGGCAAGGTACTGGCAAAGGAGCAGGATGGTGTTTGCGTGGGAAGAGGAGCAGGAAAGCCCAAGAGCAAAGGAGGTGCCTGAGGTCATCTTTGAGCCCCTTACCCCTGACACCTTCCTATTTTAGAAAGGGAAAACTCTGGGGCAGAAAGCAGCCCAAAGATGAATCCAATCTGTTCAGCTGGAAGCAGCTCCCCATTCATAAAGTCATGGATACTTCTCAAATATTCCTTTGTGATTAAGAAGAGGAAATGCAAATACTTTATAAGCTTTGGGTTATGGGATTGGGCCCATAATAGTTTTACTTGGTTGTTTTTTTTTTATGGGCCCAATCCTGTCCCAGTGAACATGATGGGAGGTCAGTTATCAAGCCACAGGGGGCAAGAAAAAGCTCTATTTGAGTTGCTATTTTTAACTCTTAAAGTTAGTCTTATTGGGCCCAGCCCAACTTCAGCTGAATTCAATGAAAAGACTCCTGCTGACTTTAATGGGAGTTGGATTGGACCTATTGTCCTTTGTTGAGTAAAGTAATTTTAAAAGGTCAGGAGGTAAATTAAAAGAAAAAGAAACAACTACATCGATAAGCTTTATTCAACATACTCACCTTATAGAGAAGAAGTGTTGTCTTAGCTGGTGGGAGTAGTTCAAACTAGTTCTTGTAGACTCTGGGAAGGATAACAAAGTATGGTTTTACTCAAAAAACCAACTGGAAATGAAATTTGCTGAATTCCTATTTAAAGATCTCCCAGTGGCTTCTATCTGCTCAATTTACAAATAAAACAGACACCAAAGTTACAGCCTAATCTCAATGAAACTGACCTTGTGCTGGTGCAGTTCCACTGACTTTCATGGATTTCTTCTTGATACTTCAATGGATTTCTTCTTGACTGACACCCATGTGAGACTCAAAATAAGACACTGTGCTTCGAATTGCTATGGCTACACTTCAGCTTCAGCTATGGATGTCTTGCTCTACTTCCAGTATGGTTGTGCCTCCACCTGCAGCTGAAGCAACTTGGTAGCCAAAGTGGCAGGGGAAAAATGAGGAAGAGAAGGAGGATTAGTTACTGAATCTCTTGATGGTGTAAAAATGAGTGCAGGCGCAGCTGATTTTTCAAATGCTGACTTGCCTCTGAAGGACTAAGAAGATAAAAAGGAAAGAAACCTACAGCGTGTTTTCCAGTCATGCTGTGTGAACCTTCTGGGTTTTGACTTGCACTCTGGGTCCTCTCCAGCTCTAAAAAAGCAGACTACAGGTTTTATCACCAGACTCAGCAGATAAAACTATCAAATGAAAAGTTGCTATTTTTACACAATACCTTTTCAAAGTCCAGTAGCATTGTAAATTACAGACCCATCTCCCTCAGAACAGCTCGTGTGCACTAGCTGTCGGAAGATGCTGTTGGCAATCGGCTTCACAAAATTTTTCTTTTCCAGATTATCCCTCTTCCAGGATGCATTTCAGGATCCAAAGAGCATAAAACATGCTGAATTTCTTGGGAAATGGCTGGAGGAGTTTGGTTTTGATTTCTTTGCATTATCCTTGCTAAATGTTTCATGCTGTGAAATTCAGATAGTCTTCTCTGATACAGGCAGTAGCAATAGGAAAATTAAAGTGTATCCCTCCCCCCAATTTATTGCCATTTTATATATATTAAAAAAAGCCTCTACCAAGCTGAGATGAATCAGAGCCATCTTTCCAGCAGATGGTTAAAAACGAAGGGAGAGAAGGATGGCTTCATTGGGCTAATCCAAGAAAGGGAAAAGCCCTCTGAGCAGCTCCCTTTCCAGGCAGGTTAACAGCCCTGCGCTCAGCAGGTTCTGACCATCAATGAACTAACCCTTTCCTCCAACCTTGCCTCCTGCTGGGCAGGAATTCAATGTATGAGCAGAGGTCAGTGTTAATGCCATCTTGCTAAAGGCATCCAGCTTTCATTCACAAAACAAACCACTTTACTGGCTTCAGAGGGAAAAGGAAGTAACCCAGGAGAAAAAATGCGCAAAGATTTTCTATTAAGTGAGAATCGGTTTCGGTATAATACCAGTTGCAAAAGGGTCGAATCAAGCATTGTTATAATATATATCTTTAAAGCAGCTTCTTAAGTGAGAATCAAGAAAAGATTATTTTGCCCATGTCTAAGCTTAATGGCACACTTACACAAATAAGATGAGAAACTACAGCTGCAGTGAACACTTGTGCTGCCTGCTGCAGTTTACAGAACAAACATTTGGGATCTATCTGGCTAATCATGATATATTTTTCATGCGATCATCTGTTTATGCTGCTTTGGTTTATATTTCTTGGGACTGGGCTGCATGCCAAGGGGCTGGGGGCTGGAGTTGGTAAAACACACACACCCCCCTCCCAGCCCCACGGGACCCTCGGCAGGACCCTCGGCCACAGCTGCTCCAGCCCCACATGGGAGCAGCTCCCGCCTCCCACTCCTCCTGCCTCCTGGCAGCCCATCCAGGAGGACACAGCATGGTTGGAGCTACACAACCTAACTCCTCTTCTACCCACAGACCCTCTTGCACTGGAGCGACGAACCAGGCACACATATGTAAGGACATTGTGGTGCTGTTTAGTGCACTTTATAACCAAAAAACCACACGGTGCCTTGGGGTAGCTGGATTAGGAGGTGAGGTCAGTGATGGAGGCACCTGTTTCTGCACTTGTTTCCAAAAAATTCTTTTTTTCCTATGTGTTCATGTCCACCAACCTCCCCTGGTCAGCAGCAGCATGGGGGACTGGCCATGGCTGCCCAGTGAGCTGGGGAGCCCCAGGTTGGCCACTGAGACTGTGTCCCCAGAGTCTCTGCACTGTGGTCCCTGCACCAGACCACCCTCTCTTTCCATGTGTGACTCCCGTGGCTGTTTCACCAGGCAGAAACCTTCATCTTTCAGCCATGAGCATTGGCAGAGGCTGCACTTTCCACCCCAGCTATCTGCCTTGTGACTCCCCAGCCCCACAGCCTGCTTGCGCCCCAGGGCTGATTTCTGTCCCCCCAAACCACAGCCAGCAGCACCAGGCTGCCCCACTCAGGGGCTGGCCCAGGTCGAGTCACTGGTGGGACTACTTGTGCCCATCGCAGCCCCCATGGTCTCCATAACACTAAACTCGGTGGGTGCTCCTCTCCGAAGCACAGGCACAGCAGCAACCTACTGCTAGTTTGACAATCAGACAGCCACAGCCGAAGAAAAAAAATCAGGGTGAAATTTTGGCTAAGCAGCTTTGAAGGTGCTGGAAAGAGGCCGGCGGCATGTGAGATCTCCCGTTTCTGTCCCATAGAGGGAGCACAGCTTGTCCAGAAAACACTGAAGCAGATGCACTTCTGTAGCCACTGCAAAATTAGAGGTTAAAGGAACTGGAAAATAGGCAAATGATGGCCTATGCCTCCAGCTGAAGGCAAAAATGATTTTTAGAAGTGTTGCTGCTGCTTGTCTGGCCTCCAGCTGGGATGCAGCAAAAATGAGGTCTTCTGAGCATTGCAGCACTCCTGCCAGGTGTCGCCAGGAGGCAGGAGGGTTTGGCACAGCACTTTTAGCACAGTTCTAAGTTTTGGCAAAGGAGTAAGCAGCTTATAGCGCCCACCAAGAGTGGTTGGGATTGCTCTGTACCCTTGCAGGCTACGGCATTTCCCTGCAAGCACAGCTTTGCATGTGGAGCAGAGGAAACTCCACCGAGGAGAAGGAAAGGCAAAATGAACCTGGTTGAGGCCATGGACACATGGTCCTGTAACAGTGAACCACACCATACCTGGTTACTCTCCTGATGGCCACTGAAGCTACCCACTTTCTTGATTAACAGGCAAATAATATCATGCTTCTTCTTTCTTCCCCTTCAGTTGTCTCGCAGCAGCCGTGCAGCCCCAGGCTCCATGGTTCTTATGCCAGATCCGGGTCCAGTCCCGGGAGCAGCAGAGCCAGCTTTAACATCCAGGCACTTCAGCCCCGAGCCACCTTGGGATCCTCACAACTCTTTCACATTTGGAGACCCAGGGTCCCATCCAACCTAGAAAGCAGTCAGGTTGTGTTTCTGGTTGGCAATGAGGAGCCCTGCGGGTTTTTTCACTGTTCAGCTCCATTTCCCGGCTACGGCTGCATTTGTGCAACAGTCCTGAACAACTCCTGTTGCCTGGAGTGAGTGGATAGGGTGAGGAGAAGCTGGGAGGACCTCAAAGGCATGCACGGGGTACCCCTGCCCTCTTAACATGTCCAGCCTGCAACCACATCCTCTCAAGCAGTCTCAAGCAGTGACTAGTGGTGTCCCTCAAGGGTCCGTCCTGGGACCAGTACTGTTTAACATTTTTATCAAAGACATAGACAGAGGGATTGAGAGCACCATCAGCAAGTTTGCAGATGACACCAAGCTGTGTGGTGTTGTCGATACA
>KZ505651.1:1540083-1641969 GCA_002844005.1 Limosa lapponica baueri | reverse complement strand
CCAGGGAGGTGGTTGAGGCCCCTTCCCTTGAGATATTCAAGGTGAAGCTCGACGAGGCCCTGGGCAACCTGGTCTAGTTGGGGGTGTCCCTGCTGACTGCGGGGAGGTCGGACTAGATGACCTTTGGAGGTCCCTTCCAGCCTGGACCAATCTATGAATCTATGAATCTATAAGCTGGGACCCCAGTGGCTCTCCCAGCAGAAGCAGAGGACCACAGTCTTGCTCCCCAGGCAAGATGCTGGGGCAGGGGCATGAGGGCTGAGGTGTGGTTGTGCCATGTGTCCCTTGGAGATGCTCACCCCATCCCAGCCTAGCTGGGGGCTTGTGGAGTTGCTGGCTGTCCCAAACGAAACTTCAGCTGGGACCTTGCCCTTCACTGCTACAGAGGCTAGAGACTCCATGGGTCCTTCTGCACACACAGATGCTGTGACTCTGCTGGTCTGGCATATAACAGGGGCTGTTACACCATGCTTGCTCTCCCAGCACTTTAGGATTTTGCAGGATGGACATCACCTCGGTGCCCAGAAGGCCGTAAGCCAAAGCTGTCTCATCTACTCTGACTCCTGGCAGGATTCGATCCGTCGCATGCAGAAAACAGCTTCTCCTAACATCCCATCACTGGGGAAAAAACAGAGGAAGTCCTGATACATAGCAGCCTGCTCATCTGGAGAGAAATTCAACGATGCTTTTCAAACACCTCAGAGCTGACAGCGGGTCCTACGCAGCCGGGTGCAATGAAGGACGGGTGCCTGGGAGCCCGGCTCACAGGGCTCTGCAACCTCCCTGGCTCCCGGCAAAGCCCGATCGGGCAGTGCTGTACGCGGGACTGTCATGCAAAGCAGAAGGATGTTAAATTCCTGGTTCAAAAGGGTGAGTGAGCACTTCTCTGTGCGGTCTCTACCTCCCTGAAGATGTTTACTTTGCTCCTTGTGCTTCCCCTCGATTTCCTTCCTCTCCATTTCACACCACTAATACGTTACACATAGACTAGTAATGAAACTGAAAAAATGAAAATGCAGTCTCAGCAGCAATAGCTCTCAAACCGTGCTGGGAGGAGAAGAGTAAGGTAAGATGGGGTGGCTGAGGGGAGGGAGCTGTGCACTTGTCTGGTTGGTGGGTCCCCACAGGGAAGCCCAAGCACGACAGGCTCTTCCTTCCTTACATCCCCAGGGCGTAGCACTTCGGTCTGCAAGAATAAATTGCAGATGCAGTGGATTTAAGCCATGCAGATTCAACCCTAGTCCAATCAACTGCCACCAAAATTCCTGGTAGGTGTCCCTGCTACTATGCAGTGTGGCCAAGGAATAAGACAACGAGGAGCAGTCAGGAGGAATTCCCCCTCTCAGACTGGGATATCCCAGCTCATACACTTTTTGCAGAGAAATTATTTTTCATCATGCTTGAAGTCGGTTACTCAGTGTAAATCCTCTTTCTTGTTGTTCACAAGCATCACTGAATCTTTCGCACAGAGCCTGAAGACCTCTTCCCTGTGTTGAACATGTTAAGTCCCATGAAAGTGGCGGTGATGGCTGAAAGAGAATACAGTTGCCTGCCAGAGAGGCTGGTGGTTGCCACGTTGGCAATTTTTCCTTTCAGCAGTCATTTTTAGGCAAGCCAGGATGTTTCCTTCTCTCAAATCTTGATCTAAAAGTACAAGCCCCAGATTGCTTAATATTCTGGGTGTTGAGGGAATTTCAGATCCCTGCAGTGGGACATACGTCTGCAGAAACTCTTTTGTAGTATTTGAGGCTCTCTGTAATACTTGAATGGATTCAAATTTTCTCTCCCTTTTTAGAATAGCAACATGAGAAAGTGCAAAGCCTCACATATCTGATGATTGCATGAGTGGGATTTTTTTGGGGGGAGAAATTATTTCAGTCTGATCTTTCCCCATTATTTTTTACTTAACTCTGCATTCCTCAGTTCAGCTCTACTTAAATGAGAAGTAGAAACAACGAAGCGGCCCTTGTGTGAGGAACAGCACTTGGAAGAGACAGTTCCTGGGAGACTGCAGGTGCTGGTGGCCTCATTTTATAGGACGGCGACTGATATCCACCAGTGTCTGGAAACGCCAACCCTATTCATACGAAAAATAAATCTCATGTGAAATACAGGCTTTCATGGATCATCTAGTAAAGGTGAACGTTTTTTATATCATATTGCACACTAGGAAATAAAAAGCAAACTGCACTGACAGGATGCATTGACAGTGCCCTTTCTATGGCAGATTTTTATGTGTTTTCCAGAGTCTTTAATTCTCTTACTTCAGAGACCCTCTCACTGTGGATTTATGACATGTTTCCTGCCTCCCTCCTCCTCATCTGTTTCCCCATCTCTCTTACTTGAACTACTTTAAAGTGACACATTGACGCATATCCATGTGATGAAAGCGAGCACATAGCTCCGGACCCAACAGAGTGTGTTTCTTTGCAGCTTGGTGACCCCACAGCAGCCAACACACCCTGCCGACGTCTGAGCACAAATGCAGTGGGCAGGCAGAGGGACTCCCCCCTGGCAGGGAAAGGCCACGAACCAGGAGGTGGAAAGGCTTGGCACGCATGGAGCAGTCAAGGTATCTTTTTCAACCCCTTGGATGCCTACTTGGGGCTGCTGGGTGAAAAGTAAAGCTTTTATTGCCAGAGCCAGGAGTGGAGGATCTCTCCTGCATGGTCATGCAGCAAAGCAAGGACGGCGAGTTAAAGATTCCCCGCCCTCAGCATTAATGCCTGATTGACCTCAGATACCTCTTAACTGCTTTTGTGCCTCAGTTTCCTCCTACATAAATGATATGAGTCTATCTGTTCTCATGGCTTTTCATTTTCTTCCTTTCTCCCTCTGCTCCTCCCCAGTCTTACAGATTGAGCTCAATGAGATTGCTCAAGAGCAATTGCTCAATGCTCAAGAGCATCTGCACTTGCTAATGTTTTGAGATTAAATAATTTGAAGCATGTTTTGAAGTCCTTCTGCTTCTCATTGCACTGTGTCTCATAAAGGCATGAGATCCTAGCACCAGGTCCAGACCCACAAGTTAAGTATAACAAATCCTGTAGGAGGTCACTGCCCTCTCCCCACCACGGCTCATCCCCGTTCCCTGACTAACGCAGGGAATCCTCTTCCTTCAGTCCTTCAAGAAAGGATAAGGAGGACAAGAAATGCTTATCCGTAGAGCAGCCTCTTAACTCTCTGCACAAAGGGAAATACCAAACACCTTTACAAATCCAGTGCTCGTTAGTACCCCTTCCTGGCACGTCTGCTCCTGGGGCAGCTTTTCCAAAGGATGTCTAGAGGAGGAGCAGCAGCAGCAGCAGCAGCAGCAGCAGCAATCACTCGTCCTGCAGGAACAGCAGCGCATGGCAGCTCACTGCCTTTGCCTTCTGCCAGGCAGAGGCTGGTGGAGGATTTGCAATTTTAAGGGCTGTGTTCATTTACCTTTGAAACGATGCAGCTGCTTTCTGCAGTCTTAAAGAGGCTGCTTGCAGCCTGGCTACATCACCATAGGGAAATTTCTTCTTCCTGGTCAGTAGAACCATAAGTTAAATCTCAGGTGTTCTCTGTGTAAATGAGGAGCTGCACCCAGAAAAGCTTTATGGTGCCAAAGTCTGGAGTTTCTCTGTCTCGTGATCACCATGTGCAGGATGCCAATGCTATGTCGTGTTACAGCTATTAAGGCCTTTTTCCCTACCAGTAGAGTAAAAACAGTGTATTTTCACCATAATGCTTTTCAAATATTTATGTGAATATATATATAGGTCTGCTTTTTGATCAACTTGTAAAAGCCCCTGCAAGAAGGTGTATCTAAATATATTAATTTTTTTCCAGTGTTAGCATAACTCTTAGAACTCACTATCTATTGAGATTAGCAAGGGGACAGGTTTTAAAGAGGGCCCTGGAAAATCATTACAGAAATTCAGAGCTGTGAGCTCATGCCCTTCCACACCTTTGCAAAGCATCGGGCATTTGGATTGGTTCAAGCATCTACCACCTGGAATGAAAATATTCATTGATAACAACAGTTCAAAGCAAAGTTTGTGCAGAGCTCACGAGCACTTGCCCTGAGCCAACAGCGCTCAGTATCTTGCAGAATTACCCTCCTCTCCTGGGGTGAAAGACAGTGCAAAGGACAAGGCAACCAGCAATGTTCTCACCCTGGCTCTTCACAAGCCCGCGTGAGTTTGAGAGGCTGGAATGGGCAGAGTTACTGCAGGGCAAGCGAGGGTGAGCTGGCATGTGTACACATCTGTACCCACACATGTGGGATGCCCGCGTGGCCTGCATGTGTACATGTCTGTACACACATGTGGGATGCCCGGATGGGCTGCATGTGTTCACACTCGACAAGCAGCTGTTCAGGGCCACCTCGCTTAGCCTCCTTTCTCCCATCAACACTCGTGGTGGCCTCTGAAAGAACATTTGAAAGAAAGTTATCATTCTACTTTCACTATAGACCCCCAGCTTCCAGCAATAAATGGATTACGATATCCCTGAGATCATGTTTGTGCCCGTATCACCGGTTTTAAATAGTACATACCTGTACCACCTGGTCTAGTGGGAGGTGTCCCTGCCCATGGCAGGGGTGTTGGAACTCGATGATCTTTAAGGTCCCTTCCAACTCTAACCATTCTATGATTCTATGTATTTCCATAATTTTGCCTAATCCCTTGGAATCATATGTGCTTGTGCATCCCATAACATCCTGCAGCACTGAGTCCCACAGAGTAACTCTGTGTTGCACAGAAAGGTTCTGCTTTTTGCTTCCGCTAAACCTCCTGCCTGGAAATTTCACTGGTTTTGGTTTATGGCACAAAAACCCTTCTAGTTTTTGTGCCATAAGAAACAGTGAATCGCTGCTCCCTATCCATCTTCTCAACATCATCTCACAGTAACGTGGTCGTCTGCCAGGACACTTTGGACACAGACAAAGAAGCCAGGTTTGAGATGGAAGCAGTTAAAATCTCACTTTGACAGCCGCATATGCAGGAGAGAAGCAGCCTGTTCATTTAGAAGCGTAAGAACAAAGCTCCCTGTGCACAGAGTTGGGTACGTGTGTGATTTCTCCATTTAGACCTGGGCCGCACCAAGGGCACTGTTTGCCACCACTGCACCAGGTCTAAGGGGCTTTGGAGTAGGTTTTTGGGAAGGTTCCTTAACTCAAGTTAACCCATCGACCTAGAAAACACCAGTCCATTTCATTCAACACTATAGCTTTGCTCTCAGCTCAGATCTGCATGCATCGTGCGTGGAGTTCAGCATATTGCAAAAATAAAGAAATGAGAGTGGGTTAACCTCTAATTCCAGGGAAACATCACAGGAGTCCTGTCACCATCTGAAGTCATCTGCCTTCCAGCCCTCACCTCTAAGTTCACAGGCATGCTGTGTGGAGCCTCCCCTCTCCAAAACCCATGACGTGGCTGTGAGTACTCTGCTGCTGAGCTTTGGTCTTTGGCTTTTCTTCTCTTTTTCCATAGCATACTTACACTACCAAAAGACCAAGGATAAACTTACTTTCAAAGGGACCCTAAAATCTGAGAGATGAACAGTCTGCCTGAAATCTCCTAACTGCATCAACGTAGTTGTCCCAGTTTTGTGGGGTAAAGGCCTCTCCCATGCTTCTTGGCCAACTGAAGCTGGACTTGTATAGATGTATATCTATTAACTCAGAGGGACAAATTTCTGAAGTTTTCCCATGTAAATAGCAGGCTTTGTCTTTCCTGTAAGAACAGGATGGAGGCAAATGCTCACAAGGTGGATGCTCTCACCCACCCAAGTTCATAAGTGGGCTGGACCATGGGGAGTTTATAGTGCAAATCTTTGCCCGGCTATGGCTTTTGGGAGTCCTTTTGTGATGTGGCCCCCTTGAGGCAGCACCATCTGGGTATGAATGGCTGAAGGCGGAAGAATGTTGAAGAGTTTTCACATCATGTTAACCTGATACTATAGAGCTGGAATAAGTTTTGAGTGCATGTGTCTTGCTCCAACTCATGGAAGGGACACTCAGCTTTGCAGTCAACATCAGCTTTTCATTCACTGGTGGCTTTTGAGATATCTTTCAAGATGTTTTGCAAGCATTAGAGGGATTTGTTCGCTATTAATATAGATGGGGAAAGAGTGGCAAAGCGGTAAAGTTACATGCTACAGCACAGCAACTTGTCACTCCCATTAGAGGATGACAATTTGTCCCCACCATCTCCTCCTCCAGTCCTCCCAGTCTCTGCTCCTCCTTCCCTCTGCAACTAGAGCTACCAGATCAAGTGCTCATCTCTCCCCTCTGTAAGTCAGTTCACCACAGCAGTCCAAATTACCCACTTCTTTTGTGCTGGGTTAGTCTTCTGTGGCTTCAGAAGGCTAAACCAGTTTAACACTGGTATAAAGCTACCAGCATGAGGGAGTGGCAGGAGGGGGGCATGGAGGCAGAAGGAAGGGTGCAGGACCAGCATTGCCCAGCAACAGGCAGCCACTGATGGGCTGGAGCCACACTCTTGTTTCACCCACCACCATTCCCATTCCCTCCTCTCCTCTCCTCTCCTCTCCTCTCCATCCCTGGTGCCTCACGCAGCTCACCCCCAGGCAAGGGGGTCTGCAGGATAAGGCCATGAAAAGTGATCTTTTTGCCACATGCTGTTGAGCAGTCTTAAACAAACGTGTTCTGCGACAGTGCTCATACAAATGGCACAGAGAAACCATTTCTGCAACAGGCTGTTGGCTGGTGAGAAGCTCTGCAGGAAAGAAAGCGCACAGCAGCTCCCAGCCCGCCCTGGGCTACAGGCATCAAACCTACACACAGCCCCGCTGACACTCTGTAATTGTCCACAAGTAGGGTAGTCTGAATGGCACCCTTTGAATCACAGGCTTTCATGTCTCTGGCAAATGGAAAAGCAGACATCGATAGATGATGAATATAGTGAGAATTGTATTCTAATTGGAAATAAGACGTATATTACCTTGTACTGGATCAAATAACACGAAGGATTAAAATGGCTGTGCTGAATAATTGAGATCCCAGTTGTATAATTTTTCCTATCATTTTAAAGTCATGCCACGGAACCAGCAATATTCCACTAATAAAAAAGGGTTGCTCATAAAAAGGAAAAATATCAAAGAGCCATCAGTGAATAGGAACATTAGAGAGAGAAGCAGAATTTTCCCACTCCTCACCTTTTTCTGTCTGCAAGTACTGCTTTATAGATTTTGATTCTTTTATAAAATTACCAGTGCAAAGTGAATTCATGATAAGCAGCTGGTGAACTCACAGAAGCACATCAGATGCATGGCGACGCTGAAGGTTTTCTCTTCACCCTTTCCACCCTTGTGATGCTGCGTGCACTTGTGGTGCTGTGCCATAGTACAGAATTAGCGAGAATTGGCAAGACTTGATAACCAGACAAACAGCTACATCCAGTTGTCAATCTGGGGGTTCAAACCAGCAATACATATGGGGTTTAGGCCAACTCCATCTGAAGGGGTTGCTTTCTCAATCTCGACGTGAGTAAACAGATTCCTTCCCACTGGGTCTGTTTGTCCCTAGCACCGCACAAAGCAAGGGCTTGTAACCACAGTCACACTCAAAGCCTCTGCATCGCATTACCAGTAGCTTGAAATTCAGGCTACAGCCTCTTTTAAAAGATAGTATTTTTCCAGAAATGTTTATTTTAAGTTTAGAGCTGTTATTGTTATTTCTTCTCAGTGGTGTAAAAGTCCAGTTGGAAGAGTTTTCTTTCCTCTGCATTGAGGTTGAAAATTCCTGGAAAGCCATGACAATATTCAGCATTCATGATTACACAGACAGACATATTTCATGAAAATTGCATAGGCTTTTAATACAGGATTATGAATGAGCTCTAATGTTGAAATTATATTAGATTGAATTTCAGAACGTATTTAACATATTTCCATACAGCAACCTTGGGATGTCTTTTCAATAACAGTGATTATTACGGGCAGGCTGTTTTTTATGAAAACATTTGTTCAGGGTGGACAAGGCTTCCTGAAAAATGTTGTACATCTTTATGGCTGACGTTTTAGTTGTTTTGAATTAACTTTTTTCACAGCCAGAATGAAACATTTCACCATATAATTCTTCATGCATGTCTTCAAACAAACTGGAGACTTTGCCGTGAATTTTCTGAACTGTAACACAATCTCAGGCATGAAAACGCTTTGTGAGCTGGAGGTGAGCATTTTGTCCCAAGTTATCCTGTTACTCTCAAAATATAAATATTCTTAGCTAACGTCTGGCTTTCAAAAGCAGTGGTTGCCTCAGCTGATTCGAAGGCATCTCTAAGTATCATCGTGTAAACAGTCCCAGGGTTACTCTTTCACAGGCCTCCTGCAGCTGACTGCCCAGCCCTCGGGTCTTGATAAGGACAAGCTGTTTGATTGAGTGCAACAGAGTTCAGGTTTTTCTTTGCATAATGGCAAACACTTTGAGATTACGCCTCTCCCAGCGCAGCGTAGGCATTTGGAAAGCAGAAGTTGGCAACTCACCTTTGACATCTGCCTCTACGAGCGGTTTCCCTGCCTTTCCTCGTGCCTGCCTGCTGATCTGGCACGGCTCGAGGATGGTCCCCTGGACCAGTGGCTCAGCCCTGTTATTTTGCCCTTTCTTCCTCCCTTACAGACAGCAGCAGAATTCATATTCCTTTTTTTTCTAGAACATCAGTGGTTTAAAATGTAGTTAATTTGGAAATGTGTCTACTAGGTAAAGCTCAAGGTAAGGGAGCATGCCTTTGGCAATTTACGTGGTTCTCTCCTGGGGTTACTGGACTCGCTTCTCCATACTCACTTGCTGCCATTAAGAGCATTGCATTGATGCTGCATCCTACTTGCCTCTTATTCACACTGGTGTCAATCGGAAGTAACGCTACGGCAAACACTTAGGTGTTACCAGTGTGAGGCACTGAAAGGCCTTCCCGCAGTCATTAGCAAGTTTGATAGCTCTCATTAGTCTAGTTCAGCCATTGGAGAAAAGAGATGTGTGTTTCCTACACTGGTGGCATACACGCTCCCCTCACTTTTATGCTGCTGGAAGAAACGTGTATTTTCAGGGCTAAAACAGTAACCCATTCACAGTACGCTTCTGAAACCGACCCTATTTTATTCACCTCTCCTAAATGGTCAAAACCGTGTAACTGGATGCCACAGGCTCTATACTTCTAACACCTAATAGAGATTCTTTGAAGGGATGTTTTGAAGACATTTGAAATAGGAAGCTCTGTGCCCTATCCTCACTGCTGATGTGAAACTCTCGGTGAGTCCACATAGATGTGGATTTTTATTGCAGTTTAACATTTCTAGACACCATTTTGCTGGTTAAGAATGGGCTGAATCATCTAAAATTGACTTTTATTTTTGCCCTCTAACTTGACACACACAAGGTATCTTCTAATTAAATGTCAAAAGGAAACAAATGTCTTCACAGAGGGAATGTAGTTATCTGTGGCAATTTTGGTTTGTGGTGAAAAAGCTAGGACGAAAAAAAAGTCCACATACAGAAAGTCACATACATTTTTAAACGGTGTTATAAACTCATGCAAGGCCACCCAGCTAGGGATGGAAAGGGCTGGAGACACATGGTTTCTCCAGAGTGGATTCAATAAGGTCTGGTCTTCAAAAGAGAGGCCTTGGACAGTGAGCAAGGAGAAGTGAAGCTGCGTGTCCTGCTCCATCAGCCTCAGCCCTGCAATGCAATTCAGAAAGGAAGCAAAATGGTATATAAAAGTGCCTCCATTTATACTAATAGTAGGAACATTTCACACTGTTGGGTTTTTTTTTTTTGCCACTCTGTATCAGGTTCTCAAAGATTCATTTCTTCTGGTTTTCCACTAATGACCTAGAAGGAAACCTGGCTAAATCCATAGATTTAACCTATGGATAAATCTCCATAGCCTGAATAGTTGACCCAACTGGAAGATGAAATAAAAACAACGAAAAGGAAGAGGAAAACCTCCCATCCCACTTGGCATCTGGGCATAGGAAAAGTGCTGCTCCACTATGACCAAAACACTTTTAGATGCAACCCACCACTGGGCACTGTCTCAGCCTTTCAAGAAATCACTTTTCACTGTAAACATTGACTGCAGTCAGTGCAAAATATTTATTCCTCTCATCTGAGGATCTCCCACATGCTCTGAGGTATTTGATTTCGTAAGTGAGAATACCAAATATTATTCCTGTTGCATGTACGTCAGTCAGCTCTTGGACGCTCTCCCTCTATGTCATGGTGTCAGCAAGGATGAGTGAAGCCGCCCTTTGGCCAGAGTGCTGTTTGGTTTAAAACGCTAGATTTGGGTGTTGCTAAAAGCACCTCCCACCACGGCTGTCCTTGTTTTCCAAAGTAAACAGCCTCTGGCGTCTTGTGACCTGAACAGCTCCAAGTGTCTGACCTTGAAACACACAAAATATTTTATTTGAAAAGAAAAATCTGCAGTCTAAATGATCTGGGGCACTGCTTTCCTTCCTCAGCAGGATGCTGGAATGCCCAGGCTTCGGTAGGAGCTGCTTACACACGACAGACATACAGGGGAACATATTTGCCCTCTAATGATATATTAGGCAATGGTTTTGAGTTGGCAGGCTACTAAAAGCCCTAGCCAAACAAAGATAAAATTGTAATTTATCAACAGAGAATGCTGAATTCATGGTCACTGGTGACCGCTGTGACTGGTGGTAGCCCACAAAGCTGAAGTTGACACATGGAGAGAACAAATTCTAGAGATTGCTTAGAATTTTCTTAGCTTCAGGGAAAAAAAAACCCAAAACCTGTTTGGATTTTTTTTTCCTAGAAAATGTTTAAACTAGGAATAAGATAAAATCATCGCTTTTCTCAAAATCCTGTACAACAGGGCTGAAGCAGAGAAGGTGTGTGAAAACACTGATTGCAAGTATCCTTTGCAGCACGTAAAGGAAGGTGTGAAAACGGAGCAGTGCCGATGCACGCGGCGAGACCGCTGGGCACTGTCCCACTAAGGGGCCAGCAGGGCTGTGCTTCAGCTGGTACAGACCTTTCCTTTGACAATTTGGTCCATTGTTTTTTAGGATTCCTATTCTCTGTATTAGTTATTTGGAGGAGTAGGATCTTCCAAAGGCATCCTATTCCTACGAAAGATTTTAACAACTCTTGAAAATATTTCATCTCAAGTATGTTGAGTAATCTTTCTCAGTGGACCTTAGTCCTTTCTATCCCGTCAGATTTACAGGAGCTTTGTTTCAGTGAAGTCGGTGGTATTAGATAGATACCGGAAAGAATTTAAGAATTAGGACCTATTTTACAGGGTTTCGGAAGCCTGTATTATTTTAACTGTCCTGACTTAGGTGTGATCTCACAGTGCCATGGTAGAAATCCATGTAATTTAAGATGAACAGGCAGTGCAAACAGCAAGGGGCAAAATGCAAATTCCTCTTTCCCCTTCCCCTCCCACCTCCTGACTGCTCTCTGGACAGAAACCGACTGCTCTTACAGCGAGGAATTCAATCTTCTCACCAGTTGCAGCATCACCGAGGCTCTCGGGGATACTGCCACGGTGATTTCTGTGAACCGGTACCAGCACTGACTAATTTCACAAAAAAACAGTGAACAGCTAAGAAATCACCAGGGAAGCTGGCTGTTACAGACCCAGGCCAAATGTGAAGTGGTGTTCTGGAGGTGAAAGGATCTCTACGCCATTACAGACCTTCTAAGTTTCCCCGTCCCAGGGGCGTACTTTCATGGGAAGAAAAACCTGTTTCAGATCACTCCAGATATTTTCTGCACTGCCCAGCAGTTATACCTGAGGATGTTCTCCAGATGTTCATGTTTGTATGAAACGTACAATAATAAAGTTGTAAACTGGAGGAGACAATACCCAGACTGCAAGAAGAAGGGCTTTAGGGCGGCCTGGAAAAACATGAAAATTAACTAGCCCACACACAACATCAACTTGTCCACTTTAATAGGACGATAAAGACCTATTTTATTTGCTTTTCCAAAGAACTGCTACTTTTCCCAGCAAGTGGGCACAGACGATTTGTCACGGTTCTTATATTGCCGGTAGGTGACTGCTTGTATTTTGGGGAACAGATATTCCTTCCACCTGGGCAGACAAGAAGTGAGACATACAGGGATGAAGACAAGGTGATGTCGCAGTTCAGACAGTTTTTAGGCTATAGTGCAAAGAAAAAAAAACATATACCATTGTCTGGAATGCCAGCTGTTGAAAAACAAAAGAGAAGAAAATCCTTGCAGCAACTGAAAATGGAGGGGATGGAAACAGACCTGTTGCATTTAGGGCAGTAAAATTTCCTGGCTAAAAGAAGTCAGACCGCAGGTATCATCTGTACTGAAACTATAAATGAGAATGCCCTGGCTAAGACATTTGCAGAGTGAAACGTCTCCAGTGTTTGCAAGCTGTCTAACAAGAGGGGAATAAAACAGGAGTTTGAAACTGGAGGCCTTTTCTCTTCTCTTTTCTGGAACCGCGTCTCTCTGCTGGCCTGTGTTGGCTAAGGGAAAGGTCTAAGAAGGCTGGCTACAAGTCCCAGGAGGTCTCTGGGGAAGGTTTCCGAGTGTACTATTCCTGCTTAATTTGGGCTGCTCCAGCAGGTCCTGATCCCAAAAACATGTGGACATAACTGAGACCTTTTTGCTTAGTGCATTTAATATTACACCGGTGGCCCGTACAAGGATTTCAGAACGTCACATGCCTACACTGCTTGGAGTTTGGCTATTTCAGTGATTTCACTGATTGGGGTGCATTTGGAAGCATTATCTCACTTTTTTTTCCTAAAAAAGTGACTGTAAAAATAATACAATTGCTGACTGCTGTCATGGCTTTGATCTGAGAAGCCCAGCCGGGCCCTGTGTGATATCGCTTCTCTGTATAACAAAGCGGGAGCAAGCCAGACTGGAATGCAGCTCTTCAAATATACAGGATTAAACATTTTTGCAGGTTTATTGAGGGACCTGTAGATGGCCTCATTTTAATAGTCAATAAACCAAGAACTATTAGTTCAGTTTGCCAATGAGCTAAGCAACATTTTGTCTTATTCTACTGAATTTGGAGGCTAATTAATTTGCTTCCAGTGCCACTGAATACTCTGCCATTTGTTCTGTAAACAAGCGGGTACAGAGCACACTGATTTCAATTCAGAAAGTGTGAACGTCTGTTTTGTTTTCACCCTGAAATTCCTTCAAGGATGGGAAAAGAGAAGGCACGATTTTGAAACTCTTGAGTTGGGACCAGTAAAATATCCACATCCCCTCCCAGAGCACGGGTGAAGGAGCAGAGGACTGCTGGCCATGCGCTGACGTTAACCACAGACGTTTTGTAACATACCAAACAGTAAGAAAAATCATGTATTTTGTCAGAGAAGGCCTAACCTCACGGCTTACCAAATGCAGCTGGGTAAATGGACTGCAAAACAAGGCTATGTGAATTAAGACTGAGACCTTTCAGTACAACCAATAGAGTATCAACACCCACATCAACACTTGGCATCCTGTTTGTGACAATGCGTTTGTCCGTGTCACCCCAACAGAAACACTGACTTCTGATGTTGTCTTATTTAACTGAGCCATTTTTGGGGTGCGGAAGGAGAGGAAACACAACAGAGCTTAGCTGGTGCCACAGAAAGCTCCACTTTTGTCAGCTGTCGAAAGGGCAGTAAGGTCTCGTGCCTCACACTAGCACATTGGGCAGGTCCTATCCCGTGGGTCATTATTGTCACTACCTTGTGATGTGCCACTGAAGGCAGCCTGTGCGCTTCACTTTTATCTCACCTTTTACCCTGCGAGAGGACAGAGCCTTCAGGCACCACTCACCTGGGAGCACAAATAAGAGGCCAATGCATTGCTTCCCAACAAGCTCCCTCTCCTTTCTCGGAGTGATGCCTTTTGCTGCACAAATCCAGATGTCAGCCTACCCCTGTCCACATGGGGAATACGTGATATAGCCACTGTGGAAAGGCCTCACTTCTAACCAGTTCACATACACGCACTGTGGTTTTTTAGTGTACGAGAGCAGCTTGTGAAAAAGGCTTACGGTTAAGTTGTATGGAAGCCATATAGCTACAACGATAAGAGAATCACAAAGCACTTCGTTAATTGGCCTCATGTTGCTGATCCTGCCACCACTGCTTCTCCCACCCTGCAACCAGGGCACCCCGGGGAGCAGCAGGCCGAGCGTCTCTTAGACATTTCCCTGGTTTTGAAGTGACGGGGTGTACACGTGCCAGGCACAACTTCGTGCTACGCACTGCAAAGCACAGCCTGCCTTGAGCCAGGCTGCAGCGCGGAGCCGTCCCTCCCTCACGTCTGCTGCCAGGCCACCAGCAGCAAGAGGAGCACACACCTCTGAAGACCTGCCGCAGCACCTCGGGGTGCTCTTGGACTGGCCGGGTGACGCTGGCAGCGCAGGGCAACGCCACCGCCTCCCATCACATTTTAGTGGATACCAGTTGGTCCCTCATTTCAGAAATATCAAACCATGACAGTTCTGAGAGGGAACTGCAGCGGACGGGTAGGAGGCAGAGGGCTACAAGGGATTAATTTTTGGACTAAGAGGGATTATACTACACTTGTAAAACAAGTCTTCAGTATGTCATCTGTTCTAGGACACTGAAATGTTTGAAAACAACTAGCAAGTACGTTAATTTTGATGTAACACAAATGAACACAAACATGGAAGCTGGTTTGAAAACAGCCCACAACTTCTTCCCCTCCCTCGCACCCATCTTTTAAAACCCACTGCAGAGCTGATCTACTGAGCGGCATTAACCTGCTGCCTGTGGGGCATTCCAGACCTGCATCCTTGGAGACGAAACCTTGACAGAAATCAGCTTTCCAGCCAAATTCCTCCACTGCAGACTGAGCCTGGGCACTGCGGGACTCCCACGGCACGCCTGCGACTCACCATATCCCACAGCACATCTTTTGGAAGAGGCCAAAACCTCCGCTAAGTAGAAGTTAAGCCTTTCTCTAAACATTTCCCCTCTCTATCGGGCCTGGGTGTTTGTGATATTGTCTCGAAAGCAGGTAAATGCAAGGACACCTGGTACCCTGCAGTGCCATGCCCCTGCCAGAAACCTGCTGGAGATAAACTGCTGGATGTATAACATTTCACAGTTAAGTTAAGGGAAAGCAAAGTAAAAGCAGTTCCCTAAGACATGCTGCAGCCAGGCGCACAAAAACCTGACGTAAAACCAGATAAATAAGGAAGGAGAACAGAATTATTTATAAAGAAATTTATTTTATATTTGTGTAGAACAAATATATGAAAACAAATTTTATTTGAAAAATGTATATTCGATTTCTTAAAAGTATTGAACCCTCTTAAGGAAAGGTTTTAGTTATTAAAAAGGTATCGAAGGCTAAAATTATACTTGGATAGTATAGGTGTGTGTACATATATATATATAAAAAACATGTGCGATTTTATATATATATAGTATATATAAATAACATGTGACTTACATGATATTTTAAGGTTTGCTATTTAAACATCTGAGTAACAATAGAGATATTAGAAAATATAGTTTGCTATTTCTACACAGTTTGCATTCAGTTTTTATAAGCATCTAGACAGTGCAAAATTTAAACATACAGAAATATTCTCCTATTATTCTATACATTGTGCTCAGCTCCCAAGTTTCCTCTGACATGATCATAACCAGGCTGAACCAAATTTGGAGGGTTCAATACTAGCCCTTACTAGCATCTTCTAAGAGCAATAAAAGGAAATCTGTCTTACCTTGCACTGTGCTGTAGTATAGTTTGCGCACAAGAGAGAACAATGCATTTCCTATGTTAAATAGTCTAACTCCCAGAGATCACATACACCTCACCATATTGACTCATTTCATTGCACTCCATATCCTGCAAAAATAAATCTCCTGTAGGACAGCATACATTACTGCGTACTGAAGTTTAAGTAATATATTTCTTTAACACAAGGCAGGAATATACTGAAATTTGATAACACTTAAATCCAACAGCAATCTGGAATTAAACCACATTTATGTACCACATTTTTATAGATGCTGCCTTTTTTATGTTTATGACAGAAAATGTGGTAAAGAAAACCTACTTTTCTTTAAATATAACCAAGGGATAAAAGCAGTCCCTGTAGAAGAAATTGCTAAAAACCAATGGGACCAGGAGAGACGCGACCGCCTTGAAACACCAAAGGTCAGTCTGCACAACCTTTCCTGCAGCCAGTGAGCAATTCCTTGTGTGACATCTGGGAGAACACTCATGTGAGTAGGCGCTCGCTACAGCACAACCTGAGTGTTTTAGCTCTAAATATTTATCATCCTTATTTGCATCTATTTGAGGCTAAGGTATTGTATGCTTTTTTTATGTCTGTCTTATGTTGCTAAAAAAAGGCAATTCTGACCATTCCATATGCTTTTACGGTAGCTATATTTTAACTGAAGGATGTTTGTACTTTAGATAATATGTTTATAATCACTGACATAAAAATCTCACTCCTGCTTCCATAAAAATCAGTGGTTGCTTTGCTCCTACTAGAAATAAAATTGGATCCAAATACATGAGTCACAAAGTTTGCTAATAAAAGTAAATACTGTATTCATTAAGTCTCTCAATAGTTAAAGGCAAAGTGGTCTTAGCAAATACTGTATAGTATAACTTAAGGAACAGTATTATGCACAATTCTAGATAAACTTATTCAACAAAATCTAAAAGCAGCTGTGAAAAACATCTTATGGGACAGCAAAATTTGCTACATGAAAATTTCTGGAGCTCTGGCAGGCTTTTCTCAAATTCATTTCTTAAACCAACCCCCTCACTCATGTCCTACACTGCAATTGCACAAATTAAAGGCTGTGGCCTTGTATGCATTCAGACCAGCTAATCTTTAAAATTGGATACTTCAGGAGGGTCTCTCTCTTTCTGCTGCATTCATTCCTAAACTCTCTTTTAGCAGAAACTGTCATGTTTCTGAATTCTTGTGGCAACCGACAAGATAAAAAGCCTGGTGTCATCCCTCATCTACTTCACTTCTCAAGTTTATCTCTGCACTTGTCCATATAATTACCCCCTGCAGATTTCAACTTTAATTCAGATTTGAGTTACAGATGCTGAACAGGCCTCACAAAAAGACAAAGCCTCATTAGTAGCCCATAAAAGTAAGCGTTACTAGTTAAAACCTCGATTTAAAGACCAAACAAAGGGGAAAAATAGATGCTGAGACAATGTTTGCAACCTTTCAACCACACCCTTGAAATTTTGGCAGGAAATTAGCCAAAGGATGGGCCTTACATCTCATCCATCTCTCTCAGTTGGGAAGGAACAGCCATAACTACAAGTTTTTACAGGGTGCGGCTGATGCTGGGAGATGGCTGAATACATATGACCAAAGGCTGCATGCCTCGCAAGTCAGAACAAAGCAGAGATGTGGTAGGAATTCAGGATTTTCTTATGCCCAGAAGTTTCCTATAGACCGGAGATAAAACACAAGTCCCACCTCCCACGCAAAAAGGAATACTGTTCAAACCTAGAGTAACACAGCACTAAGAAGAAACTAACTAACAAATGCCAAAGCCCCTCGATTTAAGGATTCCCCAAAGCAATCTCAAAGAAAAAAAAGGAAAAGAAAACCTGTGGAGTCAGTCAACGTGTTTTTCAATCCAATTATATAGTTAATGCACCAGCAGGCAAGGCCTCAGTTCCGAAAAGGTGAGGAAGAAGAAGGATGGTGCAAAATGCTTTCATATATTTAAACATTCCTAGGATATAAGAGAGCAGGCAACTTAGAAAACATTCCTTGTAAGCTGTGTGGGATCAGCGCAGTTTTCTGCAGGCTTTGCTTCGTCCTACAGCTCAGCTTTGCCTGTTTGGGCAGGACTGGTGTTACTGCTGCCTTCTCCGGCGCTGTTCTTGTCTGCTGGCTTGAAAGATAACGAAGCAGAGTTTGTGCAGTACCGTTTGCCAGTTGGGCGAGGTCCATCGTCAAAAATATGCCCCAGGTGAGCACCACACTGAAACAAAATACAATAGAGTATCACTGTGTCTCTGTGCAGCTTGATGGCATCGCTGTGGTGTTAAGCAACGACTAGCACCCGCTTCCAAGGAAGCACATGAGTGTCTACATCACCCTTCAAGTGGGATTTACAACCTGCATTTATTTGCAAGAGGGATCCAAGAAGATGATCTTCTGAGATACCATGGGCGCCTAAAATTTCAAGTCCAAATTTCCTGGCTGTTTCCCGTCATGCCACTGCTTATGTTTGGTTGGGTCACTATTTCTGAGAAGCCGCCTGTCTCTGTAATGATCTCATGGCAGGAGCTCAGATAAAAGCATGGTGGTGAAGGCAACACTGCCCACGTTTCACTTACTGCTGTAAGGAAAGACGTGTAAGAAAGGGGCAGCCTGAGCTCTGGGGTCTCCTCAGCCTGCAGCCATCTGCACTGGTAAGAAAACACTAAACCCCTTGCTGATCCCATCAAGGACCTAAAGCAGTGAAGATATTCTTTGGAGTATGGCCTCATACTCTTTTTTTTTTTTTTTTCCACAACCTGATACTATTCTGAGCATCAGGGTCCTTCTGGGTGCATCTCTGCTCCTCGGCCCTGAAGAGGATGGAGGTCATCCGCTAATCATCTCATACCTCTTTCCATAGTATATAGGAGATTGGGACAGGTGACTGAAAAAGACCTGTAGTGAAGATATGTAAAATATTTCAGAATGAATAAACTTTAGCTGGGAGTAATTATAAATAGGAATGATGCTGAATTTGCTTTTTGTAAGGAATATGAAACTACAGATGGTCTGTTGACACTTTTGTTCT
The DNA here is from genome assembly GCA_002844005.1 of Limosa lapponica baueri. Taxonomy (NCBI): domain Eukaryota; kingdom Metazoa; phylum Chordata; class Aves; order Charadriiformes; family Scolopacidae; genus Limosa; species Limosa lapponica. The sequence continues at coordinate 1,623,189 of KZ505651.1, read as the reverse complement.
GCATGAATCAACCTCAGATACTCACAGCGGTAGTCAGGGTGAACACTACTGCTCCTGTCTGTAAGAAAGGTAACAGTCCCTTGCTTTACAGAAGAGTACAATATTTTGAAGAAGCTGAGCCGGTTGATCCTTATTCAAAAATTAGGGTCACTGCACATTATGACCGACAATTTATCTGGATAATAGAAACTTCTTGTAATTAGTCACTTAAATTCCACAAGTTCATTTTTACAGCCTGCCATGAGAAATAAAAAAATAAAACCTTGCACTGGAGAAGTATTTACCTTGAACAGGAAAGTCATGCTGCTTTACCAAAGAGCCTTGGCCTTTCAAGTCAATAGCTGATCTCAGTGACAGCCAGAATGATGTAACTGAGATCACAGAGCTGCTCGTGGGCTCGCAGTCAAACAGCAAAAATTGAAGACTGCAAATGATTCTTAATATTTAATTAATTCATAGTATCCTAAATACAGAGAGACGAGACAATACTGATTATTCTGAACTGTGAATGGCAATTAGTGCATCACTAACTGCAGTTAGTGTGTTGCTAATGTTCTCCTGCTCTTACGGCCTTTAATTCACTGAAGTAAAAGGGTTTCTGGAGAAGCAGGTGAAGTCTTTGGCTTCAGGTTAAACTCTCTCACCAGGCTGAAAGGCTGGGGAAGACTCTCACGCCAGCCAGGAGGGACAGAAACTCTTCTCGTTTAATGACAGCTGAAACAACAATCCTCACTGGCTCAGGGAGCGGGGCAGGTGGGCACGGGAAACCTCAGTGCTCCTGCCTGGTGGTCCCACCCATGCCGTCACATCCCAGGGCAGTGTCCCTTCTCCGGCAGAAGTGTTGCTGAAACAGCCACTGCAGTCCAGCAAGGACCCCAGTAACTAACAAGGGTGCTTCTAGCCCATGGTATCAGCAGGACGAGCTCCCTGAGACACTGGGAAAAGGCATGGATGACTTTAGGTTAAGCAGCAGCCACTTCAGCTTTGTAAGGAAGGAAGACAAAACATGGCAAATAGGGAAAAAGCAAAAGAAAGTTGCATGGGAACTAGAGAAGACAAAGCTTCAGGTCTTGTTCCTGCAAGATGATGGTCTTGCCACCCTGTCCTCTGTTCTCCACTGCTTATTTTATTTCATTTTCCTTTAGATTGAAGGCCTTTTGTAGGCAGTTTCAGCAGAAAACCTGAGCTGTGTCTCAGAGTGGGGTCTCTCACAATGAGGCATTTCACCTGATTATAAAGCTTTTCCATACCTTGGGAAAAAAAGAAATATAAAAAAATTTAAGTGTCCCAGAGAGAGTATTTTTCTAAATGCTCAGCATCCTAATTAAATCATCTCATCTCAACTAAGAACGCTTCAAAAACTCCTGGCTAGAAGTGTTAAACAGATCTTTTCCAGATTAACATTTAACCAAAGATAAATCATTCCCCCTCCACTGGTCAGAAACAGAACAAGAGAAACCATAGAGAGAAATGGTCTGCAGGAGTAATATACTCACATACAGACTACAAAGACAATTTATCAAAAAGGTTTTCCTCACAAAACCTGAGAAGCTGTGTGAGAGTCCAAGGTAGTCTCATTACACCTTCTTGCGATGGCAGAATCACACCAGTATTGGATTACTGCAAAATTTGTTACCTTTTGAGATTATCCCTCACCAAAAATTTATGTGGCGATTCTCTCCGTAGAGGACTCTATAACTCATCTGCCCTGGAAAGGAACGTAACTCAATCCTTTGTATCACGGTATAAGAAACCTGGCCCTCAGCTGAGAGTACAAAGGATGAATTGATTTTACTGTCCTCCCCACACATAATAGGTGCCGACCATTTTTCTGGGACCTATATACATGCCTGCAAAGCCTCTCAAAAAGAAACAATCATCTGTTGCGGCCAAACATAAATATATTGGGCAGAATGCACTGGGATGGTGAAATGGTTAGAGAAAAGCACTTGAAGTATGTGTTTGGGAGCAGGAAAGGGGGAGTCGCTGCTAACTGTCAGTATGCTTGGATCTCCCAAGCCTCCTGGTTCTAATATGCTGCTGGGAGTCAGAGAAAGCAGCTTGCAGCTGTCTGAGCTAGCAACGTGCAAACAGTACTTCTGTGACTACAGAATTTTATTGATTTGTACAGGTAAAAATAATAGCTAGGGAGACCTCAGGGGAAGGGACTCTTGAGCAGTAAAGGGAAAAAAAAGAACGAGAGATGCAGCCAGTTTTACAGTATTTCTCAAATGCATTTGTAATTAACTTCTACCTGTCACTAATCGTTGACCTTTGGAATACACCCAGGGCGATGTGTTTCCAAAAACTGTAAAAGTTATTTCTAGGATAATCCCATGGATGACTTTGATTAATATCACAGCAATTTTCCCCCAGTGTTTGCTTTCTATAATGGAGGACATTAAAAGGGAGGTTTTTTATTCTCTCAGACAGGTGGAAGGACTTTTAAAGAAAAATCAACTACTTTTTCATCTGCAAAAGATTAGTAAGATTTTGGGTGTGGGAGAGGGTATTTCTCTCCAGTTCTACCAAGGCCTGCCGTATCAATCCCACTGCTTTCCAGGCTGCAGTAAAACTGCTTTTTTTGCAGCTGCATGTGTGATTCACATTCCTAGGGCTCCGAGGAGAGGAGGAAATGGTTTTGTTATGTATACACAATGTGGCGCTCTTAACTGTGCTGAGCAGTGGCTGCAAAGATGCTCACCACTCCTCAAGCTGCTTTCCTGCCTGACTTGATCATCTGTGGGGTTCTTGCCCCAGGAAGTTGGAGTAGCTGGTAGGAAGTTGCCATTGGATTATACAGCAACCTTGGCTGCATTTTTTTCTTAGTGCTTTACATTCAGTTTTTGGTTTTGCTTTTATTTTATGGTGTCTGCATGTGACTGCTGCTGATACTGCTGCTCTCAGGTCTGCTAACACTATTTTGTTTGGCAACAGGTAAACGACATTCCCAGATTCCTTGGCCTGACCGCAGGCTGTGTTGGGCTCCTCTCAGGTGAAGCTCTGGCTGGGAGCTCTGGCCATCTCCTGAAGGGTGTCAGCAGATACAGGCTCAGCAGGTTGGCAGTACACTGATCGTAGCACTATTCAGGCCTACTAAGCAGAGCTGAAAAGAGTGCGTTGCATTTTTGATTATGCCAGTAATTAAAGGTAAAGCATGAGATTCCCAGTCTGCAGCTCCCCTGCAGTCCTTGCTGGGAATTTAGGGAAATGGATGTTCCCAAAAAGTGTTAAATGGATCTTCTGAAGCATGTCATCAATGTAAAAACTACAGAATTACATAGTACACAGGACATAGTAGCAGACACGCCGATTTGCCCATTAACATGTTGGGCCAAACCCTCTACCCAAACTGAAGATTCTCCATAAAGACAATGTTGCCTCTTTTTGAGAAGCTTCTTAACTGACTCTGAGCATTTATATATGAGGACTGACTGACTAGTAAGGATGCATACCATCAGGGGTGAAATCAGTCATCCCTCCACCAATACTGTGGAAGGAGAGCAGCAAATTATCACTGCCCAAATGAAGCTGCTGCTCCTCTCAGGAGGAGTTTGAGCACGTAGAGGACTGCAAGCTGCTGGCTGTCTGCTGAACACCAATGCAGCAGCTTCTCCCTTTGCTAGGTAATGATTATGCCATTCCCTTCACAGAGAGGAGGGCAGCACAAAGGATGAGAGAACAAGTAGAACAAGACAGATAACGGAAAATTTGGGCGTGTTTTGAATGACTACTGACTTCATTATTAAGGCAGATGGGCTTGTTTGAGGCAGCCATCAGGCCTGTGCTGGGAATGAGTTAGCACGGCTGCAGAGTAATGCGCAGTGATGGAATCAGCACACAGAGAGCCGCTCCACTGCTTTCGACTTCCTTCTCAACTGCTCACGAGTGGAGTCAGTCGGCCAGGCTCAGGCTCAGGAGCTCCTTTGAAGGAACCCTCTTCAGGAAGATAATTTTTGTAGACTCAGCCCTGAGTCCAACCATTTATATCTGCTCTGTTAAATCTCACACAAGACAACAATGTGCATTCCAAAGAGCCCTTTGTGCCTTCAGCTCGTTCCACCCAGCTGTTATACCTACAACCCATTGTGCTCTCTCACAGTGATTACTATTTAATGGAACTGAAAGGTTTGCAAATCTTAGGGAAAGTACAGCACGCTGTAATGATTTTTGCAGCCTTTGCCATCGGAATGGTCTGTGTGTGCTATAAACTAACCTGACTGCAGGATATTTCAATCCGGTGCATCCCATAGGAGAAATCATCATTGAAAGTAACTACATCAGGACTGATCACATCATAGAAGGAAGGCCAACCTGGAAAAAAGGAACAAGATAACTAAGAAAAGAGGGCATCTTGGTGGCAGATGGCAATGTAAAAAGCAAGTCAGAATCACACTTTGACAAATTTTTATCTCATTACAGAGCCTGCAAATAACTGAAATGAAGATTTTGGATCCTAAATCACTTAGGTACTTCAGAAAATTTCTGCCCTAAATACAAAGTTGTTTACAGGCAAGGACCAGGCTGCCACCAGCTGCCCATTTTCCATCTCAATAGAGATTCCTGCACTCCACCACAAGCAATCGTAGCAGTTCAGCTCAGGCACAAAGGTTGTTGCTCAGGTAAGCCAGATTCAGCCTCGCCATCAGTTTATAAAACCACAAATTCCACCCTGAAGACAAACAGCAAGACTCTATGGAACACAAGTGGTTTTGCTTTTGCAGTGTAAAAGTACTTTAAAAAGAGTTGGAAAGTTGCAATTTAGAGCCCCAAAACCTGCCTTAACCTTTGCTTTCACCAGGGCACGGTCAGAGCCAGAAGGATGTGCTCAGACACTGACCCACCACACATTAGAGGCAGTGAGATGACTACTATTGTGTCTAATTTCAAAACAGTAATGAGTGTTTCAGGTCAGCCACGGGTAGGTGGAGTCATAACTATGCCTATATTAGACACTAGTAGATGGTCTGCATGTGGTCTGCATTCAGGATGAAACAACTGCACTCATTAACACTTATGTTCAACACAGCTGCTAGCTGAGCCGAAAGCAGCATGACCTGACACCACATGATGATGAGGTGTACACCTGATCTCCCAGTAATGGCTACTTATCATCTAAATAATGACCCTCCACTCTTTTAACGATTCCATGCTGAGTCTCCCCCTCTCCACAACACAGGTAAAAAAAACAATGCAGGTCTATTCGGTTTCCCTGTAGATACCCATTACACAGCTGTAACTTTTCAGCCACGCCTCAAAAACCTATCATTGTATGCTCCCTTTCCTGAAGTTGGGTTCCCACATAAGAACCTGGTAGGCTTTCAGGTCATGTCAACATCTACCAGTGCCCATCTGAAATCCCACCAGCTATCTGTCCTCCTCATTCAGTCTCTCCCCAAATGTAACATGCACAGGCAGCTCTTGCGCTCTGTGTATTCCACATATGCCCATGGACAGAGAACTTCCTTGCTTCTTCTTCTAATATCTGTTAAGCATTTGCCACTGATGGGTTCATAAAATGACATGCAATAAGCTATTAAGAAACACCACAGCAGCTGTGAATCACTGCATGCAGATGAATAAAGGATGTATACAGCTTCCCATAAGTAAATTGAGTAAAATTCCCTATACAGTAAAAGGAGGTGCAGAAGCTATCAAGTTTTCTGAATGTGGGTAAAGGAGTGTGTAAAGTGGAAAAAAAATCTGTAATGTCTTCAGTTGCATCTTAACCCATTAAATATGGAGGAACACTTATGAAGATGCAAGCATAACAGGCACAAATTTTTAAGAAAGAAATGCTCAGAAACGCATTTCTCCTCCTTTTGGGAACATCCATATAGTAGTATTCCTAAGCTTGCAGCCTGAAGGCATTGCAAGCCCCAAGTCCTATGTTCCCAAGGTGCCTACTACCACCACAAGCATTTCCACCCCAGAACTCGCTGCAGAAGTAGAATAATTTTTTTTCCCCAGAAGTATTGCAAATGGAAGAGTTGCAGACAGGAGACAGACAGCGGAGCAAGAACTCTGAACAGGGAAAATATCCCACAAGACAGGAACTCAAAACAGTGCAGCAATGACAACCGTAAAAAACCAATTTATAAATTCTTCCTCTCATGCAAAATATCCCTGCCAAACAAATACCTTCACAAACAGAAAAGGAATAAACATATGACAAGTTTTGCAAAAGGGGTTATCCTGTTGACAGAAAAATTGATGTTTCCTAATTGGTGGCTCCTTTCCAACACCATTCGTCATCTTCTTAGCGGGGCCTCTGTCTAACGAAAATTGAAGCCTTACATAGAGCTGGTCAGAATATTTTTAATGAAGCCTTTTTAGGTTTTTTAATTTCATAATTTTGCAAAACAGACATATGAGTTTGCCCTTGTGTGATGGCAGAGAAGTTCCAAAGAGGGAGCTGTTTGGAGGAACCAACTGTCTGACCATGTGAAAGCCTTTGGAGGAGGAACACTTCAGTGCTGCAGAAATTCTCAAAGACAACCCTGCCTCCTCCATAACAGCAATAAGGGGGAAGCTTCAAAGGCTGCTACACAGAGATTGAAGCAATCTGTGTCTTGCTGAGAAAATTATCTTGTGAGAAGGGTTTGGAGGAGACGTGTTTATGTCAGCTTTAACATTAAAGAAAGACCATCCATCCTCCTTTCTCCAGACTTTTCCTTTTGGTCTTCCCATTCACCACAGAAAAGTTATTTGCTTTGGATGCACTCCATGCACTTTTAAAAAATGAAGTCATCTGAAACTTATATAAACAGGCAAGCTCCTCCTAAAGTAGCCTTTGTACCCAACTGGTGTGACTTCAGTTTAGGCTGTCAGTTCACGCAACACATGACACATGTTCCACCACTGTCACATATGGTGACAGTCAAGTCTAGTCCCCAAGACAGGGACTAGAAAGCAGACTGTGCCTCCACAGTGTGGGCTTTTAACTCTCAATCAAGCCATCTCTTCTTGAGTGACATGGCAGGCCAGGCACCAGCATCACTGTGACAAACCAGTAACTCCATGAGGGTCAACTGAAAACTGAGCAAACTCTGCAACAGAAAAGGTCCTGAAGGGCACAGTGAGACACACTGTCACTCTGCTGACCTTGAGAGGAAGACAAGTGAACTGCTCATTGAGTTGATGAGCCAAACTTATCAGGACAGTCAATCCCCCTCTGCTGTCTCATTTCCTTCCTCCTGAGCTAAAGGGACTTGGGACTATCAAGTGGGACTGAAGCCCACTTGATAGTTTGCTAAGCCTTCTCTGGCCATTTTCTCTGCTTCAAAAGCAGCCAGGAACAAGCTATAGAAGCAGCCTTCTTGCCTGCACATCAGATAACTCCTAGCGACGCAGACAGTAAACCAGATCCCTGTGGACTCTTCACATGCTATTTCTGTCCTTACAAGTGGTGAATGACCCAGCAGCGGCCTCCACTTTGGAAGCCCCAGGCTTCTTCTCCTGCTGTCTCACCGGCTGCTGCTCCTCCACTCCTGTCCTCCTGAGTGCCTACCTCCCTCCCACTTGTAGGGCTGCGAACCAGCTGACTCCCTCCACATTTTAGACTGCTGTTAGCTGTGCATTAAAGCTTCAGCTTGCCTTTGAAGGCTAGCTGGCTCCTTGGAAAGGTCATGCTTCTCCAGGAATGGCGGGGAAGAAGCCCACTTTGCATCTCTTCTGCTTCTGCTGAGCCCTTAGCACCGCGAAGACTGAACGCTGGAGGAAACCCTGTGCAAACCCTGGTGCCGAGACTCAGCCCTCCCCGGGGGATGGCTTTCTGTCAGGTCTAGCCCACCACATCTGATGGGCAGCAGGAGCCGGGCCACTGTCTTTGGAAGGATGGTAAAACATAACAGCTAGGAAGAAAAAAAACAGCTGCTGGAGGAAAGGGGCAGAGGGTAACTGCAGGAGATGAGATGGGGGTGGGAGGAATCTCTCAGCTGAGTGAACAACTGCAAATGACATTTGCACTTTGTGTGTGTGTGTGTGTGTGAACAGCAGCTAAGATTTGCGAGTACATTTATCCTTGAATGTCAAGTTTAGTTTGAGAGAGGATATAGCACAGTAACGGTCAGCAATTTTTATCACCTTCTAGACATCCAAAATGGGCTCATTCTTATTTTCACAATCACTTTGCATCACACTGGCAATATAAAAGGGCTTTAAAATAAGAGTCTGTTGTGTTTGTGCTGACCCTGAGGACCCTTTACATGGGAGTCAGGCCTCGTCCTAAGGCCCAGTTTCTGGTACATTAATGAGCCAGCCACAGAGATGAATAGTTTTTCAGATATACGGCAAGTATCCTTTCTTGGATCTAAAATACACTAAATAAAGGAATGAAACTTCCTTCTGTCAAGTACTTAAGCAAAAACCATGTGTAAACTGAACATTACTGACAGATCTTTTCCGTTCCATCCTGCATGAGTAATAGAAAGGATCTTATGCTGCTGGGTGTCACACACACTGAGTCATGTCCCATTCTGCCTCAGTCTGGGACATCCCCCAAATATTTTGTAAAAGCTGCACAGCGGTTCTAAAATTCACCCCACACCCCCTCACTAAAACAAAATCTTTTGTTTTTCATAATGGTCCCTATTCTGGCAAAGAGGAGACAGCGGTTCATGCCTCTTCGTCATAGAAAGCTTTCTTCAGAGCAGAGATGGCCTGGTACTGCCCTGGGCAGCAGGAGCGAAGGACAGGGAGGAAAGGAAAAGTTGGCTTTGGTAACCTATGATGGATGCTGCTTTTGCAGCCCTGAGCACAGGGTTTCAGACCATTCAAAAGAGGCATCTTCTTTCTCAGTTTCAGACCTCCCTATTCTAGGTACCTGATTGAGTCCGTATTACTAACGAGCTGCCTAAGGCGGGCACCCATGCAGGAGCTGGCACCAGGTGGGTATCACCACAACACGCAGCAGTCCCAGGCAGCTGAAAAACTCAACATTTTGTCTCCTTCTTAAACTGAGGTGCCCAAGCAGTTGTAATGGCTGTGTAAAGCAGTGACAGCAAACAGTGTGCCCTCGGTCCAGCCCCCTTTGTGCATTCCTGGTAGAGATACGAAAGCCCAGCAGAAGCAGATTGCTTCTTTCACCTTAACCCAGGAAGTTTTAAAGCACCTTATCTCGTAGGCTACTCCAAGACTCCTTCTTGGGGCAATGCTGACCTCACACCAAAAAAAACAGACAGACATTTTGTTCCCATAAACTTTTGGAAAGCAGTCTGGCTGTTGATTGATTGATCAATTTTAGAAGCACCTCAAACCTCCTTCCAGTTTTGGAAGCTTGCACACATTAGGTCCCCAACTTCCATAGAAATGGATGCAAGCACTTGGACATCTAACCGTTAAAATATGAGTCTATAATTATTTGCAGAGACAAAACGGCAGGCTTCTTTTGAAAATCGGCCCTGCTAGGCTATTTTTTCCCCTCTCCTGAACTAGTATTCCTTTTGACATTTTTTTGAACAGCACAATTGCAATCCCAAAGCATCTAATGGTCTGACATTATTCCCATTTCATACACCTGCCGAGTGAAGACCTCCACAGTTTTTCAATAACTGTGATGTCTGTAGTTATGTTTTTCATTTTAGATCCCAAAGAGATTAAGTTCAACCTGCATTTTATCATTCTTTGCTGTAATTATTCCAAGCATTTACTTCAGTGAGTTATTTACAGATGGAGAAGTAGGGGGAGATGGAAGATGTTAGAACTACCAAATGGCACCAGATGGAAAAGAGGACCTTGACCTGAAAAATACCTTGTTTCTCTGATGTGCTGTATTTTTAGAATTCTGATTCCCTTTTAACCTAATGTGGATTAATGAAAACCCAAAGGCTTTTTAAGGTAGAGTCTCATCATTTATCTTCACTGAGAAGCTATGTCTGTGTAAAAACCTAAAGCGTATAGGATTAAAAAAAAGGTAATAAAGCTTCTGCTTTGAAACTGCTGTAAAGCTGAAGGGCCTTCACTTTTTTCTTTCTCACAGGTTTATTGAAACAGAATCTGAAAGACACAGGCATCCACAGCTGTAACTTCTCACATACAAGTTTAATGCAGAACTACAAAGTGACATACTGCTATTATGTAGAAAGCCTGTGCAGATATAGGGCTTTTTTTGGCTAACATCCTGGGTTATTTTTCATAATATCTCCATGATGATGAATGCACAATAAATATTCTTACTTAAGAATATTTTACCATCAGGTAACGCTACTTTCAGTGGAGGTTCATCTACTCCACCCAAAGGCAGCTAGAAACAGAACCAGGCGCAGAAACGTTCACCAGCAAATGACTTTACATTAGATATGTATTCCACTGGAAAGAAAACAGTCGGTCCTTTCCAGCACCATCCAGATATAAGAAGGATGACATGGCAGTGTTTTTCTGCAGAACATGCAGAGCGTCAGAGTGGTGGCTAGGTTCAGGGCTGGGGAAGGGGGGGGAGACCAAGACAAAATGAAGCTTAATCCTGGAAGGAAAAATAAAAGAGAGGGCTTATCTCTAACATGCTACCTCTCTCTAACAGTAAAGTTGGGCTACCACAACAGGCGAATACCACTCTGACAGAACAGTTCGGGAAGGGAATTCTACGAAACAACTGAACTTCTAATAGCAGCTTTTATGAGACAATCGTCATCTGTTTTTTTCTTCATGTTTCTTTACTTGGGAAATAAAAAAGTGAAAGCCATAAATAAAGGTGGTATTTGTTTTCTTCCACTAGAGCACTCTGAGCATCAAAACAACTTACTATGAAACAGCATATGCAATCCAGATTTACTTCTTTCTTAGTGGTAGGAGGTTTTATTTCTGTAAAATTATTTTTAAGGGAGATCTGAAACTTTGCATCTAAAATTTCATTTGACATCTGAATTTTTCAGAACAAGAGTGCCCTTGATGTTTCTTGAGCAATGAAAGCATAGGGCCTGCTCTCTTTAGCAATTAACAACTATATCACAATACCACTATCACCCTAGCTGCTTCCTTAGTCCTTTCACTGTGATCTAAAGTACTGCTAAATACATGCCGGCTGTTTTAGAGTCTTCCTCTGTAACAATCCCGACGTCTTCAACATCTGGGCTGCTGCTAAAATCAACAGGTAGGCAGGAGCTGGGATCTTCCTCAAGCCTTCTTACAAAGATTGAGTTACTAATGGTTTATTTCTTGGTTCAGGTTCAACAAAACAACTGAACCTAACTCACTTCCTCCCAAAGGATGGGTTTCTCCCCTCATCTGAACAGTGTCTCGTTACTTTAAATCACAGCTAATGTTTTTAAAAATATATCTTACACATAAGTCAGCTGTAGATCTTCAGCATCAAAGGAACCAAACATAATCGTGTGAAGCCATGTAACCTTAAGCTATAATTTTTAAATGCCATCAAGAAATGTTTCAAATAGTTTTTAAAATTTACTGTTGACCTAGTAACCTCAGTCCAAAGCATTCAACTTCGATAAATGCTTTTGTTTTCCTTCCAAAAGCAGTATTGGTAAAGCAAATTCATATACTGCAAAATATCTTCCAATCATTATACCTATGAGTTATCTGTGCATTTCACTAAAATAACTTAAGCTTTCATACTAACATGAGTAAATCAGGATAGCAGTAGAGCTGGCAGGCCTTACGATGGAAGTGATTTGACAAAATTGGAATCCTAATGCAGCGTATTCACAGAGAAAGTAAAAAAAAGGCCAGCAAATGCAACCTTGTACTAATCATCATCTGGCACTGAAATGAACAGCAGTCACAGATGAAGTACATATTTGAAAAATTTGTCATGGGGTGTTTCAAGTAATGAACATCCACAGTTTGTTTGTTGAAATATTTTCCTCTAGTATTGTTATGCATGTCTGGGAAATAAACTTTGTAAAGAACAGCCAGAACTCAGTTACACAGAGTAAAACTGAAACTACAGAGGTGGAATACTGACAGAATTATTTTAAACTCAAAAAAGCGCAACCTGTCCTATCTTCCTGTTGCAGTTATATTCTTTCTACTGAGCCTCCTTCTGCAGTGCCTACAGCACTGAGTGCTCCAGCAGACAAGCACCCTCCTCATTACAGCTGGACAAACAGGCTCTCATTGCAGTTGTAAAGTTCTGAAACAAGGGAAAGAGTTATTACACTGATTAAAACCAAAAAAAAAGACAAAGGCCCCCTTTCTTCTGTTTACTTTAGATACTGAATGAGATGTCTTGGTGAGGGAACTTGGTCACAAATGACTAAGGCACATAATTTTCTTGGCCATCACGGAAAGCTTGTCATGATTTGGGCCAAGACTGGGGCAGTTAGCAGATGCCAGTGTCTGCCAAAGGCTGACAGAAGAGAGTACTGAACAGCAGCGTGAAGACAGAGCCACAAACCACCAGGTCTGCTGCAGGGGCCATTTGGCCACAGGATAAGACTCTACAGGAAGGTGGGGTATGCCTCCTTCTGATGCCACCATGAAGCGGTGGGGAGCAAAACCCTCCTCTTTGCCTAATATTACAGCTTATCCGCTAAAGTAGCCCTTAAAATAGATACATTTCCTGAGAAGGATTTTCATCCCAGTGTAGGAACATCTTGTCATGAGCTACAGGCTCATCAAGCCTTGCAACGAACCTTGCCATAAAGCCCTCCTTCACCTGGGAAGTACAGAAGCTGCTCACTGCAGCTTCATGCAAAGACTTCTGAGGGACTTCTGCCACCCTGGACCTGGTGCCCAGGGTAACTTTAGATTGCCCTCTGCATAAGATTTCGTGTCTACAACACTCGGTTGAACACCGTGTCATGCACAAAAGGATGCAACAGCTATAGGCACTGCAGAAAATCCTAGAAGAAGAAAAAAGGAATGATTTGTGGGGTTAGATTGTTCGGAGTTAGTGTTGGTTTGGGGGGGGAGGTTTAAATCTTTTTAACAACCTCTTATCCAAACAAAAGGAGGTAGGTAATAATGCTGACTAGAAAATAAAGACCTTTCTTCACAGAAAAGCCTGACAAAAACAATATACATGTGCACACACACTCCCACACACTCCTTTTCCTTTAAGTTTTCTGTGGAAAACTTCAGCTGTACTTTGAAAGCTGTACTATTGAAATGGAAAAGTTCATATTTCAGATTATAATGTTCACCTTCTGTTTTGCTGTTACAGTTTCTAAAGCAAAGCATGCCCTTTTTGCTAAACCCCGTATTTATTTTCAAGAAAGATTTCAAAGGAAAACTTTTCACAGCCATACTATGTAGCTGGTGAGACAGTCCAAGGAAAGAAACAGCCAACTACTTAAAGATGATCTCATGAGGAATAGTTCTCCTTTAGTGCTCTGCGGAGGGAAGCCCAGCTTGCCTCTGGAATCACCCCAAAACTGAGCAAGTGCTAACATGGCTGCTGCGCACGTCAGCTCAGCACAGGTCTCTTCATTGCTCCGGTGCCTGTGCTATTCCTTACATGACCGTGTCTTTGATTTCTTCTTTTTCTTCTGGGTTTGCCTTCTATTATATTTTTTACTTCGATAAATAATTTAAACAAAACAAATGTAATGTACACGTACTGCTCAAGACATGGAAGCCATTTTCAACCTCAGCTAAGAGCATTTGTAATTAAGCACAGTACGAATGGTCACAGTGGAAGTCAATTATACTCACTACATGTTCTTGCAGACAAGTAACATTGGTTTATAAACACCCAACTCACTCAGGGACTTGTTTTCTTTTACGCTGTTCTAGGTAAAGAAATATGTAAAAAGGAGTAATTGGCTTGGAAAAGAAACCTGATGTAATAAGCAAGAGGAGAAGTAAGAGAAGATTTAGAGAGAATCGGCAAAAGGAAATGGGCCAACGTGCAAGAGAAAACTGGAGAGGCAAGATGCTAGGAGTGGGCATGCAGTCCTCTAATAGGTATCTCAAGGAAAACTCTCCTCCGTACTCATGGGGATTTGTCTCCATCACACAGTGCCCACCACAGCACTGGACCAGCCGTAGCTGCAATTCACACCATCAGCTATGGACGCTCTTTGGATACTCTCTTCTGTAACACTGAGAGCTGCTTGGTATTTGCGTGTCCCTGGGCTTTCTCCTCTGGGCCATTCAGCTGTCCCACAGCGCAGGTGGAGCAGACGTCCTGACTCCGCTGCTGGGGCACAGACCATGCTGTGGTGTCTGTGCTCAGCGTGGCCCCGGTGGCCTGGGCGCAGCAAGGCCACTGCCCTCACACAGCATGGTGTGGGCCAGCAGTCAGGCATGCTGGCTGCTCCAACCCTCTAAACGTGAAAAATAGGTGCATCTCCCAAATGAAAACCCTGGAGGGAGATGAAGAAGAACATGGAAGGTTATCCTCCCCCTCTGCTCTGGTGAGGCCACATGTGGAGTATTGTGTCCAGTTCTGGGCTCCCCAGTTCAAGAAAGACAAGGAAGTGCTGGAGAGAGTCCAGTGGAGGGCTATGAAGATGATCAGGGGTCTGGAGCCTCTCTCTTATGAGGAAAGGCTGAGAGACCTGGGTCTGTTTGGCCTGGAGAAGACTGAGAGGGCATCTCATCAATGCTTATGGAGCAGGTGTCAAGAGGATGGGGCCAGACTCTTCTTAGTGGTGCCCAGCAACAGGATGAGAGGTAACAGGCACAGACTGGAACACAGGCAATTCCATCTCAACATGAGGAAAAACTTTGAGGGTGCTGGAGCGCTGGAACAGGCTGCCCAGAGAGGCCGCGGCGCCTCCTTCTCTGGAGATATCCAAAGCCCACCTGGACACATACCTGTCCAACCTGCTCCAAGTGAACCTGCTCTGGAAGGGGGGCTGGACTGGATGATCTCCGGAGGTCCCCTCCAACCCCTGCCATTATGTGATGATTCTGTGACTAGGTGCCCGCAGGCCACGGCATTCGAGGGAGCAGGCGATGTGTAACCCCCCGCCGCTCCCCCCTTCCCACCGCCTCCGGGAGGGCTGTTAGCGCCGAGGGTCAGGAAAGTCACCGGGGTAGGAGAAGGCCCTCCGGCCGCAGGGAGCGGCCCGGCCCGGCCGGCGGGGGAAGGCCGGCCCGCCGCGGGCCCGCCGAGGGGTTTCTCCCCGCCGGCTGCCGCCTCAGGGCGGGGGGAGGCCGGGCGGCCCCGGCAGCGCCGCATGGCCGTGTTCATGTCTCCACCTGCTGATTCCATCAGCAAACATACTCCGGGAGAGTAACCTTAGAAATAAATACACGCGCCGGTTGTTTTAAAGCCGCGTTTCGGGGCGCCTGTCTGGGAGCTCCAGCCGCAGCAATACACGGGCGGGGGAAAGAAAAGCCACTAAACCCAGAACGGGTGATGAGGGTGTCTTTTCTGCTTTTTCACCCAGACTTTTGGAAAACAAGCACGGTGCCATTCTGCCGTCTTGTTTCCTCCAGTTAGAAGCCATTCAAAGGTGCCACCCAGCTGGGACGGCCGAGGGCAGCTCAAGCGCCATCATTCCCCACATCCAGGGGATGGAAGGCAGAGGAAGCTCTGGAAGCACACGCAGGTGAGCTGGCACCGCAGTCCCTCCACACATTTCTGGAGCTCACATGTCAAAAAGCATCACCTTCAATTCACTGAACCCTTCAAAGCAGCACACACCAGGGCTCCAGCCTAACCTGGCCATCACCCTCCTCAGAAAGGACTAAAAAAAGACAGGGAAGGGATATACAAAGGCATTTCTCATCAACTGCTAAATGGTCCAATATACTCGTAACCTTAGCTCTTTGCTTTATAGCAAGTGAGTGATGAAAACCTGATGGGACAGGCTTGCAGGCTTGCCCTCTGAGCCACCGGGGTGCATTTTCAGAATTGGACAAAAATATTCTGCAGTGGCCACCTGGAAAGGGCATGGGCAGCAAGGGGGAAACACTGTCGGGAAAGGAAGAGTTTAAAAAGATTAAGAAAAATTTCTGATTAAAATTTTAAGAGGTGAAGTGCTGGCATGAATCAGTTTCCTGAAAAGCAGGAATCAGGCTCTGAGCTGGCTCCTTAAATGCTATTTGGAGACCTCAAAAGCAGAGTCATTTAAAAAGAAACTTCTTCAAGGAGTCAAGCTAAAACTACAAAGACATAAAATTCCAGTCAGACACAGGAAATTCTTAGGGGAATACAAGAATTTTATGAGTCAGAAGATAAAAATCCCTCTGAATACCTAACTAAACTAATCTAATGAAGTAGTCACCAGGAAAGGAGTGTGATGAATCTGCATGTCAGGAAGGACAAATTTAAACAAACAGGAAATTGAACAACCTGAAGCTGTTTTCATTTTTACTCCCTGTGCCCTACTCCTTTTTTTCTTTAAAGGTGCAAACTGAGTTGATGGCTGCAGAAGCTGCCATGGGGGTCTGAGGGGACTGTTTCATTTTAGATGAAGTTTCAATTTAAAAGAAATTAATTGCTGGCTTCCTTTCACAAAGTTGGGAAGCTGCTTATTTATGATTCATTATTTGCACTATTGTAGACCCAGTGCAATCAAGCCACTAACCACTGCAGAGGAATACAGGGAAAGTCACTGATGTAAAGTTTATAACCTAAAATTTAGCTTCCTCCCTGGCAACCAGAAGTGAGGCTAAACGCTTCCTATTAGATATTTTACCCGTGCTAGTAGCTAGAGGCTTCAATCCTAAATGATAGCTAGTCCTGGTCCAGCTTCACAGTGAGGTGCATGCTTAGCTTTTGACATGGAAAAGTCATCGGTGAGTTTTCCAGGGAGATCGTCATGCCCACAAGGACCTTGTCTTTAGGTACAGAGAATTTCAAGACCGCCTGTGTGAAGCAATATTACACAGAATGTTACCTCTTCTCTGTTATGGAGCCATGCATCATCTAGACTCAAAAAAAAAGGGTTCTACCTATGTATAGTATTGCATCCTGGATGCCTTTTGTAAGGAGTGAGGAGCTTATTCAGCTTCTAACCTTTTTATTAAAAATTCTCATTTTAGCAAATTGCATTTTGTAGGGATCATGTTAGAATTCCTAAAACTACAAAGATTGCTACTATTCTCACAATGTTGCTTTTATACTAAAACTAAATTTGCATTAAAGCCCTTCTGTTAATTCAGGTTTACTTCAACTCGAAGGAAATAAACCTATAGAGAAGCCAGATTTTTTGTTTGTTTCAATGAGTTTTGCGATTTCAAATGTCTTCACCCCAGAATAGAAAAAAAGAAAAAGGGAAATTCTCTTTAAACAAGCTTTTCTCCAAAACTGGTCTTGGGTTAACTAAAATGTATCATTATTCAAAAAATTCATTATATGAAAACAAAAGTACCTTATTCTAACTTTGATTCCCCCCTCCCCTTCATTTTATATTTCATACTTAAAATTTCAAATAAAAAAGCTGTGCTAAAATAATTTTGAGATGAAAAATTAAACCTTCTTCCCCAGAAGACAAGCCATTGGTCTCTCAGCTTCCACAGTCTAATGTGCTGAGGTAGACAGTATGTTAGGCATAGGCTGAACTAACTGCAAACTACTTTTATATAAATTTAGGACACTGCTTAGTTTCCTATCTGAACTGACTGTCTGAATCCTCCTATTTGGGGTTGATTCTGGACTCCGCTTAAAATACTAATTGTTTATATTAAACAGACAAGAGAATGTGTGATGTATTTTAACTGTCAAAAGTGTTGTGAACAGCAGCAGCTGGAAAAGGAATGTTTAATTCACTCCGTTACCCCCAAGCCTTTTAGAATCCTGTATCAGCAGCTAAATCTTACTCTTGCAGGCAAGAAAAACAGGGTATGAAGGGGTAGCACTAGAAAGCTGCTTCTACAGGAAAAAAAAAAGAAGGGGTATTCAAAAGCCATAGCATTCTCATTATTAGGCACTAGAAAGTTGCTTCTACAGGAAAAAAAAGGGGTATTCAAAAGCCATAGCATTCTCATTATTAGGTCAAAATAGAGCATCAGTAAATCTACAACAGTATTGATGCATCCGTGAAAGCTGTGCACATTTTTGTGTGGAACAGCTCACATTCCGTGGCTCCTTTCTTGTGCTGGTGTATTCACACTTAGCTGATGCCAGAGCCATGATGCAGGTAGTGATGGGAGATACCACTTGAACCATTCACTGTATGATACCCCTGAAAAAAGGAATCTCGATACTATCAGTTATTGTAATACTCTTAAATCTTCTGGACAAGGGGCCAGCAGCTTGTGTGGAGTGGTGAGTAAGGATAAGTTTCCTCCCCTGCACAATTTATTCTCACAGGGCATCTCAGACATGTGCCCAGGACAGTTCCCCCATGATAATTGTTGCAGCATAAGCTCGTGCTGGGACCAGCAGGGCCCAAAACAAGCATCAGTGTTGTTACTTAAGGGAGATTAAATAAACACCTTGCTAAGTAACAGGATCAAATTATTTTCAACATTTATAGAAACTTCAAATTTTCAAAAGCAGAAAAAAAATCCAATCACAAGTAGCCTAGTTTGCGTATTTCCTTGAGGAAATCTAAGTGAAACAGCAAATTAGCTGCACACAGATAGATGATCCTACTGATGTCCAGGGAAAGGAGGGTCTGAAACATTAAATAGAAATGCATAAGCTTGTGCAAACTGCTGTAGTGCAGGTTTTTCCTTGGGAGGCCCGTCTTCTGCCATGTGGTTTGGGGTCTTTTTTTTTTTTTTTTTAATGCCACATTTACAGAGCGGATTTGGCACGCTCAGGAAAGGAACACTGCTTTTGTTCGTCCCATCAGTCTTTCCCTTGTCCAATTGCCACTGCTCTATTAGTAGCAAAAATAGACCTAACGAGGTGTAAAATAATGCTCTGCATTCAAACACAGCGCTGTACCTCATTTCACTTTAATATTTACTTCAAAAGTAAACTCTGCTGAAACTTTGCGTGAATAGCACCGAATGAGTTCGTGAGGTATTCTGAACTTGCTGAAGCAAAGTTGATTCACACCTCATACACACAACTGCTTATTTGGCTTCTTACTGCCAAAACTTCTGCCAAGAGAGCCCTGGGATGAAGCAAGTGGGGAGATACAGGTAGGTCAGGCTTGACTGGGAGAAGAATTGTTAACAAAACAGAAGATAGCCAGCAGAAACAAAGTCCACACCAACTGACAGCAAGCAAGAATAGCTAAGTTGAAAGGCAGCTGCAGGTAGAGATTTTAGTTAGATTTTAATCTGATTGAATGCTTTTTACACCGTCTGTGCAACTACTCATTTTCAGCCTTTCCACTTTCTTTCTTCTTTTCATTAGTTTCTCCTTACGCTACAGGAACTATTTCTTTCTTTTCTTTTTTGCTCAAAAGGGCAGCAAACTGGGTGTCTGAGCTTCCTCTCAGGCAGTGCGTGCTTGGAAGTGGGAAGTCAAGGAACCGTAGCCTCGATTAAACTAGATTTCGGAAGGAGCTGTACAGAGATTTTGTTTAGGTTTGAAAGACAAGTTTGTGGTTCATTCTAAAAGGAAAGTCTTAGAGAGAGAATCTCACCAGAGAAGGCAAAATACAAAAACTTGACAAGGGCTCAGTAGGAGATCTTCCATGAAAACAGGTTTTTAAACAAAACAAACATGAAATGCTTGCTTGCTGGAAGCAAACATTTTCATAGGGATATCTCCATTTCATGAAAGACCCACTCAACCCAGAACAGCCAGTAACCTGCTGGTCAGGAAGTCTCATGGGAGATGCATGGGAGGCTTCTGTTCTAATCAACTTCTAATATTTTGTACGCAAAATGGAGAAACTTTAGAAAGGCAGGCTCAGGGGAAGGTGCCATGACTGAAGGAATCTGTCAGCTTCCTGCCCTTCTCTTGCCCCTGTTCCCACTTGTCTTGGTCCTGCCTCACCACTCACCAGCTCTGGTGCTTATCCACTTGTGGGGAGAAAGTTCCACTCACTAAACCAGCAGAAAATTACTCGGCTTTTTTTCCTTAACAACCACTGGAGGCAACACAAGGCAGAAGATGAGAATGCAGGGCAAGGGGTGTAAGGATGGCTTACTGTGATATCCCTGACTGACAGAAACTCTACTGTTAAAATAAGGTAAACCTCTGAACTCAGCATTGACACAATGTCTTTGCACTGATACCACAGAAACATGGTTATAGGATGACCACATGAACAACAGATTTGACTAAAAGGCTGCTTGAGGTCAGTGCCTTTGTAATTCAAATAAACCTGTAACACCTCTGCTCCAATGATCTCCTCTGTCTCAGCATTACAAAGGGCAAAGTATGTGAATTTAGAACTTAAAATTAATTACCTGGGTTATTATCTGGACTAAATCTTTTTCTCAGAGAACGGGTAGCAGAGGATGCACTTCCCAGCAAGGGGACTGAAACATACTGTACTTTTCAATCCCTAAGCATGCTGTGAGCGCTTAAAAAAGCAGTTCACTTAAGAAAAGCTACAGTAAGTCAGTTCCCAACCCTATCTTGGATATAACAAAATCTAATCTTTGACACAAAGCTACCCCAGTACTGATCCAACTCCATTCAACAAACTAGACCTCTTCTTAAATGCTACACGACTCCCCCCAAGTACAATGTCTGTTTACTCAAGTTCTGAGCAGGCAAAGCGGATTTAGCAGCATCGCAACAATGGAAGTTTCAGGGACAGGGAAGGACTGGAATGCCACAGGCTGCTGGGTTATCCCTCTCTACCCTTCACGTGTTCATCATATTGCTACCAGAATAACACACATTCCGGCTGCGGAGCACTCTTAGCCTAGGCAAAAAAGGTCTGCTTTCAGTTGCCTAAAAGGGACTGTTCTAAGCTCAAACTTCCACTGAACTTTAAAAGGCATCTAGTACCCTGAATGGTTTGCAATCAGGCCAAAAAATCTTTGTGCACTCCCTGACTTCTTCCCAGCTCCCCAGGAAGCTGAGGCACACCCATGGTTTTAAATGCTCATGCTGTAATTGTATCACTCCAGGTGTTCTCAATAGGATTCCTTCCCATAAAACAACTAAAGAGGTAAAATAAGGTCCAAATCTCCGCAGGAAAAGCACGGAGCCAACAGCACAATCAGTTTCTGAAAAATACTTGGTTCCCATGCCACAAGCAACAGTCCATAAAGCATCTCACAAAAAAACCCAAACAAGCCTCCTTGCAGCTTCTGGCTTCAGAGCAAGAACTAGAGGACCTCCGACCCACATTCCAAAATGGACCTCAAAAACATACTTCCCTCCCTTGCAGGCGGCTTAATGACCTGCAGATTTTCAGTACAGGCCATATCTGACATCAGCTTCAGAGCCTCACCTTCAACCAGATTCAAACGGTTGTACATTTTGACATGAAACACGATGGTGTTTCATTTGCACAAGGCACCATCCCATTGATTTGGGGTATTTTTGAGGGGGGAGGAGGAAGAATTCCTACTCTCTAGTATTCAAAGCAGCCTCGGTAGCAAAACTTTCAGTGTTCAAGCTCTGTGCTTCAGTGTCCAGCACTGCGATCACCAGGTGTAATATTTGTTCCACAGTTACTCCAAGTAACACATTTTTCTAATCTACACCCTGAGAAATGTGAAGTCTGAAATA
This sequence comes from Limosa lapponica baueri, assembly GCA_002844005.1. Classification (NCBI taxonomy): domain Eukaryota; kingdom Metazoa; phylum Chordata; class Aves; order Charadriiformes; family Scolopacidae; genus Limosa; species Limosa lapponica. The sequence goes on along the minus strand of KZ505651.1, from coordinate 1,601,741 downwards.
CTTGCAAAACTCTGAAGCCGTTTTCTAGAAAGACCTGAAACAAAGTGATCATCTTTCGGAGAGCTGTGTGTGCAGTGACTGATCATCTCTATTGTTGGCATTCCCAGGGGTCACAGAGGGGCTTCAGCTGCTTTGTACCAGGGCAGCCCCGCAAAGAAAGGCTGTCACAGCTGGCTGACTCTGCAATCTAGGAAAACAACCTGTGGGTGCCTGTAATTAAGCATCCAATTAAATTGGGCCTGAGTTTTGAGTTGATGGCAGGTTTGGGAATTTGGTTTTAGTTTCTTTCTAAACAATAAAATTGCCTTAAACTGCAGTCTCTAGAAAAGTTTAAGAAAAGTTTCAGAAAATTTCTCAAACTTAGCAAGAAATTTTGACTGGAAAAATTGGATAATTTGGACAAAATTCAGATAGCTCAACTGGTTTCCACTCTTCATTTTGAAAGTAAGCCTTTTTTTTAAATGTTTCCTTTCCAATATCAATTTATGTTAAAGAAATCTGAGGAGCGTACAACTTGCCCCAGTTTAATACATTGAAAAAAATCAAAATCTTTTATTTCTGCTTGCCGACTTAAAGCAAACTTTCCTGGACACACAAGTCCCCAACCTTGCTTCCACATATAGGTTTGGTCCCCAAATAAAAAATCCTGTTGTTCTCACAGTTCTAGCTGTGGCTACCCCAGCCTCTGAGACTAACTTTAACCTCCTCCATTTGAACATTTTACCTCTTTCTACAGTAAGAACGTATAGCAAAGGCTATATATCCATCCAAATATGTAAACTGGGTGAGCAATAATTTTATTTGCAGCTTTGTACTAGTATATCTTTCTGCTATCCCTGTGTTTAACAATCTACTTTCCTATGCCCATTCCATAAGACTGTTTTTCTTATTTTTTTTCTTCACTGATCTGTGTTAGATCAATTAAATATTTGCATGGGCTTCAGTAAGTATCAGTTCATTTCCTGAGAGCATAGCATTCTTCACTCTTGCTTTGAATGTTTTTTTAAATACCTGCTATCACTGCTGGAACTCTCTAATTCCCCATCATTCATTAGTTTTAAAACAGACTTGCACAAATAAACCATAACATCGAACTAATGAGATATGGGTGGGAAGTTTCTGTAAATACAGCCGGAATTAAAGGTAGAATGTCTGCATAACTGAGATAATATTATTCTTTACATTGCACTGAAGATGACACTGAATGGCCCTCTTTTATTAATCTTTATGAATGTGAAGGACACTCTGCCTTATTCTTTCAGCTTCTTTAACAGAGCACCTTTATGTTTTTAAAGATGAAGTTAACACACTCCTATCCAAATGCCAAAGCAGAACTGCAGGCTATAATACATTCGATTGCTTAGGCATTTTAATGTTATTGTCCACCCCCATCTGTGCAAGGTTTAAGCCTGGCACTGGCCAATACAGTTTATGAAAATTTCAAAAAATATGCAAGAACTATTGGCAGAGAAACGAAAGAAATATACTGTTACTGCTCATACAAATTATGAGAAACTCATTAAAGCTCAATCATTTGCGGATAAGTAAAAACATTCTCAGAGGCAAAGTGCCAGTGGAAATCTCATGAGTTGCAGCTTCTGAAGTTTCCCAATAACCCCCTTCACTGTGGGAAGGAGCGTGGGGGGGTGGGGTGGGGGTGGTGGATGGAGTCTCTGTATGGTCCACCTTTTCTTGATCTGATGAAGGAAGATGAGATCACCTTAAGGCCAAAGGCATTTATGTGAAGGTCTGTGTCCTCACTCCCACCCAGACACAGTCAAGTTGCCTTGCCATGCTGGGTGCCATACTAGCAGGCACCCTAAGTGAGCGACAACATGGGTCTCAAAGTTGGGACTTGTGCATAGTCTTCACAGGAGGTGGGGAGGTGGTCAGGTACTCACTCCCTCCTCCACAGAAGCAGGAGCCCAGGAGAGGGACTTCCCATGGGGGAGTCTCACTGGTGTGTTACAAGTCCTGGCCAGGAGTAGGTCCTCTGGGCACAGACCTTTCTTGTGTGAGAAAGCAAAGGGGAACGTGAAAACTTATGTTAATGTGTCATTAAAGAAATTACTTTTACAGAGACTAGAGCATGGCAGTCAAGATTAGAGTTCTGCTATGTCCATTTCTCTGTATTTTAGGAGTGGGACTTACTTTTTATATGGTCTGTACTGTGATGCCTGGAACCATAGGAGTAAAAGCAGCTGCCAGCCTAAGTTTCACCATCATGCTGTTCTTCAACAGTAAAACGCAGCCCTGTTTAATCATACTGCCACAATGACACAGATCCAGGTACGCCCAAGATCTGCCATCACTGTGGGGCAAAGGAAGAGCCTCAGACATGCAGATAGTAAAGAAAATACAACAATTTAAAAAGAGAGCTCTTATAATTCTTTTCTCCAGCAAAGCCAGCTAATCAGGTAAGCTATGGTCAATGAAACTTCAGTTTGCCACACTGCAAACTTCAGTTTGCTAACACTAATACTAACTCATAACGTAAAGCCCAGCTCTGACAGTGCTCTTTCAATCAAGGATTTCTTACTATCCGTGAAAGCAGGGAGGGGTGAAATTTTGGTGAAATTTCAGTGAAATGCTATACCTTCCCCTCTTGCTTTTTAAACTTGTTTCCAGAGCCCTAATGCTCTAAACACAGTATTTTATGCAGCAGATTTTTTATTCACAAGCACATTTTTTCCATCACTCTTCAACCTGAACATGTCTTAATCAGTTTCCAGATATTCTATTGGCCCTGACAATTGACATTCCAAATCCCACCTCTCTGCGAATCCATATGCCTGGGACTCCTTTTAAATGCCTTAAATATAGAGTGTGTGGCAGGGGAAAAAAAACACTGACTCAAGGGGAGATAATAGTATGGAAGTGAGTATATGAGCACTTTCAAAAACAATAAATCTTATGGGTAAACACTTTTTTTTAATGAGAATATAAACAGGGGAGTTCTGTTCTCATGACCACCTCCTTGAAAAATAAAAGGCAGAAACAGAACACTTCTGTTTCTAAATTTTAGTGCTTTAAAAATATACCTTTCAGTTTTCGCATCTGCATTTATTGTGTCAGGTGTCCTTAACTTGCTTAAAATGGTTAACACAGACTAAAAGGCTTTGACTTTCTAAAAGCTCAAGAATAGCAACGTAAAATCAGAAACATCTCTGCCTACTAAGCTTTTGGAAAATTTCACATGCTTTCTGAAACATGCCAAAGACCAGCTTAATATTTGGGCCCCAACTGAAGCTAAATTTAATACATTTATATTTTTGATTCACTCTCCTTACCCTTAGGCCATTTCTCTTTCAGTTACATACTTCTCTTCCTGCCCATGAATGGATGAACAGTGGGGAATGATCTATTTACGAAACACATTTTGTCAGCTTTTTCACATCTTACTCATTATTCAAGAGTAAGAAATGAAAACTGCTCCAATTCTCTGGGGTAAAGATAACTGGAGACACATAAACAGATTTGGGTTTTTTGAAGAAAGGTAAGAAAAGGGAAATGAAAATGCAGAAGAGAACTAAAATAATCGCAGGTAAACTTGTCCTTCCCATAAACACGCTGCATCCAAGCACTGTGTACAGGTGGTTTACTGCCACCCAGCAGAAGAACTTGAGAGTAATTGTGTAGCTCTCCTCTTAAATTTATGAATTTTTTCCACTAGGCCTCCACAGCAGCAGGAGCTATGGAAAGTGACTTGGGGATCACACCCACTTGTCCCCAGCTCTCTGCACATCCATTCCAGATGGAGATATCTCATCTAACTTTAACCATCAAAGTTACATACCTAACTCTAAAGTTCATGGGCACTCAAAAGGGTTTTTCAGTGCACCCCCAGACAGACTTCTCCAGCAGAAGGGAAGAACCCCTCTGAGGATGTTTATCTTTCAGCTGACTCTGGATGAAGCTCAGAGGGCTACGTTAAGGTAGACAGTTACAGTTAGATAAGATGATCCCACAACCCTGATATGGTAATAACTTGTATAAAATATCCCTCCAAATGAAATGCTACCATCTCTCCACAAACACACAGGGGTTGCGTGAAAGCTAGACACAGAGATAACCTGAAAAGAATATTATGCAGATAATCAAAGCACCTCCGTTGCTACAGCTGGTAAAGAAGAGCAAAGACAAGTGCTAAATCAGATGCTCCAGGGTTTATTCAGAACAACTAAACACCGATAATATGGATTTTGTGATCTTGATAGGCATGGTGTTTGGAGAAGGGCAGACAGATCTGAGATTGTTCAGACACCTGGACCATGGCTGATGCAAAGGCTGGGACCACTGACTCTGTAAAGAACAATAGGGCATGACAATGGTACACCAAACATTAGAGAATGGTAACTGAGACCTGATGGAAAACAAGGTTGTTAAGACTCCTGATCAGATCACATAGGGATGCAATTCTTTCCTTGCAGAAATACTTTCAGCCCTTGTTACTTAATTTGCTGTTGTCTGGCTTAAGACCTGGTTCTGCTGCCCACATAAAACTCGGTGCAAATCATGTCTGACTTAAACAGGCAGCATTAGACCTCGTTGGTGTTTTGACTTAGGACTTAATCCTAAGCAGATGGGTGTTCACATGTACAGTGGCAGTTGCAGTGGTACGACACAAACTTGTCTACCATTACATATTAAAGGCTGTGGTTGCCACTAAATTAAGTCAACAAAAGACAAATTAATGTTCTTTGCTTCATACTCGGATCAACACTGTAAAGATTTTGATGGTGATCACTGAACATTCCAGTTTGATTAAAAGCAGCTTGCGTTTTTCCCTTTACTTTTAGTGCTACAGAACCCAAAATCAGTTTTGATAAGAGACTAAAATGTGGAACAGTAAAAGCTGACAGATCTTTCATATGGTTTCTTACTGGTCATAAATTTACAGCACTACATCAATGGAAGAAAAACATGAAATATTTGAATCTTTATTGAATCTTCTGTCATTAATAATTATCACTTGGCTAGTTTGTACAGTCTAATGACATGAAACAGGTAATTTTTTTCAAATAACAGGTTTCCTCCAGTTTCAACTAATACTGCATTATATCATTCTCATCATCTTGTACAGAAAAGATGTTAAGGTTTTTTTCTCTTTGAGAAATCCAGAGGGAAGAAACAAAAACAGCTTGCACCTCTTATTCAAATTCGTAACCCTGTAAACCATACTAATCAAAACAGAAGATGTTCAGTTTTGAACAACATGCACTCAGCCACAAAAGATATTGTGGCTCATTGAGACACTGCCTAAAACCAAAAAAGAAAAATGTGCTTTATGGGAGTGAGAAAATAATGAGAAAAAGAGTGGACATGTTGACCATAACCATCCTGCCCTCTTAAATTCATCAAGGCAGACAGGCAAAAAACACCTCAGTAGTCCTCTTTGCTGGCTGTTTGGCTGCAGACTGTCCCATAGATAAGCCACTGAAGTCAAAGGAGCCATCTGACACGTAGTGTATGGGGGCTGAGGTGGGGCACCCACTGAATGCCATGGTCTTGCCCTCTCCTCTATCCCAGAGGCTGCTGAGGGTGGCAGTGTGGTGCCTGTCCCAATGGTTTTACACAGCTCTAGATTTCCTCTGGGCTTAGCTCAGGACGCAGCAGCGCCCAGCACCTCCAGACTGTCACAAGTGAAATGATGCTATTGCTGTCTTAAGTTGTTGCTGTCCTTATTGAAGCTGTGGACTCCTCACAGAACGGGAAGGGAGAGCCAGGGCGGCTGAAGGAAAGCATCCTAAGCAGTTCTTCTCCCTCAGCCAAAAAGCAGGGAGTTGGGTTAGGTTAGGTTTGATTTGATTTGCTTTTACTGTGAAACTGGAAAGCCAACATGAAGCAGCTGCTAGATTCTGTGGATGAAAAAGTGGGAACACTCCTCAGCTGAGGTACCACATTTTTCATCATCTTCCTCTGATTCAGTAGGGTGTCACATGAATAGAATAATTTCCCTCCTCTACAAGAAACCAAGTAGGAGCTGCATTTTAGTATCTCACAGAGGCCACTAATCTTGCCACCTTGCACTCTGCTCTCTCCTCCTTTGATCTTGTCTGTTTTCAAAGAGGCAGAATAAAAAGTGCTATGAGGAACAAGGGATGCCTTTTCATAGGACGATCGATGGACTGGTCCACCCCAGGAAGGGTCTAGGAACTAATGAGTCAGCATTTGATTTCCCAGCACAGCCTCAGTCACTGCCTAAATGAAGAAAGGGCCCCAACCCAACAACCTCAGCTGCTTGGCCTCTAGCCAAATAAAAGATGAAAATTTTTGTTAGTGACCAGAAAGGAGAGCAAGAAGAATTTTCAGGTGAGTGGGAATGAATGAAAAGGGAATGGAAGAACTTAAGATCTTCTTGTGAACTTTCCTGAAGGGTGGAATCTGCCATACAGGCTCAACATGGACTTCTAGAATAAGCAAGGAACTTACTGATTCAGAGTAAATTCGGGCATATTGGGAGGGACATATAGCTTGAAAAGAGACTTGCCTTTTCAGGAGGGAAAAACAATTTGTCTTCAGAATGCACTGGATTGTAACAAATACAGTATATATTAACAAACATCTTATTGGGATCTTTTCAGTATTCACAGGACACTGTCTTTCTGATTTCACATCCTTTTTCCTTCAAAATCAGTATTATTTCCACCTTAATGGACAACACCATAGAACTGATCCACGACAAGTGTGGAGCATCTTCAGTTCTCATGGCCCAAAGAAGAGATCAGACTGCTCAGAATCTTGCAGGTTTCAAGCTGATTTCATGAACTGGCATTGACCAGAATATTTAACACCCTCCAGGCCCCACATTGTTAAGTATCATTCACATTTGCAAATACAAGTGTGGGGTTTTTTTTGGAAATTAATGCATGGGTGAATGATCCTATGATAAACAGGTAAAAAAGCTACTTTCTTAGACCCATATCACGGATAGGAATATTAGTCTTCAAGAGCTTTTGGAAGTTTTATATTCTGTTAAGTATTTTCTGTCCTATGTGCCTAAGCCCTTGAATCATATTTACATGTCATTTAAACTCCACTATTATTACATATTGAACAAACAAATTCAGGCTTTTATCTATAGCCACTGTTGTGCATTCTACTGCAGAAATCATAGAATCATAGAATCATAGAATGGTTTAGGTTGGAAGGGACCTTAAAGATCATTGAGTTCCAACCCCCCTGCCATGGGCAGGGACACCTCCCCCCAGACCAGGTTGCTCAAAGCCCAGTTCAATTAGGTGAGAGATTCTGGACCTGGGAAGACTATTCGTATGAATTTAATTTCTTCTGCACAGAACTGAGAGCCCCTTGACACACATTTTGTGGTAGGGGTGACTGTGTAGGCAGAGTGAGAAACTCTAATTCAGTTGAATACATATACCATGCTGCCTTTTATATTGCTTTCCAGAGACTCTTTCTAACAGAACTTCATTTGCTCAGTCTAAAAGGAGAAACTTTGTAAAGGCCACCCGTGATTTGATTTATGGTGGACCTAAAAGTCCAACGAAGAAAGTGTTTCCACTGCTCTAGGTCTTGGACATGCTCAATAGCAAGAGACAGCTCTTTCCCTGAAAAGCCCTGCAATGTACACAAACTAGACAGACAAGGGGCTGGAGGAAAAAGGCATGGGGAAAAAGTACTTTGCCCAAGGTCACAGAGCTGTCAGACGTGCTGGAACAGGCTACAGAATCAGCAGATGCCCATGCACCATTAAAAATGTGAAGCCGCCATCTAAATTATGTCCAATCCTGCACATCCCAGCTACCTATATACACCCAGATGGATGATGGTAGCTTCTGCACCAGAAGATAATGGAGACTTGAAGTATTCTTGTATCCTACAGAATTATTGTTTTCTGGCACTGCACAGTGAGCTAAACAGTATCCTGTGTTGCCATTTTTCCAAACCGCTGCAGAAGTATGTACATGATGCACAATGCTGTAACACTCCACTTACACATGAATTATAGTTCAGCTTCCAAATTACAAAGCAGACAGGCAATTTTCCCCCCCATTTAATGGTTTAAATGAATAGAGCACTAATAAAGCAATGAAACAATACAACTCACTTGAGCTGTACATGGTGTGGGTAAGTTGCATTTGAGCTATATAACCATCTCAATGAGCCACAGCTGTGACCAGAAACCTCCCTGCTTGTCCATTCTTGTGGCTTCTCTTGCACATACTCCATTTTTGGCTAATTAAATGGGACTGTGGCAAAGTTAATTATCACAGTTAGTCTGTAATAGGTTAATTTGACTGAATGAATCTTCATTTAAAAGGAACAGAAAAACTCTTTATGACGTTTGTAAGTGTAGGATAATTCAAGAGTATCACCAAAAAATCTTCTGTTTGTTCACTGAACAAGACTGCAATGCAAGTAGCTCTTGAAAAGTAATTAGGTAGCCTTGCTCAGTAAAAAACTGCACAATGATTAACAGGTTTAAGCAAGAACCACAACATTTTTGTATTTAAGAAGTCCAGCCCTCCAGAACGGTAAAGATGTTATGCTGCTGAATGTTGCTAACTTGAAAGTGCAATTTGCTGACTAACAATAGGCTAACTCCCCAATAGACCAAATGTATAGGAAGCTGCTATGCTTACGGTGAATAAAAAATACTCAGCCAATCTAATTTATAGTTTATAATTGAACTTAGTATCACAGTTTCCAATTCCATGTAATAAAACCATTATTTATATATTATTCATGTCTTCTCAGACTATTTGCCAAATTGTTTCTTAAAGACAGCCTTTTTTAGTTATTCACAATTAAATAAAAAATAGAAAAGATTGTCTTTAGTACTTAGAAAGAAGGGTAAAAAATTTCTCCTAAATAAATCTGATGAATTTGCTTACATTAATCATAATAAAATGGAAAACCTAAATCTAAATATTTTCATTACAGGACCAACTTAAACACATTGCAAAATCCTTCTCAGCAAGATCCTCAGAGCAAGGCAAGAAAGGACCAGCAATGATTATTAAAGTGTATGCAAGACAAAAATAGAAAATTGTGTTTGTCTTTGTTGATATTATATTCCTGGCTCCACGAACAAGGCCCTTTAATGCACCCTTCTTACCCCACACCGACAGGCAGTGCTCGGTGCAGGAGTGGCACGGTGAGCATGTGTGCTGGCTCACAAGGGCAGAGCATCTTTAAGTAGCTGCACTAGTAATGAGAACACAACCAGGATTTTTTGGAGGGAGGAATATATTCCCCCAAAAAAACCCCGCAAAGTAGAAATGACACAAATTATTCACACAGGAAGATTTAAGGCTGTTGTGAGTCTGATCGAGGCTGCTGGCCTCCGTTGGTAGATACACACACCTAGCTTATGGAAGTGAACAGGCTTCCTATTATAATCCCTTGACAACTGAGAAGAATCATGCCAATGGCAGCAAGGAATAGCCCAGCTCAGATACAAATAAGATGAACAAGGAAAACTGGCAGGAAAAGACATCTGCAACTGCAAAGCCAGTATTAGAATTTGAAAAGTTATACATTGGCAGTCCTCTGGCAGCTGACTGCCTTCTTTAAAAATACTAGATGAGCATGCTTGCCTGCATGCTTACAACATTTTTAATCAGCCCTCCACAAATACAACATTGTTCTATATGTTGAAATAATTTGTCCAACTTTTGCCATCCTTGACAAGAGACAGAAGAGCAGGGCAATGATCAGTTACCGCAGATCAGTGCTGTTACAAGCGCAGAGTTCACTGGGATGGACCAGTGTGATGTCCCAGCCATCTACATTCCAAATCATGTTGCATTATGGTCCCCAAAACATTCAACAGATGGTTCAGCTTGCATCTGGATCTAAAGGCTCATTTCACTGCTGAACAAATATAACAGACCATTCTCTCCAGCCACTGCGTCCCTAACGATCTGCTTGTAGGGTTCTTAATGCCAAGAAAAAAAGAGCACTGACAAGTAACAAGTAAGCTCACCTGAGCTGCCGTTCTGTTTATGTAGTTGCTGTCCCCCACTGCCTCTCTGTGCCAGCTCATGCACCCTTTCAAGAATCCACGTGCTGGTGGTGGCCACAGAGAAGGAATTAATTCCTCGTAGTTGAAAGAGACTCTGCAGAGGGCATTTGTCTCACACAGAAAGCTGTGGAGCATCCCTATTCTTCAGTATCTCAGTTGATTTTGCTACTTTTCCCTGTTACAGACTCTGCAAGTCACCTTTTTATGTTTTTTAATCAAATAGTCTGGTTGTAGGGTGACTGATGAACTTGTCGATATGATTTTGTTATTAACACTAAATGTCTCTTCTCTTCCCTATTACTGAAACTACCAGCCTTGCTAAGAAGAAATTAAGAACCACTCTATCAAAACCTGGGTGAAGAAGCTGACACCAATAAAATTTAGGAATTGATTTGTTAATCTGTATTTAGATCTATGATCCAATCGATTGATGGATGATGTTACTAACCACCCTGCTGCTTCAGGGACCTAAGGTTTCAGGCAAATTAAGTTTCTATTCTGGGTTTCCCTAGTAGCAGGTGTCAGTAAGAGATGCTCACTTACAAGATGCCTTTTGGTTTTCACTTCTTTCTTACTTGGGCAAAGAGCTCCTGGTGCTTTTAATACTGATGACTTTCATACAATGGGACTGATGACAGGCTAGGGGAAGTCAGGGCTGATAGCGAGAGTTTGGAAAGTCTATTGCTGAACATCTGGAAGTGTAGCCAAGAGGAATTTATGAGAGGAAAACATCTGACCACCCCCAACCTTCTAATTTTCCTTGACTGTTCTCTAGCACCTGTGCTGAATCACACAGCCTAGCAAGTTAGTACATCATAGGGGCCACATTAAGGGAATAACAGCAGTAAATACAAGAGGTGAGAAAGGACAGGATGGGAACTTTGATGGGGTTGGAAGGGTGGTAGCATTGTGCAGTGGTAAAGACATGGGGATACACTCATTCTGGTGGAAAACAGCGATGTGCAGAGAGGAGAAATGACCTGTGGAGTCACTGGCTGACAATGTGAGTCCGGACAAGGCAGGTGAAGGAAATTCCAGGAACTGCCGGGGGCTCCTTGACTTGCTTTGTATTTGATTGCTGGGGCAAAAGGGATCCAACAAAAGCTCCTGTGAAGCTGTCCCTCAGGACAGCCTCTAGCTGCATGGACAGCTCTTACAGCTTAATTCCTGATCCTAATCGGAATGTTTCCAAGGTTTTAGAGATGCATCTTTCTCTTTGAGAGGAGTGGGAGACTGGCACAGTGCATGATGAAGAACACAGCTGAAGGCATAGTGCACCCTTGGGCACTCCTCTCTCTCCTGCCAGTGCACAGACGCATTTCTACAGCATGGTGCTTCCATGACTGTCACTTTATTGCACTCTGCACTCTCTGACTTCCTCCATTCCACCCTCTGAGTGACATTTATATAAAAGAAACTCCACTGGAGGCCAAGTGTATTGTCCGGGTATTTGTTCTTTCTATTTAACACAGAACAAAACTCACATTTCTTCCCCTTCACGATTTCACTGCCAACACTATCACTTGAATATCACATGGCTCACCTCCACAGTGACATGCAGGATACACCAAATATTACAGGACGCGGCCCAAGAAAACTCCAGCCCTCCCAGCAGGCAGTAGGAAACTCACCGTTACCATTCCCCGGTGACCAGTGGGCATGCTGAGACAGTTGTTTGCATTTTCTGTGCTTATTTCTCTATTACTAAAGTGGGATTAACAGTGTTCAGTGACAGCTTTTGAGACCTACAAATTCTTCCTGTTGTGGAACAGCATCATGAAAATGTATTTGTCTCTAAATGAAAAAAATATTTCATTAACTGACTATTGCAATATAATTATTGCATTCTTAAATTCTAAAATTTGCTAACCAAGCACGTAGCACACCTAGCATTCTAGACATTACCAAAATACTAATAATTAGAACAAAATTGCTTCAGCTGTGGCTTTTGTGGTTTACTTTGTTCCCTAACAAATTTTGAGGAAAAAAAAAAACCTCCTACAACCTTTTTCACATTCAAGTACTTTTTAAGAAAAAAATCTATTTTCAGTACCAGTGAAATTCATCATGTTATGACAGGAAAGCAAAATTGTTTCATTTCATAAGATCTTCTAACAGCATGAAGCTAACCCCATGGTCTCTGAGACAGAAATTCTGCCAGCTATAGACCTAAAAAGAATCAGCAGAGAAAAAGAAGTTTCTCAGATGGAACTGTTAGTCATGATATGAAGAATGTGTGTCCCCTACAGATGTTATAGCTATTTATATGATAAATCCCGATCATCACTATAGGAATTTTACAGACTTCTTTTAAGTTAATGCTCAAGTTCAAATTAATCTTCTTTTGACAATGTTTGCCTAATATTTCAGTGTTGAACAACATTTCCAGGGTTACATTTACAGTGAGCCTACTGGGCACTTTTAAAGCTGTATTCCAGACTTTGTACTTGCTTCAGAAACACTTTTAATTTTTTAATACTTCACACATATTTCTAGGAAATATAAGTACAATAAGTGCTGATAAATGCTTAAAAAGGGCACATCTAGACTTGCAAGTTAACTGGAATTAACATTAGGGTTAATTTAGAGCACGCGACAGGTTGTAGAACAGCTCCCTGGAAGAAAATATTCATTCTAGAATAAAATTACCTCATTCTCATGTTCAACACTTGAACTGTTTTGAGTAACATGAGATAAGTGAGAACAAAGCATGTTTGTTCCAGTTTGCAGGATCATTGGTTTATTCAGGAATCACAGTCTGGGGAATTCAAAACCAAATGAGGGATATGAAAATACCTTAAGGTGTCTCCAAGGAACTCAAGGTTGCATAAATATAGAGTCATGGGTTTCAAATGGCAGCAGCCCTTTTAAAACCAACGCTACATTTACACACTTCAAAGGCCTGCGTGTTCTGCAGAACGTGGTGCTACACAGAGCACTGCATCAACCCCCCTCCATACCAGAGAAAGATTTTTTTTACAAGGATGCCTCTCTCCATCACCAACACATCCTTGTACTCCCTGCCTGCACCCTCTGTTCACTCGGAGGCAGCAGGAGGTCTGGGCATATTGTCTGATTTTGGAAAGGGATGGCAAACTCTTTGGTGGGGAAACAAGAACAGTGATGTTTTATTGGGTGATACATGTTGACTCAATCTCAGTATCTCCACTTCTCCTCTTCTGGGAACAAAAGATAAACTCTAAGTGTTTGTCCTATCTGACTATCAAGGAAAGCTTCTTGGTGGAAGAACTGAGTACTGTCCCCATGGAAGGGAAGGCTGCTGTACTTTTCACAAAGATAAGGGTTTTTTCAGCTATGGCATTGCTGGCCATGAAATGCACTTTGAGGTTATGGAGTTTCTGTGATTTCTTTTTTCTTAAAATGCCATTTTAATTGTGTGCTTAATCTGTTTTTTTTTTTCTACTATCTTTTAACAGCTATCCTTGGTTGTTACCTGAAACCTGTGCTGAAAGAGGCAGCACTGATAAGACTGTTAAATCTCAGTAATTCTTAGTTCCAAGTACAGCATTTGGGGCAAAGAATAAAAATGAGACCAGGAGCCCAGGCCGGCCTGGCCAGCCACACACACTGGTGATCCAGAGTGGATCACCAGGTAAGGAACCTTCAACACCTTGGGGGTGGCCAGGATCCCGTAACAGGAAAGCCTGAAACTATTCCACCCAAAGACTTCCCCAGGGATTTAGAGGAAAGGCATCACAATCATTAGATGAAAGTCAGGCTCTGCAGAAAAAGGAGGAATAAATCTAAGAAATGCCCCAGACATTCCCATACTGTATCCCTGATGGTATACAAAGTACTTTGTCATTAATGGATTTTGCTGATGCTGACACTCAGCAAAATAACGTTAGTCACCAGCTGCAGAGAACTCTGGTGTGCATCCAGAGAATATTTAGGTGTAGCAAAAAAAGTGGAGACACAGAAGATCTTGGGTCATTTACTCTCATTTACATTTATGTATTTCTTGTGTGGACTCCTATAAATGGTGTTTACTTCCAAATCCTTTTGCAACCTCTGTGTGCTCTGTGCTTTTGGGGAGACAGAACTGCATCAGGCATTCATAAGGCCAGAGCTCTGGCCTTGTAAGAATCGTGCCCAAGGAGTGCCTTCAGAAGAGCAGGGCAGGGAGAGCAACTCCAGTCCTCTGATCTTTGGACAACCAGTCTTTCTAACACCCCTGTGTGAGAAACAAGAGTCAGACTCTGCCCAGAACACGAACCCAAGCTCAAGAAAAGCAAGCCTGTGGATCCTGCACAGGTGTAGAGGAGACATTTAAGAGCTCATGCTCACCCTACAGAGTCCCATCGCAGAGGCCTGGTGACATCTACTGAGCAGGTGTGGGCCATAGCTGCAACGGTGCCAAACTTTTATGGATACTCTGAGCTCCCTAGGAAACACCATACCCCTGCCTTCACTCTCAAGGGTAGCGGCATGCAGAATAGGGCACCTAACAGGAGAGCTGCTTCAAAAGAGAGTGTCAGAAAACTGTTTGCAGCTCAATCCACCAAGCAAATCAAAGTTCTGCAGAGAACATTTTCCCCTCAACAGAAAAGTGAGACATTTGACGTTCTGCTCCACACCATAATTTTGGTGACTTTACTGAAAGAAAGGGACGGATAGCAGACAATGTGTGAAGCTATCCCTCCATGTGAAACTGTTTTGTCAAGATCCAAGAAGCAATCTTAGCACAGAGTTCATTCAAGCAATATTTAAAGCAAGTAACCTCAAACTCACAGACTAAAATCATAATAGAAGCAAGATGACTCAAGTATACAAGATGTAGGAATTGGCTATATAAATGCTTCCTGCTGTAGATTTCACTCCCGTATAGTGCCAAAGATAAAATCTAATGTGGAAAGAAAAAGCAACATAATACCTCACATTTCAAACCCAAATCATGTTGTAACTGGGATAAAAGGAAACATGCTGTTTCATAAATACTCTGATTAATATATATTGTAAAATTCATATCATTATAAGCAATTATAACCACTGCATTAAGCAAACCATATAGAAGATAACATTGGCCTAAAAACAAAATTGCCATAGTAATATCAGGCTTTCTGCGTAAAACAGTCTTTTTCATCTTACAAAAAATGTATTTTGAATTACTTTCTCAGACAATGGACACTTCAGCTAGTTTCAGGACAACAGCCTATTCTTAATTTACTATTGTTCAACTTCAAGAAACACTCAGGAATAGTTAACTGAGTAAATAACAGTCTGGTATTAGGGTCTCTGTTTTTTCCCCAACTGTTCCCCTGTTTGCTGTCCTGTGTTTTTTGTCTTGTTAGATACACATTAACCTGTTAGACTGACCTTCACTTCCCTCCCAGTCCCTACAACACATTAAAATTCTTTAAAAAGACAACTTGAGAGAGACTGCCTTTTGGTAAACCTCCTAAAGCGAGCTCTACAGCCTGGTCTGGCATGCGTTGTGTACATGCATCTGTCATGAAAATTTGATGACAAATCATCTGTTTCCTGACAGATAGGCTGCACTGACTTCAAATTCCCATGAAATGTCTTTGTCCACCAGGAAGAAAAACATTCTCCTTTAAAGCAGTGATCATTCTCAAACTTCACTTCAGTCCTCCATTTGCTTTAGTCTGTATTATCATTTATTTGTACTATAATTTTTCTGGATCAATTAAAGCCTGTTGCAAGATACATCTTCCTGATCATCTTTTGGGAAAATGTAAAGAGAAAGGAACTAATGAAAGGAATGAAAGCAAACGTTACACAGTAATAATGCTGTTTTCAGAGGGTGAGAAATGAAGATCCTTTTTAAGACTGACCTACCCCAGTTTGTTTAAAACTAAACTTAACTTGAACTGATAAACTACTCTTTTGAGATTAACCTGAATAGTGTACATTCAACAAAACACTGTAAATCTAAACATACCTGAATTGGAGTCAAACTTTGTTTCTGACCTGCAAAAGAAAATAAAAAGAACGTTAAGTTACAAGAACTGCTTTATGCCATAAAAGCCATTTGTCAGACTGATCCCCCCAGCAAATATTGTCTTTAACAAGACTGTCTACCTCTGTACATTAATATTTGATGCATTCAAGGGCATTTGAACCCAAATAATAACTACTATCTTAGTATTCTGGGGTTTTTTACAACGTAGAGTTACAAAGAAGATATTTTAAAAGACAAATCACAAAATGAATGCAGAAAATAGAATATAAATTTAAACCAGAATTAAATTATATGCTGTGAATCATGGCACACAGTTGTTCCTATGAAATAAATATTGTTTTCATTCATTTTCATTTTTGAAAAGTCATTAAGAGGATTTAATTTATTCATGAATGTTTCCAATCTATTTTTGAAGCAGATACCGTTTCATTAATGTCATATGTATTGTATCCAACGATCTGTACTTAATTGTACAACATCCTAGGAGGGTTTTGTTTGTGTGTGTCTTCAATTTACTCACTCTGCACATAGGAATAAGTGGTTTGATTTTCTTAAAAGTGGGAAGCGGGGGGTGGGAGAGAGGCAGAGAGGAAGGGAGCCAGACCTAAATTTTAACTTGTTTTAAAGTCTTTGCAAAAAGACAATGATGTGTGCATTATGCATCATTAGCTTTGGTCGTGCACTGCAGATTTTTCTCTCTCTAACAAGTAGTGTTTTCTTCTAAGGGCTTAGCACTTAGCAAATGAACCCTATAACCTGTATATTTAATAAAAGGAAGAAAAAATTAGCCCTTGTGGGAACATCATGTTTCAGATATAGGTTAATAATACTTGTAAATGTAGAAGCCTTTGAAGATCTCAATTCAACTGTGGGAAAACTTAAGTTGGGTAATTACTCTCAAGATGCTGCTGATGTGCTGTCAAGCAGAATTAACCCTATGACTAGGCCTATCTACACAATCTGCTGTAAGACAGCATTGTCTATATCGAGCTCTCAAACCAATTAACGGGCATGTTCCAA
Source organism: Limosa lapponica baueri (assembly GCA_002844005.1). NCBI lineage: Eukaryota > Metazoa > Chordata > Aves > Charadriiformes > Scolopacidae > Limosa > Limosa lapponica. Next base: position 1,584,786 of record KZ505651.1, on the reverse strand, counting down.
TCAGATTTATATTGCCCACTAACAATCGGTTGTACACATGGTCATGGCTGTCACAGCAGGACACAAGGTCTGAGCAGCAGGAGACCTGTTAAAGGATGTTACGTTGGCAGCAAAATGCATTTCCCCAGAAATTCTAAGGAGGAAGTACAATGCTGGATCCTTTTACATTGCATCAAGGAGGGGATGTATTTTGGGAAGTTACAGTCCTTCTTTTTGTCAAAAATAAATGACTGAAGCTCAAGAACTAATTGCAGATTTATTTTCTTCTTTTATTTTATAAGCTTGTACATGCAGGTACGTGTAGATGTGTTTTACACGTACTCTATATGTGTTGTATAATTGGCATTGTAATCCTGTACCAAAGATCTATGGTACAGCAAATAAATATCAAATCAATCACGATTTAAAAAACGAACAAGTTCACTCTATTAGTTACAGTTAAAGCCATCAGAAAGGGGACAATTCCCTTCTCCCTTCCTGCTCATTCTCCACCTTTCCCCCGATCATACAACCTTTTATGTCTTAAATATAACTCTCAGGTGGTGAAAAGATGGAAGGGAAAAAACATAACTTATCCTCCTAATTGGTACTTATAAAGTACCACCAACAGCACTGAACAAAGTATTTTGCTGACGTGCCTTCACGAATACCACCACCAGTAACTGCCCAGGCCACCAGCCCATGCTCCTCTTCAGTTGGTATTTATGCCCAGCAGGATAAAGTCCCCACCTTGCAAAAAGCACATGCTGGTTAACTGGGAGGCATTCCACTTAGTTCCAGGTCAAGCCACTTACTCAGTATTTTATTTACAATGTTCTCCTCAAGTTGCAGTGTGTCTGTCTAGACTGTTCTCTCTTGCTTATCCCTGTATCAGCAACACCTCACTACCTACAAAGTCAGAGACAACGTACAGATCTTACCCTCAGCATCTTGTTTATCTGCACAATCAACTTCTCGCTGTCTAAATTCTACATACTTGGTATTAGTTGGTCAAAGATCCTGGTTCTCAGCCTGCGTGGCTTGGCATGGACACATGCATTGCAACTTGTGGCCTCAACAAACCGGCCCAGGGGCCACGATGGCAGAGAGTACGTGGGGAGGAGGGTCGCAAGGGTCACTGGGCACTGTAATGAGTACCAAAGCTCCAAACAGTCATAAATTACCGGACAACAGATCAGGAAACCGATACTGGGTGATAAATGAATAGAACTTTGGCAACAGCAGAATAGCTATGAAAGAAAACACAACATGGGAGGTAGTGCTAGGAGCCATCGAGAGCAGGAGGGTCACCTATGTTATGGTCACCATGTCACCTTAGGAAAACAATGCAAGCTTTAGGACACAGTATTACAGAAATTGTTAGAGATCTTAGAAAGGCACAGAAAAAAATGGAGGAAAATAATGAAGTGTCTTTGTTATTGCAAATATGCAACAACTCGCAGATGAGAGAGAAGCACCCTGCAAGAACACAAGGTCATGTTGACTACTTGAAGGAATGACAAAGCTTCCAGCGATTTCAATGGAACAAGCACTTTTCCCCTAGATCTTCCAGTATTTACATCTTTTTCTTGACAGCATGCTAGACAAAGGTATCAGAAGGTAGTTGCACAGAGGTGTTAAAAATATGTAACTAAAAAATGGCCAACAAATAGAATAAATAAAATGCTGAAAGTAAGCTCCGAAGGCTACACATTAAAATATTCATTCTAACTCCTTTATACTTTTAAAAATACATTAACTAAAAGGAAAAACTTCTCTGTGCATTGTTTGTAATCACTGTATCACTCTGGTATCCAACCTAAGCATCCTACCAGACAAGATGCACCTTACAGAGCCAGGCAATACCTTTACAAACTGTCTTTTATCATTTATTACACCAAGGGGAGGCAAAACCCCATGCAAACAAAGAACAGCCTTGTGCATATTTTCTCTACTTTTGCCCCATAGGAGTACTCTGAAAGTGAGGGAATCATTCGTAAGTATCTTTGGAAAGGAGTCTGTATGAATAAAGAGAGCAAGAGGATATTTATAAAGTGCTTTCCATTTCCAACTGTGATACGACTCAGACACACAACACAAGGCAATATAAATGCCAGGCAGCTCAACTACCAACACACAATGTGCAAGGAGTGAGCTCCTAGAAAGGTTTAGCTAAGGACAAGGTGCTGCAATAGTTTTAAAGATCCCAGAAATAATTAAACCAAACACAAACAATAAAATATCTGATGGTCACTTTATCTGTCCTGCGAAGAGGCACAGGATTTTGACCCGTTCCTTTTAAAAGGCACCATAAACAGATGCTCAGACTGCCAAGTATTGAGAAAGAGAGAGAACCAGAGTAATGGTAATCACCATGTGTTCCTACAGTGTGAACTTCCAAGTACCCAAAGTATGACTGAAGTGCCGTTGTTCAGAGCCACATACTCAGTGCGACCAGACATACTCCAGCTGAAGCCAGCACAGATCTGCTATTTGTTAGTGAATAAAGATCTGTTGCATTTGTAAAGATGACAGGTATTCCTTTGGGACATCCTCATTTTCAAGAACTTCATTCCATATTGGCATGGGCAGTTTGCTGAAGATACAAGGATCTAGTAGGCTCCTGATGCAATCCAAGCCAACCAATGTCCTGACCCAGGTGACTGATCAGAATAAAACCATTCCTCTCTCTTTTCCATTTTCCCCCAATAGAACAGAAAATATTGAGTTGGAGTATCAGTGTTCTTGGCTACAGCATTGCTAGCAACCTAAAGAAGGCCAGGACAGAATTGTTCGTTGAGAACATGTCCCTGGACACTGTGTTGGTCCATATCAGACCCCTCTTGTAGACAGAACCTAGGCGAGGTGCAGGGGAGGCTCAGGACAGGGACCATTCCTCACAAACAGGATGAACCAGGCCACTGTTTTGGAGGAGAGAAATTTAGACTAACATACTAAGTCATATCTTGTCGCTTGCCTTTAAGGCCAGAGAAGAGATGTTTGTCCATTTTACTTACAAGTATGGACACAGCCCTTCTCTTCTGAAAATGCAAACCATTAACTGGAACAGTGACTGATCTTATTCATAAGCCCAAGCTCCAAATAACAAGGCAGGCTTCCAGAGAGAAAAAGGCAGAAGTATTCCAATATAAAAATTAATACCTGATGTAACTATCTAGGAATTTACAAGACCCTCGCCATCAGGGAATTTGAGAAGCCCCTAAGCATTAAGAACCAAGTAGTTCCTCAGGCAGCAGAAGGAGCAAAGCTGGGCTTGCTGCGGCGTTGTGGCCAGGGGACAGACCCTGTGATGTCTAATAAGGTGAAAGTCGTTATAAGTATCTCCCAGAGCTGGACTTGCATAACATCTCTCTCTCTTCCACCCTCATGTGGGTTCTCTGTTATAATATATTAGTATATACATTATTTACAATAATATTATCTGGTATAATCTAATAATATAGTTGGAGTCTTGTTCGGGTCTCTCCTCAGAGAGGGCTTGAATGTGATGTCTCTCTTGATTCCATGAAAGTTTCAAGAACTTAATGAGGTTTAATAGCTACTCCCCTGTCAAATTTGGCTGAAACAGGCAAGTATATTAAATGATACTGTTTTATTATTAGGAAAGGATTTACACACAGACAGCGTGATACTGTACTTACTTCCTTAGGAAGCCTGGTTAAAGACGTATTTTTAATCTTGCTTTCCTAGACTACAGAAAAAATGTTGATTCACTGTTGATGGATGCTCTAAGAACTTCCATTCTGCATATTGATGAAAAGCCAAATTCAAAAAGAGCATTTTAACATCATGTTAGTTGACGACTAGTCTCTGCATGAGTTCTGTTCAGAGTTTTTTTTAATGTGAGAGTTATAAAGAGATAAATATAGAAATATACAGCTTCTGTAGATCCACAATCTACCCTACCTGATTTTTACTTCAGGTACATACATATACATAGTAAAGCATAAGGTAGGTTAAGACTAGCTAAAAATTAGCCCTTCCAAGCAGGGTGCCTGATGAACAGTCAATACAAAGCAGTGTGAATTTCAAAAAGGGGATATTACATATCAGACCTAAAAGTTTACAAAGAATACATTAAAATTTTACAGGGAAAAATATCAGTGAAATCCTTAGTAAAATCTGTGAAGGTTGGCTACACATATCTCTAGGATTATGGAAAACTTTGCATTTATTTCCTCTTACTTCTAGGTACGTTCAACAAGGATTTGCAGTTCAGGAGTGCTCAGCAATAAATAAATCAGAACAATTTCACAGGCTTGTCTCAATGAGACCTTGAAATATTTAAAATGTTACATTTCAAGTCCCCTTTTCCTTCTTTTTTGAACTCTAACGTGTATCTCCTAGGAAATCTACATCAATCTCTTGGCTTTTGGAAAGGATTCTTGTCCTCTGCCTAGCAAACTGTGAGAATCCCCCTGTCGTGCTGTCCTCAAACCAGGACACCCCCATGTTCCTGTCCTTGTTTTCACTGCTGGAGATGGTCTTACTCAGAGAACACAAGCAAAAGGAAATCTCAGGGTTGCTGTTGTACTGGCTTGTAGCGGTTTCATCCAACTTGCTCGTGCGCAGCTGGTGACCTTGGCCCGCAGTTATTCAGACAGTGCCTCCCTACATTTGCCAGCAGCAACCAGCCCAGTACAATGGAGCTGATCTACCGCAAAAACAGGACCAGGTGGCTCGTGGACCAAGTAAAAAAAAATGAGATGAAGTGTTTTTTGTTTTCCAAACTTGTTCTCCCCCTCCTAACCTGTAACATAAAAAACCTTCCAGACTTCATTGCTTATATGAGGTTCGTGAAATGAACATTCAGGACCAGCCAAGAAGCTGCCAGTTAGAGGATATTAAAAACTACCCATGAGCTGATTAGGAGTGCAGAATCATTTGCTATAATGCCTGCAAGTTCTATACACCACACTTGCCAAGCATCCAGTGAAAGAAGCCTTTCCCCGAGAGCCGCCCAGCAGCTCCACCCAAGGGCAGAATTGTACCGTTCTTGCTCTAAGGGGCTCTTGAGGACCAGGAGGACAAAGTCCTGTTCCAAACCAGCTATGATAAACTGCACACAGGTAGAATTAGATTTGGATTCAGCATTCAGGTACATTCAGATGTGGAGGATGCCATGTGCTGTGTTCACAAAGCAACTTTACTGCAGCGACTGCAGTGAATACAGCATTCATATTGATGGTCATCCTCAGAGGTGGATTAAACCTCCAGGTTCTAGATGGTTCTGAGGAAGACAAGCACTCTGCTATCTTGATTTTTGGTGAGATGATTAGGAATGCATAATAAATTGTTATCCAGCAGTGACGCAGCAGACTCAAAACAATGGCTAGTTTCAACCCAAAAATGATGAAGCAAGAAAAAAACCAATGTTCAATGATAACAACTTCACTAATTTTTAACTCCATCAGCCTTTTCTAGGGAACAGCCACAAAAAATTGCAGAAACTCTTGCAAGTTTTAAGATCCTCAAGCTTCTTGGAGCTATACAAGACCTAGTACAAATCTGGGTTTGGTAGTACTGCCTGATGACTGATTCCTACACTGGTGAGAGCCATCTTACTCCAAACAAAACGCTGCTTTTTGCTAAGTTTTTTGAGGGAACAAAGACTCAGACAGGGCAGATGAAGTTGCTCAAGTAGTTCTATTAAATCTTATTAGAGATGCTACAGCAGTTACTTCACATGGGCTCTCCTAGCCAGGTAGCCAGTGCTGATTCGTCATTTGGCCTGCTCAAAGGATATAAAGATTATTAAGAAAGCTTAAAAGACCATTAATTAAGTACTCAGCACTGGGGCAGGGAAATTCCTTGTATAGATCTAGGCTGGTAACTGAAATCCTCCCTTGTGTTGTGAAGACAAGAGTGGTACAATGCTAATGGCACTGTGATGTTGCCCAGCCATGCTTTGCTGTTCTCATGATTTGCTTTTGGATGTTTGAGAGATGTTGAGAAGACAGTTCACAGTTCAACAAAAATCAAATGAAAACATGACATGAATAAGGGTGTTGCTATTTCTCCTAGCGCATGTTCAGAAGAGCCAACACCATTACCAAGAATTCCTTCCAGGAAGCAATAAAGGCAGCAGTGGGTGATTTATGAAGACTTGGCAATTCATTCCTTGGCTTTAAAAATTGGAAACTGACACAACAATAATATTTCTTTTTTTAAAAGGAAATCATTCTCCCAGGCTTCCCAGTTCCCATCCATACCACACCTTTCTCACACAGTCCTGCATATGGTAAAGGACATGACCGTGGTTTATTAAATATGGAGTAGCTCCTCTCCTATGGCAACAGTGTGAGATGTGGATTTCACTCGGGTCTGTTCTAACCTCCTTTTGCCATAGCTTTGGACAGAATGGTATTATTTGTGTAGTGTATAAGAAAATGCCTTGAAAAATTAAAGTAGGTGCAATCTTGAAAACACACTTAGCCCTTAGAAAACATTGACAATTCAAGTGGCGTAGGTGGGTCTCTCTGAACTGACACAGAAACACACAGCCTTGCTGCTGAGGTTGTCCAGCCATGATAAACGTGGCTCACAGAAAATAAATACGAGCAGGTATAGTTGATAAGCATGAGGTATTTTTTGTTGGTAGGTTATTCTTCAATCGGATCAATGTGCTGCACCAAGACAGACTCCAGCCACACCAGGCGAGGTGCAGCAAAGGGGAAGCCATGAAAAAACACTCTAGAGAAAGGTCGGTGCTTCCTTTAGCATAAGCCCGCAGCTAGATTGGAGTAAGTGTAACACAAAACCACATAAGGGCTGGCTTGCAGAAAAAGGAGGTCCTTGAGATCAGTTTATTGTCTCTCTCATTTATTGCTTTCTTTAGGCAGCTGTACAGAGATGTAGGAGACTGTCTGGCGTGAAAGTTCAGAGATGGAATAATTAGATTCAATGGCATGATTATGGATTTTATGTATGAGGCACCTTTGATTGTGGAAAAAGTTAAAGCATGTTCTCCATAAAGCTTGGGAGGTTTCTCATAACACTAGTACAAGTAGGTAGATGAAGAGATGTTAAATTCCTAATTGTTTCTTTTATCTTTCCTGTGATAGAGACAGAGTTCTGTTTTAAAGACGTACCAAAAACCAGGTCTTTCATCTGGAGTGTAAAATTCATGTGTTCCCTGACCTTGTGTGTCACATGGTAATGAAACAACGTAAATCAGAAATGTTAAAAGTTGAAGTTTGTTAATATTACTGCTGAAGCTCCAATCCCTTTCCCGGTTAAACTGACAGGTCCATAGTCCAAATATATATATTTACAGATTACAGCGACACAAAGAAAAAAAAATTAATGGACACCCAATGAGAAACAAATGGAAATGCAAGTTTCAGATGACTATCTGGAAATTAAAAAAAACCCAACAAAACACCACAGAAACCACTTGCATGTATTTTAAATGGGGTAATGGACTTTCTTTGTATTGTACCACCACCTTACTCCTCAGAAAATCCTTCGGTGATCTACACTCTGTGGGGAAAATTTAGTAAATAGCATAGATTTCACATTCTCTTATCTATGTTTCCATCTCACTTTTTTGGCTGTCTGTACTGAAGCAGGGGAAGATACATCTTCCCTAGTTGAAGAAGACATTATGTACTGATATTTTGGGGCCTGTAAACAAAAGAAGATGGATCCCTATTGCCCTCTCCATTTGTTCTCACCCTTGCCAGCCACTTCAGAAAAACTGGCTGAATTTGATGAGCAAGAGCTCACAAAGCAACATGAAGACTTTGGGGAGACTGGGCTAAGGCCAGTCCATCCTTGGGACACAATCAGCAAGGTGGTTTTTTTCAGGTGCGCAGTGGCCTGGGATTTATTAAAAATAAAAAACAACTTCCCTCTTTCCCCCTCTCTCCTCCCATAAAATCCATGGGGAGTCTCAAAGAGAATCTGAAAACAGGGACATTACCATATAGCTCATTTCACATAGAGAAATCCAACTCGTTAACTCAAAAAAGTCAAGACTACGCCAAAGCATACTGCGCACTTGAGATAATCACGGGCAAGTCTCATATTGCAGTTTTTTCCCATTTTAAATGGATTGTGAAAGCAACTGGAAACTAGTTCGCATTCATTTATGTGAACTAGTGCTATCCAAATCTAATCCTACGAAAAACCCTACTCTTTCTCCAGCAGATGATAGAAAGGAAGCCAGTCTTGAAGGTAGAAGGTGAAATCCTGGCTCCGTTGTATTCATTTGCCAAATCTGAATTGACTACAAGAGAGCCGGGATTTCCCCCATGAAGATTTAGCTATAGCGAGCAGGGGAATGTCTAAATGGCAGAGTAAAAAACCAGGTTATGAAGACTTTAGATCCCCACTTTGTACTCCCAAGCCAAGCACCACAGTAACACATGACATGAGAATATTGCCTTGGCTGGGTTCATAATGATCAGTTTTTCCACTCGAAAGATTCATGTTATTACTGCAGGTTCTGCAGGTAATCCTCCTAACAGAGGAATCAAACGTAACAGAGATGAAGTGCTTCTTTCATCTTTACAGACAGTCTCTTGAGAACAACTATCACTGCCACATCTGGTGATTCTAGAGCTACATCAATTTTATTTTCCTTTGTAACCTATTACTGACCCAATTTTCCCTATTATTATCACTATCCTGACTGTCCTGCTTCATGCCGCTGTAAAGGTACCTCTTCAAGTGAGAGGGACTGAGTCAGTGTGAACTGAGGGAAAATACAGGCTAAAAAGGGGAAATTCTTCATCAGAATGAACACAAGCAGCCAGAAATAAGAAAAAACACATAAGCAAGAACAATGCAGTGATTGAGAGAATTCAATCAGCACTGCTTCTAGCACCAAGTTTAGGGCCGTAATTCCCACAGTACTTCTAAAGAGTATTTTTCATGCAAGACACGAAAGTTATTATTTCTTTCTTAATCCTTGCTTCAGTTCCTAACCCAGCTCTCCATGTGTGCTAATTGGGATGCATGAAAATTCAATACGTAATGCAATTTTCCTGGGTTTTGTTTTCGTAACTGCTTGAATTCTAAAAAAGCATCTACTTTTTTCTCCATTATCAGATACAAAGCTGTAGCACGGGTGCAGCATTGCTGCCCGGGATCCAAATCTTAAAGCTACCTGTGAGCAATGCTAACAGCCAAACTTTAGTGTTTATCAGTGCAGTGAAAGACTGTGTTAAAATTATTTGGCACGGCTGCATATAAAAAAAAAAATTATTATTACTTTTTTCTGTCAAATCTGTTTCACCTGAATGCTCTTATTATCTTATTTATTTACTAAAATTTTTTATCTTTACTATAAGACTAATTTTACCATAGCATTGTTATTTACATTGTTTTTCTTGTATGCCTTATCAATTTGAATGACTTAAATCATCTTACACAATTACGTAAGTACTGGAATATACACAAGATTACACAGGAACACAGCACATAAAATAAGAGACAGCCATCTCAAAACTATATTTAGCATACTCACTTGAATAAAGGAGTCCCACAAACAACACATTTGTATATTCCTTGAGCTTTATGATGTGTGTACTCCCCCTCAAAGGCACTGGGAAAACAACAACACTACATTTTAAAAATAAATGAAGGCATTTTGGGTTTTTTAAAAGATTTTTAAATTAGCTAAGACTTTAGAAAAATGTTACAGAAAAAACCCCACAATGTAGAAGTTGGCAGTTGCTCTTTATTAAAGGCAGCAGATCGAGCAGGCACAGGAAAAGGGGGATGTCCTGGTTAGCGTGCCTCAGGTGTTACGCATCATGCAAGAGGAAGCAAATTGTCCCACAGTTCAAAGGACAGAACAACAACAGAAAGGGGAAAACTGGAATCTCCCCCTGTTTGGCAAGTGAAACGTCGGGGCTGCCTGACACGTCGCTCGACCCCAGGCCCTTCCCAGCTCTGTGGTCAGCAATGTGTGGCCGGGGCAGGGGTCTGCAGCGCCGGGTGCCCTTGGCCAGCCGGGGGGATAGCGGCATTGCAGCTGAAAATGAAATAATTGCTCCATGATTTCAAGCTGTGTGCGCCTTATATTTTTAGTTGAAAAGCAATATTACAGCTTTAAGGGAATATTTTTCTAAGTTAACAATCTAAAAGGCTAGGAGGTCATTCATCTAATACGAATCAGCTGCGCTAGCCCAACAAAAAGCCTATGTACTCGGCAGCTTGTTTTTATTATCCTTTCACCCTTTTTATGAGGTCCAATTTTTTTTTTTATAAACAGGATTTTTAAGAATGACCTAATCTCCGATTGTTTGTGTGCATTAAATCACGTTGTTGGTCCCGTACACAAGAGCGAGGAGGGCTGGGGCTGGGGCTCCGGGGGGGGGGAGCATGAGGCCAGCGTCCCCCATCCCCTCCGGGGCGGAGGGAGGACAAAGGGGGCCGGGGTGGAGGGAGAGGGGGACCCCCAGCAAAGGTGGCCAGCGGTACACGCTGGCGGGAGGGATGTCGCCGATCCACCGGCACCCCACGTGCGATGGAGAGCCCGTTGGGGTGGCGGAAGGAAAAGAGGAAAAGCCGCAGTTACATCATGAGGACGTTGGGAAGCAGCGGCAAAGCCAGGGGCTCGTGCCAAGCTCAGTGGTATAAATTAGACAACAAAAAAAAAGGCTAGGCCTTGGCAAGTTACCTTCACGCTGGAATCAGCTGAGAGAGAGACTTTATTCACTGAAAACAGTCTTGGAAGCGAGTCCTTTTTCTTCTTTTTTTTTTTTCCCTCCAGGACTCGGGGCTGGCTTCCAGCGACTAAAGCCATGTGAGGGCAGTTATTGAAAATTTTTGACATTCCAACCACAAATGAGCCAATAAATACCTTCTCCACATGTGCTTCAAAAAGAAATTGGAGTGGGGTGGAAAAGAACTAAATTATGCTACCTTCTTTCTGCAGCCAAAACGTCTATACTTACAATGGCCACCTTCAAAACTCCAGCCTCCTGGCACGGGGCCATTTCCCTCGTGGTTCTGCTTACTGCCATGTCTTCCAAAAAAAGTGTACCTAAAACCGCTATTACTTCCACACATTTTGTAGTAAACTAAAAACAGACTCTAAACATGAGCCCCGGTGACTTTATAAGACATTAAAAGAAAAAGTCACACAAGACCCCTGGCCTCGGCCCCCGTGCTGCAGATGCTTGTCTTTGCAGTGGTGTTAATTTGTAGGGGTTAGTAAACAAGTGCAGAAATCCTGGGGGGAACGGGGGGCGGTGGTGGAAGCAACTTGGCGGGGAAGGTGAAGAAGCACCGGGAAGAAGAGGGGGAGAAGAGAGAGATGCCTGTGTGTGCAGGACTGCGCTTCCTTCGTCCTGCCTTACCTTTCGGTTCCCTTCTCCTGAGTGACATGGTACTGCAAGGGTGTCAGCCGCTTCCTCAGCTCCTCCTGGGAAAAGACCACCTTACAGTCCTTTTTATCCCTACATGACCCTGCAAAGGGAGAGGATATGGGAGAAGGAGCCTTTTTAGCTTAAATCCTGAATAATTGCTTTGGCAGACGGCCACAGCATAGCTTCTGCATTCACTTGTCAATGACCAGACCGGTCCCTAATGCACGAAGAACGGCTCAGCTGAACTGCAGCTGATTATTTCTTCAAATCCAAGTTTAAAAAAGAATTTTGCTCGAGAGCCAGGTGATTCCACTGGAGCAGTGACAATGTGCTACAGCCAAAGCCCTTTGGTGTGTTATACACTAAACTGTTGCGCACACAATCATTCACAAGAAAGTAACATTTTTCCAACCGTTAAAAAAAAAAAATCTGCAAAAAAACCCCAGCTACAGCTGAAACATTCTTTACAAGACATCTATATTGGAGACTTATGGTAATGGGCATATGATGTTTAGCCACAACATTCAACAATTTCAGTAGCCTTTAAAGTAGCTGAAAAACAATTAAAATCTTTAGAATTCCATTAAGGTTAACTTCTAGACGCATCCTCATCCTTTTACTTTATAACATTAACTACTGTATCTTTTCACTGTTGAAGCACCAGAATAGCAGCCCTGAGGAGCAAGTAATTTCTTTATGCACAAAGCTGTACAAGGTTCAACAATAAACTTGTCGTAAAAATTAGGGTTGCTACTGAAATTACCCTCCTTTGAAAATCTCGTCTTATGTTTTGCTTAGTTCACACAGAAAATCCAAGGAGTTACTGTAAAAAAACCCATTTGTATAGTGCAGAAATTCACATCACATCAGGAAAGAAAAAATAACAATAAGGTTGCTTTTGAGAATAAAAACTCCCAAAGTAGTTAACGGAAATTGCCAAATATTCGAATAACTTTGATAATTGCTTGCAAAAATTAGCTGACAAAATATGCAGGTAAAAAGCACTCTAATTACGACAGTAATTAAAATACGGTACAAATAGAAATAAACAGTCCTGACAAAAATATTTTTTGCTAGTAATGTATATACACTCATAAAAAGACCAATTGTGTTCCCAAAGTAGAGGGAACAGACCTACCCATCTGTATGTCATTTAGTACAGGAGAGGCAATGGCAGGTTTAAATTACATGGTATTGGATTGCAATTTCCTAACATTGGATGCTTTTCTGCTTTTTTACCTTGAGTCATTACTAAGGAGTGTTCATAAAAAGTAGCTTAAAGCACAGATGCTTGCAAATCATTTAAGAAAAGATGTTTCTTTCTTCCTCCCCCTCTTCTTTTCTCATTTTTTTAATGTGTGGGGGTGGGTGAATAGGGGAGAGAGAAAAAGAATAATGCTGTTGGTCACTACCAACTAACCCTAGGAAGTATTTTCAGGAAGAAAAAAGTAAAATTGAAAACATCTGATTGAAGTAAATAGTGCAAACATAAAAAGCTTTACTAGTGAAAGAAAGGTATTGAAAAGCGACTTTATTTCATAGATTAGAAATTACTTTTGATCTAAACATTCTTAAAAACAGATTGTTTTCCACTCTGAGCCATCTCATTAGCTGTGCTGCAGAGCCTTCATTTTAATGGCAAGCTTTGAAAGAGCGCTGCTGTATGCCTTTGTTAGCTTCAATCTTATTTGGGAGAGGGATAAAGATTTCATTCCAGGTCTCTTTGTTTGTCTTTCAAGAACCACTAAAGCAGTATTCACACAAATTTTGCAGGAATGTGCCCTGTGCCATAGCTTACAAATTATTTGGTTTTGGTGCACTTAAAGGTCACCTTCCAAATTAGCAAAATTTTCCTACATCCTGGCTTTTCAACCTTAAATGTAAATATTGTTTCCTAACTGTAAGTGAGGTTTGTTCTTTATAACATTTGGTTGCTTATTTAAAGATGTCAAACTTTGGAGGTTTTTACTCTCTGAATGTGCTGGGCTCTAGGACTAATAAGTCTTTCAAAGTATAGCTAACAGGGAAAGGAAGCATATGCATTATATAAATAGCTATTGTTATGTTGCATTACGCAGCTCAGAAAGAAACTGTTTGAGAGACAGTCTTTCATCTCATATTTCAGTACTAAAAAGCAGTGTAGAGAGCAGCAAAGAATCTTAAAAACCAACATTGCTTCACTTTAAAAGATATCTTCCAGTTTTTATTTTTTTAAAATTCTATTTGTTTTTTTACATGTTGCAAAAAAAGCAAACTAAGTGTAACTTCACTTTAGGAAAAGTCAGAGAAAATACTGAATGTTTTAAAGAATGGTCCCTCTCCCCTCTTTACCTAAATATTTTTTTAATCTATTTTAGAAATTTAGTTTTCTTCAATCAATGGGCTCACTATACACACAAGAAAATTTTTGTATGCTACTAGATCCACAACATAGATCAGAAGCTGGGAGCATGTTATAGAAGATTTTTTTCCCCCATTGTTTTTAATAATTAACTGGGTGTTTTACAATACAGACAAGTATTTATGTCTACAGGGGAGTTTTGCCAAACTGCACTGGGGTAAACTGCAACCTACCCCGACAAAGGGCTCTCTGGGTTTGTAATTTAATGGAGTATATACATCACCAAAAAGCTATAGTCACACTACAAATCATAAAAGAAATCTCTTGGTCCAGCCCTCAGCATTCAAGAACAGCCCTATTCAATTAATTGCACTTATTATTTAACTGCTAGCAACAAAAAAAAATAGCTCAGTAAATTGATTGCACTATTTCCATATTGCCAAAGAGCCAGAGAGGTAAAGCAAGAGTCACCCCTGACTACAGGGGATGTAAAGATACGTTACCGGAAACAGGGCTAGCCTACAAGCTTTGATAAAATGCAATGAATCCCAAAAATTATAGAATGAGATTCTAGGAATACAGTTCTTCAGTTACAAAAAAAAAATAATATGCGAGAGGGACAAAAGTGCTCAACTTGCAGTACAGGAGTTGCTGCTTCTGTTTTTTCAACTGTTCCTTTACAGCACATGCGAGATGTCTGTGGCATTCAAGCCAACTGTCTGTATCTTGGGAGGGGACAACATGAAGCCAGGCCAATATATACCCAATATGAGAGAAACTGCCACTAGTAATGCAGCTGTTATCAAGGTCATTACTAAAGGAGAGAATAAAGGTGCGGGCCGGCCACCTTCCTCAGTCTGATTCCCCATAAAAGGGACCAGGTATGGGCTGTGAGAAGGGTTCCCATACAGGCAACAAACTTCTTCAGCCACTCAGGCATAAAGGCAGGCTCAGATTTGCAAATCATACAGTTCAAGGCAGAAGAGAAAAAAGGTCATAGTTTTTAGAAATAGCATGACATCAGTGGGATTACATTTAAAGTGAGACTAAGTTCAACACGCTGTGAGAATAACAGAGTTTGGATACATTAGATCTCTATTAGGACTCTGGCTTGGATCTCTGTTGTTCTTTGCAGGTGATGCTCCCAGCAATGACTTTTAGAAGAGCCTGGGACAGCCACGTTCCCAATTCCAGTTAGATCCCGCTGTTAGGAGAGGTGAATGCCAGCCAACAAGGGCAGACAAAATTCCCTTAACATTCCACTGCGGGATCAGAGGCCAAATTTAATCTTTCTAATCAGCGGACCTCGGTGCCTTCGTCTGGGTCGGCGCTAATTAGAAGGGCAGTGCGCACCCAACTGTTCCACAAACAGGCACCAGTGTTTCCACTTGAGGCCACCAGCCTTCAGCCTCTGCCAACAGTTACAGCAGGCCCAAAAGCTGGGAAGATCCTGGAGCAGGGTGGAAGGCTTCGTGAAGAAAAGGCACCAGGCTCACAAATATTAATGCATAAATATATTAAAAAAAAAAAAAGCAGTGGAGAGTGAAACGAACACCAACAGAAAGGCTGTCGGAGCCTTCATGGCGTTCCTGTCCTTAGGAATGGCTTTTCTGAAAAGCAAAGCAATGCACACTGCCATTTACTATTCACCCGCAGACTACGGGCACTTCAGAGTTCAGCTCTGGGGTCCTCCTCTGTACAAATGAAGTGAACAGAAAGTATTTTCTGGGTGTTGACCTGATAATGAAGACATTAAGCATCTCACCTCACATATAAATTCCAGTTTCAATTGACCTTTTCAAATCTGTGGTTCATAACGCAGGCGTGTGCTGTTTCCTTCCCTATAAGGGATCACAAGAAAACTAGCATCGAGATACGTCCAGACAGACGGACTCAAGTTAGCAGACCATTACTCCTCACCACTCAGCCCTTCACCTGCTCCAGTGTGCCGGAGGGTGGCGATTAGTGTCTGAAATACGGTGCCCTGAAATATGGTGGCATTTTGCCTGATGGCTTTCCTTCTTCAAATAGTCTTTTTGAACCATTCTAATGATTTTCTCTTACGTTTTGTTGCTTCCTATCACTGAAATTAACTCAACTTTTCAGCTGTGTGAAGACACAGCATACATTTTCCCCCTTCTACGTATGCTTATGTTCCACTAGCATTAATGGACATTACAGTCATGCACTGAGCACATACCACCATTAAGACTTCCTGAACTAAATACAGCAAGATCAAATGTTCCAGCAGAGCACAGCCATATAATAAATCGGGCTTCTAGTTTTCAGTACTACTTCTTTTAATATACCCAAGCAGTTTTTTAGGGGCCTTCCAGCACATTTTATTATTCATATACCACCCCTGCCCCAATCCTGCAATGTGACCCGTGTGGGCAGACCCTTGAGAATACGCACAGCTCCAACAACTACATAAGGGTCTACGAATGTAAATCAGATTACAGGACCTGGCTCTAAGTATACATCTCTCCTTCTCAAAGCCTGTCCCCCCATGAGTGGCTCATACTTTAGTCATCAATGGTAAATTATCTCAAGCTGACATTAAGAGGAACTGATGTTAAAAAATACTTGCCTACATTTCTTTAAATAAATATCCTTACATATGCTATTGCTAACATTCAGTATTATTAAAAGTGGAATCTTTCATTTTTTATTATTTCAAATTTCATTTACACAGTTTACGCCTCTTGTTTACAGTTATATCTCTCTCTCTGTGCTTAGGAAAAGGCAAACACACAACTCTCTATTCCACTTCTCTTTAGTCTGTTCTCTGCAGCTTCCAGTGCAGCCTTGGGAGAATGCTGCACTGCCCTCTCACCGCAAACAAGCCAGGAACTGCTCATCTAGTTTAAAAAAACCCACACAACTCTTGAAAATGCAAATCAATGCAAACAATTCTATTGGCTTGTAAGCTGGAAAACATGCTTTTACTAAACCTGTATTTGACATGATAGATCTTTTTATAATCCCATCACAAGCCATTTTGAATTGCCTAAGCATGCTGCTGACTAGGATAGATGCTGCAAAAGAATTCTGAAACATTGGGAGGTCAAGTTTAAGTAAAATCCAAACTTCATCATTAAAAAAACCCTGTAAATGTTTTACACATTGAAAAACAGATCTGTGTTTCTTCTTTGAGGGATGGCTCCTTTGCTTTCTTGCTGTAGGTAGCTAACTCCCACCTGCTGTTGAAATACCATTTGCAGTTTCATGCAACCATTAGGAGTAATGGGGCGAAGACCATTTCCACTATATTGTGCATTGAAAATCCAAAAGCCGGGTACCAGGACAGCAGTTGCAATTTTGGGTCAAATGCCAGGTTCTGTCTTAAAAGAATACCACCCAAAAATTAACTGTCTTTAAAAAAAATGATTTACTTAACACCCAGGAGGGTCACACGGCCGCAAGGGAAGGGCAAGCCCCTTCTTTGCAAATGCACAAGCTTCCCATACGATCAAATAACAGAGCTGTCACATTTATTTTTTTCACCTTCTGAAGCACTAAAAGAAAATAATCCCCAAACTCCCAACTAATGCACTCATTTTCTTTTCAAAGAAAGTGGTACTGGAACCCCAGTGGTCCCAGTACAGGCAGCACCTATGGGAACGGAGGCTGCCTTGTTGCTTCCTCAGGTCTGCAAGCATCTGCGCAGCAGGTTATGTGGCCGAGGTAGCCAGGCAAGCCAAAGAGACATTCCCTGGAAAAGAAATCTGAAGCTGCCTCCCCTCCCCCCGAATGTAAAAAGCACTTAACAAAAAGACTGAAGTGTTGTGTGTAGTGAGGAAGGGGGAAAGAAAAGCAGCTTGTTTGTCCTCTCCAGGGATGTCTACTTTACTTCCTTATCTCATATTGATGAAATAAATGTCACTACCAGCCCCAACTGTGGTCTCACAACCTTTCCAAATTACAACCGCTGAGGGCTCCAACGTCACCCTGCACTGGTCGGGGCTTCTGAAGCTCTCATCTTCACCGGTCCTATAGTGATGGGAGCACGCGGCTGCTCAGCAGAGGTTGGTAAATAGCAGCACCTTCAATTAAGTGGAGCAAAAGCTCATTACATTATAAACTGCCACTTTTGTTAGCCTTTCTGCTGAGATGACCAAAGACAGAGTGCACGGGGCAGCTGACCTATTTGCCTTACTCTTGGATGCAAACCAGGCAAGACAAGATCAAGATCTATTGGTACAGCAGCGGAGGAGGGAACATTTATAATGATGGATTTTTCTTCCTCTCTCCCCTAACAGATAAAGAGACTTTTGTTTTGCTGATATGATCCTAGCACCTTTCACAGGCACTACATTTGTTTAAATTAAAAACAAGAAAGGCAGAGACACTGAGCATTCTGTATCTGGTCAGTAGATTTCTGTCAGAATCAATAACAGGGCGCGCAACATATGGAAAGGCATTTTAATAACAGCAGAATTAAGCTGAATTTAGTAAGAGTGCTTTATGCTACCTTTTGCATTTAAAATATTTCAGTAAGCCATCAAAATAAGTTTATTCACACGGCTTTAATAAAGGTTTAACCCTGCAGCGGAAACAATTAAAAAGTCAGCATTTGCCAGCGGTTACCGCAGTGGTGTGTAGCTTATTGTGGCATTCAGGCTGTTGCTAAATCCTCCTGCTGCTTCCTCCACAATAGTGATGTGTGGCCTGTGAAATGAGCACTGCGTTTCAAGAACCAAGGTGCCGCAATCTACACTCGGGATGGGGGTGGAGGAAAGGACCAGGGTGGGGGGAGGCCTCTCTCTTCTCCTCCAGTTCCCCATAACAGCCCAGAGCTGACCCCCTGCAAAACTCACTCTTGTCTCCAACTGTGGAGAAACCCCTTTTAGCAAAGATGCATCAGGCACAGCCTGCTCCGTGGCCTTTCACCCCACATTCCCAAGCAATAAGGGACCTACCCAGCATGAGGATAGGAACACTGTGCTCAGCTGTTGCTCTGCTATGGCCAGCACGGAAGACACTGTAGCATCCTCCCCCCTCAACCTGTTTCAAGACCAAAGGTAGAGAAACAGTCAAAAAGGTTAGCAGCTGCCAACTTCTTTCCCTTGTGGGCCTCCTGGACTTCCCTATGTTTCTGTAAAATTCAGCTGTGCTTTATGGGTCAGGAAGATGGGGTCAAGCCCTATAAAAGGGCTTCAAGAGGAGTTGGTCGAGCCCTTCCCTTGCTCTACTCTCCTTGGGACTCCTTGACCTGGGCCAGGGAGTTGCGCAGGGAGTTCTTACCCGCTCTTGGTGCACAAAGCTGCCAGCGCTGGACCTGGGCTGCCAGCAGCCACCAGCCCGTGAGAGCAGGGGACACCTTCGTGCCCCAGCCAGGCACCCTTTCCCAGCACAGCTCCTTTTGAAGGAAATCACGAGATGAGACACGTGTTTAACTTGAAACTAAGAACGAACATTTTCTGCTTTGTAGCCATCTCTGGAACACTCATAGTTTCCTCCAAATCACAGTCTGTGCTGTAGCAACCTGTGATTAACCTAACAGCTAAATTATGGTAACGTCCATGTCTCTGGTGCCCGACTCCCAATCCACACTCTCTAGACCCATTCAATGTACCATCCAATTCCAAGTTCACACATTCCCTAAGTGACCCCCCTGGATCATCTCCTCCATCATTTCCAAACATACTCCCACTGACTTTAGGGTTCACATTTCCATCTTGCACCTTTTCTTGCTTGCACTCTGTCTGCTTAGCAATATCCTTCCAAAATGTCCTTCCTTTTTGTGTGCTACCATCTCTCCTTTACATTGCCACCTTCTCTGCAGCCTTCATCATGGACTCCTCAGAGTAAGGACAAAGCCAGAGGTTGCTTTTAATTGAAGGGAAAAAAAGTGAAGGCAGTCCTTAAAGGAATTCTCAAACCTCCTGTTATACACAGAGAGTCTAATAATTAAGAGAGCGGCTTTTCATGGGAGCCTTTAAAACACAGAAACACAGTCAGTGCTGAAACTTCATCTTTTCCATACCCAACTTCACCAGAAAAGGCAGTTAAGCCTGAGCTGCAGAGGGCACAGGAATGGAACGCAGGAAATTTATGAGCTCCCAGAATTAAAACATTCCTGCGAGAAAGGTAGAAACGGCTTGTGGTGGGTCCTTTATGGGAGGAGGAAGGGAAAGTAAATGACCTTAAGAGATCTGTCAGGGAACACATTAAGGCACTGGCTCTGTGCACGGTGCCGGGAGCACAAGAAGCTTCTCATCATCCCTCTGCTACTCAGAGTCACTGCGGAGCCTCCAGCCAGGCGAGGCAGGGACCAGCGCCTTCTGTCTGTCGAGCAGATGAGGGAGAGTGCAAAACTCTGCCAGAACAAGAAGTTAAAAAGGGGAACAAAATAGGATGCAAACCTAGGGTGCAAATAAAATGGGTACATTAACCAAGGGTTTCTGGTCTTCTTTATGATCCCAAGTTTTGCAAGCATCAGGCATAATAACAATATTACTCCCAATGAGATATCTACAAATAAATTCCATGCTAACCTGCATTAAATAAGATATTCTAGACTGAATACTATTGTAAAAAATAAACATTTGTCAATACAGGATAATTTTTTAAGCAAACACAGCATTGAATGTACTCATTAAGAAAACTAAACAAAGGTAATTTTTAAGAGCCATTTTCAAGCCACTCCAAAAATATGATAAAGTTATGCTCTATTATGATAATGCAGCATTCATATGACTAGGAGGCAGACATACACACAGACATTTATAAAATAATGACACATTAAGAGCTTCACACGCTATTTACTATTGTGTTAACATAATGTTTGTTTTCAAGACGCATTTCAAGCGTTTATCCAATTCCTCATAACTGCTGGGAGGTAATTACCTAGTAAACTAGGTAATTTGTAAGACAGAATTTTAAGTTTAAAATTCTACTTTTGTTCCAAATTGATTTTTGCTTTTTTTTTTTTAAATTTAGATTCATAGAAATGAGTTTTAATTTTTGCCCCCCAACCAGTTCTGAGGAACACGTACACCCAGCTGAGACCTTGTATGACATATTTAAACCCAAAGCAAATTTTTACGTTCAAGATATAAACCCCAGAAAATAGGGATTTATAATGAAAACATTGACAGGCATTTAACCATATCCATACCGGTGGCTTTTGCTATATTACATACCAGTCTTACTTTTATTTTCTTTCAGACCATGTGAAGAGACATCTGTAATAGTACATCTTTGGCAATACACGTTACGGAAAGCTATGGGAAAGTTATAACATACATTATGGAAACTGTATCTCTGAATATACAAACATACAATATGAAACGTTTAGACATATTTAAGTTAAACAAAGATTGATAGTAACTACCACACACGAGACTAGGTCTTTTCTAGACTTTTCGTTGTTAAAGCCAGATCTGGCAAACACTACGTGCACAGATAATTTCACTGACATGAGCAGTTTGAGAGTTCAGAAGGAGAAATGCATACGGATAACTCGTGTAACTGTTTGCAAGATCTGCTCCTAAAAGTAATCCTTTATGTTAACAGATTACCACTAAAAATCCAATTTTGAGACTCAGTAATTTTTTTGTTCACTAACTATTCATTTCCATTTTATGGAAAGACATTATTCTGAAACTTGGAATTAACAAAGATTTAATAGAATAAGTTATGAGAAACTATACTATAGACATTTACTTAACAAAGACTTACACCATATGCCCAGCACCATCTTCATACAGATGTATTGTAATTTAACCTAATCCTAGAAAAGTATGGTTTCCTACTAGTAGTTATTTTAGTAATTAAACACTTCACAACAATTTAATATTATCTAGGACTTTATTATTTCACACAGAAAAAAAAATACTGTCTATCCCTGTAATTTTTTCATCATTACTTTTACTTAATTTTACAAGCACCATAATTTTCTTTGATCTACAGGAGAGGAAAAGCCAAATTATCTCATGCAAAAAAATGTGATGTAAGCAGCACAACATTCAAAGTGTTAAAGAAATAAAGGATTTTTTTTAAAAAAGAGAACCCATAATAATTATAAGACACAGCAAAGCAAAATAAGCTATCTTTTTTACTTTATAGATTGGTGGTCTGCTACAGAAAACATATGTACATGGAATCTGCATAATCATTACTTGTATCAGTTACTTGCTGGTATGCACTAAAGCAGCTGAAATAGTTTTTACATTAAATTTTTGGGAGGGTTTGTTGTGGTTTTGGGTTGGTGGGGATTTTTTTTAAGATTTGGTTTCTGTGAACTAAATCCTGGCAGGTGCTGAGTGCATCCTACATTTCCAAAGAAATTTAGAGCATTCAACACTAATGAAGAGGGCTCAAGGAGCAACACTTCCACATCACGCGGCAGACACACCGGAGCTGTAATCATTACTGGAAACGAAGAAACTTTGAACCAAGGTGAGGGAACTTTGCATATGAGCACAGACTGACGTGATTTTTCTCAACGCTCACGCTTTTCTTAAAATACTTGTAAATGTTCCTAAGGTCTCGGAGTGTACTTTATGTACGAATGACTCCTAAATGGGAAGCTTTTCATATAGTGCTGGGTGTGCAAAACAGCATATGCTTAGCGCCATCTACTGGGAGTCCCTGCTCGTACGCTGACTTTACCGTGGCAGCCAGTAAAAATGTCACGGGCAAACCATGCACACTAGCTTTGCACACATTGAAACGTTTTTCAGACACAAAAAAATAAATGTTAAAAATACAATTTGGGAGAATAGATCAGCACTCCAGGCGCTAATATACAAATAGAAAAAGAGCAAGTTTTTTACTTCACTGGCACAACTGATGCAGCGTAACTAGCACGTCCTTACAAAACAGCATTTCAAAGGAGACAGAAGGTCATCCCTATTCTAAGATACCTCGTAATGTTCTTTCATTCATTTAACTTTTTTTGGGAAAAACATCACTTATTTCTGATCTACATCTGTAACTTAATATTAAATATAATGCAAATATTGCACCGTATTGCTTTGTTTCTTACAGGAAGGACAGAGGTACCATTCCAAGCACAGAAACTGAAATGATCCTTTCATTCAAGTCCTTGTCCTGCAAATATTTAACTGCATGGAGTTTAAAACCGTGTTTCAAAGCCCAGCTTACAGCTCTGCCGGCACTTTGCTCCCTTACGCTGAGCGGGCAGAGGTTTCCAGATGGTTAGAAAATCTCCTTCCGTAAGGAATTTGCCTTTCAAGCAGAAGAAGACCGTCCCAGACTCCGTGGGCACCCAGCATGGGGCTATGGCTGCAGCGCGGCAACTGGCACAGAACTGGCTGGTGGGAAAAGGACTGACTTAAAGCGTTTGCGTTATAAAAATGTCATGAGAATTTGGGGCGTTTTCTGTATATTCAAAAGTTAAAGTCACAGTGTATTGTGGCATTTAACCAGATGTTGGCTCTAGATCTCATTCCCATGTTTAATTTGATACATGCTATACCGCTTACTTGTAACCCCCTCAATACACCACACACAAAAAAACCAAACCGAAGGCAAAGCAAGCCTATGTTAATTTATAAGCATCTGGGGAATTTAGATTACTCTTAAAATATGTGAGATATGTGATTGTATATTATTCCACTGTTAGCAGATCAATTTGGGTTTATGAGATAGATAGATAGATATAAAGTAGCCAGTCAGTGGAACTCAATCTATTAATGTTTGCACAGTTACGGATCAAAGGGACAGGAATAAAAAGTAGTGTTATGAGGGTTTTTTTTCCAAAATGCAACTACTGGATTGTACCAGAAAAACAATTTGACACAATAGCTAACCTAATGCTTCACAAACAGGTACGTGATAGAAAAAGCCCGCCACAAGCTGTGTTTTCAGCTGACCAACTTTGAGACCTCCTTTTCAGAGCAGGAACAAAATGGCCAGAAGATTAAGTGCCCCCATTTTAAGGTAGACATCAGCAATATAAGCAGGCATCAAAAGGTGCATAATGAGGGCTAAGGAAATTTGCTTACCCTATATTTTTAGGATTTAAAATCTGGCTCAGCAGCAAATACAACAGGAAACCAAGGTCAGGCTGACACAATGTGGGCTATTCTCTCTCTTCCTCAATATGTGTTTGCAGCTCCTATCTAGGTTAATGGGAATTTTGTGCACATGTGGGGGGAAACAGAACACAAATGTTGCAAAAATTGGACTCAGATTTAGTTCAAATAAAGTGTAATCAGCTTTAGAAAAATCCATCAGCTTGAAAACTGATGTCTTATCACTGAAAAAATCTTTAAAACATCACCTCCATATGCTTGTTAAGTCCAGATCTGGGAAAAAGTACTCGCAGCATTTTGCACCCTTATGAACCAGTTGTGAGTACAGTACAAACACCCAAGCTGGTTCTTTTTTGATGCTTCAAATACTGATCAGCCAGGATTGTATCTTTTTTATTTGGGTGTCAAAAAAATTCCTAGTAACATTCCCAATTAACTCAGTGCAGCTTTTATTTTCTCCTACGTAACCATGCACGCTGACATTATTATGCAGACATTACAGATATTGTTGCTGTGGAAGTGAAACACAAAACACTCATTAGGTTCAAGGTTCTCATGATATCACCAGTTCACGGAGATGGGGTCTTATGGCACCCTTCACAGACCTAATGGCAGAAACTGGACATTATATGAAAAGCGCAGCTGCATCTGGGCTTTAAATTGCATGTTTCCATTTATTTCTTTAGAGAAGTGTCATGTAACTAAAGAGTATGCTGTCAGAGGAATGAAAGAATTACATTTTAAATTCTGCACACATTTTGTACATAATTTTTGGTGCAACATGCTTTTTTTATAACAAAAATGTAAAAAGGGACACATGGTGTGTAACTATAGTACACTGCTAAAGATTTTGGAAAATATTTTGAAATCCTATGATTTATGCTAAATTCTATTATGCATCTTCAAAAAAAATACATATGGCATTGAACACCATTGATTTTCAATTTCATTCTGCTGTTTGTGCAAAGAATGAGGAAAATAATATAAAATTTGAAAGAGACTATATTGGACAAGGAAGTTGGAGAGCGTTTCCAAGCATCCTAAAATCTAGGATGTGAAAACCCTCACCCAAGCCAGGGACTTTTACCAAAGGAAAGCAAACAAACTTCTGGTTCAAAGGAAAATTTAAACAAACCAGAGCAACCCATAGCACACCGTTTCCTGCAGCAGAGACACCCATTCCTAAAAGGGCCTTCATTACACATGACACAACAAGCAGCACCCATTCAACCTGAGGGAAGCCCACAGGCTCGCAGGGCCACTGGCTGGCTCTTTGTCACCAAATGCAGCAGGTTGAATGCAGACATCACTGTGATATCCTCACCAACAAAACCAGAGGCAAAGAACAGGGGCAAGAGCTGAGTAGGGAAGAAAAAGAAAAAAAAAAAAAAAGAAAAAAAAAAAGATGAGAACAAATTAAAACATCAAAAATGTTAAGATACATTCACAGAAAAAACAATGCTTACAATTTTATGAGACTGTCACATGGAAGTACAATTCTAAATGCACTTTTCTCAGTAAGTTTAGCCCATTTCTGACACACCCCCCCCTAATATTTTGATATACATTACATAGTATTCAGTGAAACAACTTTCTGTGCTACCAAGTGAGAGGGAGGGGTAATTTTTATAGGAGGCATTCACAGCAGCTGCTTTAGATACATAACTTGGAGCAACGCAGGGTAGCAACCTACATGGTCACAAGGGTGGAAGTTGTAAGGGAGAAACCTCAGGACCACAGCTAGATAGCAGGAATCCTGCTTTGAACACCCAGGAATGCTGGGGAGATCAAACATGCAGGCTTTTCTATTTATTTTATTTAAAGCAAAATCACACTCCACATTTCTGAATGGTGAATTCTGGAAACCAGTCACTGCTAAAAATTCTTCTTTTGATGACTTGTTTGAGGAACGTGACATTTCGTTGTAATAAACTTGCCAGATATCTTAAAACCACAACTTCTTTTTTTTTAAAGGCAGGAAATAATTCGCATTGTAAACTGTCCATGAGATATATTTAAACAATCTTCCGGCCAGTTTAAATATAGCAAACAGAGAGATGGCAGTCGCAAGATTTTATTTTAGAAGGATTTAATGCATGAATACTAATTGTTTAATTTACCCATGATAGGAAAGAGGAAACGCAGCTGCCTTATAGCCCAGCCATTCATAGCCGGTTTGCTTCAGAAGATTATGTGGCATCGGGGACCAGAGCCAACTCCCACCGAAGTCAATAACAAAGCTCTCATGGACGCTGGTGGAAGCAGGATTAGGCCCCAGGTGGCTAATGAGCAGCAGGGCAGGACTCCCAGCCTCCTCCCAGGTGCCCTCCTTCTTTTTTATGAGTGTCACAGCAGAAGGGCTACAGGATGCAACAGCCCAGAGCAGGGGTTTGTCCTGGGCACTCCTTAACCAAGGAGAAGGTGACCACGGTCCCATCCTGAAGAACAAGCATGTAGAACCCAAACCACTCTGGAGGGAATCTGACGGAAACCTGCCTGCATTAACATGCCTGAGCTCTGCCTTCTCCAAACTAAACTGGCTGCGAAACCCAAACGTCTCTGTGCTGCTGCTGAACGGGGGGGGAGCGGATGTGTGCGAAGGTGGGCGCTGGACGGCGGACCGCCCGAGAGAGCCATATCGCAGAAATAAAACGTGTCATTCTCACGAGTGACTGCGGAGACGCTTTAAAAACAAAAACAAAGCAACAAAAAAAAAAAAAAGAGAATAAGCCCCCCGCCCCCCGAGCGGTCTACCGGCTAACGAAAGACTCGGGGTCCGCAGGTGACGGGCAGCGCCGAGGGGGCTGCCCCGCGGGGAGCCCCTCTCCGCGGCCCGGGGGCGGGAGGCGCGGCCGCCCCCCCGGACAACGACGGGCCAAAGCCCCGCTCCCCCGGCGGCGGCACCGCCCGGCCCCCGCCCGCGCACGGCGGCGCCGCCTGGCGGCCCCGGCCCGGCACCGCTCGCCCCCCGGCCGTCGGGTGCCAGGACGGCGGGGGTGCTCCCTCTTACGGGGCTCCGCCAAAGCTCTCATCAGCGTGACTTTCAGAGCAGGAGCCCCGACAGCAGCTCCGGAGGTCCACACCACCTCCCCCTTCCCCTCGAACATCCCCTCAGCCCACCGACACGTTCCTCCGCGGTCCCGGAGTGCCCTCCCACACCAACACCGCTTCCCCGCTCCCCTCTGTCAGGAGGGAGTAACTCCCTCAAGTGTAAACAGTTTAAAGGAAATTATTTGAAATTCCCGAGCATTGTAAAATAGATCCTGACCTCTTGAAAATGTCAAGTATTTCAGCCTTCACCAAAATGTTGTTATTTAGCCTCAAGTATTCATAAAGACTCAGAGGATATATAAGTCCTGAAAGCCCAATAAAATATAACTGAGCATTCATGAAAGTATTTTATTGCAGTTAACGTTTTATTCTTTTATTGCTGACGTTTTGATGGCTATTTTTATTTACTCTGTATGCTACAGCAATGCCCAGTAGCCTGAAGCAGGAGGGGCCCTCCTGGTGCCAGGTACCGTGGGCACACAAACACCAGCCTTGCCACAGGGCGCTTACAGGCCGGGGTTAAGAACTGCTTGTAAAGAACCAGTAAAGAGAAGAGCAAAGTCAATCTCCTGGCAATTAATGCATCTGGTTTGGAGGTGCTTCACCCCCCCATCTGCCGATTGCAGGGGCACAGAGAACAGGCTGACAGAGAGCGATGTCGATGTCGTTGTGACAGGTTAAGATCTTTCCTCTGCTCTTCCTGCAGCAGATGCAAGCTTGGCCAGTGCCTTCAGCAGGTTCGAGAACCGGGTCTGCGCCTCAGATTTATTAAACGGGAACAGCCAAAGCACGGTAACAGTCATGGGGGGAGAAACACCATCCTGGAAAGACCATTGCGGGTGGTTTAAACTGTGCTGTGCACACCTAGACCTTTCCAGGTTAAGCAAAGACCCTGTACTGGGATGCTGGTTTTATACACCACTTCATTTTCTTGTTTTTGGGTTGGTTTGGGGGGGTATTTTGTTGGGTTTTGGTTGTTTGTTTTTGTTTTTTTTAAGTACATGCTGCTTGCTGCACTGCCTGCAACACCCAGGACACTGCTGGCTCCTCCACAGTTATCCCCTGGTGTCACCAGACCTCCTGGAGCCCCTTCACCACACTTCACTCTTTAACCTAGCACAACACGGGCCAGCGTGGATCTCTCAGCTGTCTGGCTCTCGTAAGATTGACACCATGCTCAGCAGTAGCTTGTCAATCTTATCAATATAGATCACATAAATACAGCAGTAAGTGTGTCACTAGGGGGGCTTCAGGGGCCTTTTGCTGGGATGACACACATTGTAACTCCATGAAAGCCTTCCCTCTAGGATTTAGGAACAGCAAATGTTTAGAAATCACAAGTTCAGCCCCAAAATAAATGTGATTTGTTCGAAAGTAACATAGGGGGTCTGTCAAATTTGTCCTTCGGAAATTAAGAACTTTGTACCTACTCAGGTTACGTTTTCTCAACCTCTGGCTGCAACCAGACAAATTTCTTTGGGGGAGGGACAACTTGAGAGATTAAATTCTGATATTATCACATCTTGCTTTTAAGAGCTGTAAGGGAAACATCAAGGGTCTCAGGAGCTGATAACACTACTGCTTTAAGTTTTTCCATATTCAGTGTTTTTCCTGACAAGTCAAGTCCAGAATTCCTAAAATTACACAAGAATCCCAGCTCTCACAAGAAAAACGAAGTTTTAGCCCTTTACAAGTAAATTAAAAAATAACACAAATTCTTAAGGGAACAATCTTTTTTTTTTTTCTTGCCCCAGCAATGAGACCTTAATAGTGTCAGGGTTCTACTTTTTTTTCCAAATTTCCCTCCCCCCACCCCCAAGTCTCCGGCCCCATTTTGCGGGCAGGAAACAATTAGAGATAGGTACACACTAGCCAGAGAGCCAGGCTCTTATGTCAGGAATTTCTGTGACATTGGAAAAAGCAAAAGAGCAAAAATACTGCCACACCGGAGAAACCCAAACAACCAGAAGTTAGAAGACAGTAAAGGCCTGTGAGTCTTCTATACTCAAGTGTTACATCAACAGTTTAATTTTAATTACTGTTTGTTAAGTTTCTCCAGTCCAGCAGTAGGTTCAAACAGTTGTTCTGCAAAAGTTTTATTTATTTATTTGGACATAAATCAAACTATAATCAAATGTTTAACTGATAAAACTCAGTGGAATATTTAATATATAGATTTATTCTAGCCTTAGCATTTGGATTTACTTCTTTTATTTGGCTTTTGCTCACCTACAGCTGCTGCCAGTCAGACTCAGCAGACAGAACAGAGCAACCACCAGGCACTGCAGGAACAAAAAGGGCAACCTAGAGAGAACCACAGGAGCAGGTATTTCAGTGTATCATGGACTTCTGTGTCTAAACAGTTATTTACTCCCTAGACATCTTCCCTTAACGCATTCTCTGCTAACGCCAAAGCCTTTGGTCTCTCCTGCTCCCTGGGGCTTGCATTTAGGGACTTCACTGTTCACAGCAAATGTCTTAGGTTTGTCATGGTATGTGCTAAGGTGGGGGGAGGTGGAGGGATAAAGGTAATGTTTAATAGCTTATATGGAGATGCTTAATGGGGTCTGATCCAATAACCGTCACTGAGCTGCCAGCTGTGGCAGGAGACTGGACAGCAGGAAGACTTTTCAGCAGGGGGATGAAGGCTGCCAGTTACTTATTGGAGAAAGGAGAAGGGCAGAGTTCCACTTCCCCCTTCCGATACCAGATCATCTCTGATCCTGAAACTAGCACCCTTTGCAGTGCACAAAGCGTTCTCCTCACACACATACGCAGCACTGCCCGGGCTAAGCATCCCTTCTCTCCCACCCTCCCAACAGCCTGCTACAACAATGAGCCTTCAGCCCTCAGAAACCACACACCCTGTGAATACATATTTGGGCTTCATAATTATATTTTTAGAGAACTGCATGCTTCAATGCATTGTACTGTATTTGAAGCATTCGGCACCTTTGTAAAGGTAATTGTCAAAACCTGTGGAAATTCACCTTTAAAGAGAGATTTTAGGCTCTGGATTTTCATGTGCTTGTACATCCATTGATAATGCAAACAAGCTGTCTTCACAATTTCATGATCTCCTATTAAAATACCTTGCAAAAGCTCACTGTCTGATGAGAGCAAAATACTTTAATCATTAACAGCTAAGGCCATGCAGCAAAACATCATAATTATAAATACAAGCTTCTCAAAGGCTTATCGAAGAGGCATAAAACATTTAAAAAAACCCCAACTGTGTTAGCTTTACAGGTCTAAAAAAGAACTGTAGCATTTAACTTGCATGCCTGTCTGCATACACTTTTATACTTTCTTTTTTCTCCCCCTCAGACAATACCAGCTTCTCAGTTACAGCCACAGAAATCAAAACTATTAGACCTGAATTCCCACTTCACTTTTAACACTCTCAATTAAAGCATGTTCTCCATAGCTGTTTGTGCTGGAATGTGCAAACTGAATGGCAATCCAGTCTACTTTTAGGAAGTTTACATTGTGCCCTGATAAAAAGAGGTAATTACTGCCATACCTCATAATATTTGAGAGGAAAACCAGGAAACGTCAAGCTTGAAACTTGAAGTTAGTATGACCATTAGAAAGGAGCCTAAACAGTGAAGTTCCAACCTTTTTCCTTTCTGGAATTTTACATATTCTCTTATGCTGGATTTTGTTTTTACACCCTTCCCATAGCAACTGGGCATATTTATCATAGAAATTCAAACCTCAAATATACACCTTTCTGCAATACAGAACACAAAGTCTAACACATAGGAGGTTTTCAAGTATCAGTTTGGCTGACACGTGCTTTAGGAGACTGTCAGATCCAACTACAGATGTTTTAATGGACCTTACTTACAGGAATGACCATTTGCAGAGGGAACAGAAAAGTGCTTAACAGAGGAGTATATTCAATGTCTCATAACATGAACCAGAGTGGTAGTTCCTGGAGTTGAGGCAGGGCTGGAGTGACGTACGCCTGCCTGGGCACACCAAGCCCCATGGCTGCCCAAGCTGGAGGGTTGCAGGAGGCCCTCCCCAAGCCCCAAGGCTTCTTCACGGTACCCACAGGCCAGCCCCCTTCAATCACATGAAATGGGGTAATATGGCCCAGTCCATTAATGTTATTGATGTATCGTTTTCACATTCTAGCTGGGAAGCTTCAGTAGCAACATCTTCTATAGTCATCATTTTAATAGCCAGAGTAGGGGCGGAAGAAGTAAAGAGGGTGAGATCAGACAAAGATGTTAGAAGAAAGCAGGGAAAGAAAATGAGGAAGGATCAGACAGCATGGAAGCACTGCTCTCCCTATAGTGGGAACGTATACACTCTCACTTGCTCTCCCCAAGTCCCACTCTGTGATACACAGTGACAGGCAAAGCCTTAGGGACTAACCACCCTCCATACTCCATCCTTAGGCTGCGTGTAAGTCTCCCACTGAGCGAATCAAAGATCTTTTTAGGAGTGCAGCCTTTAGTCCAAGTTCTATTACCCAAACTTCGTTCCTCCAAGTGATACGAGATTCCCACAACAGATTTTTAGATTATTGTGCAGGCTAAAGCGATTATCTTTCCACTAAAATAACCATTAAAATCTTGGAAAATAAACCAGATTCTGAAACCCTTACACACAATTCAGGGTAATTTCACTGACTTTGATTGTTGAGAAAATAAAATATGCTAAGTAAGAAGGTAGAGCTCCATATGTTTGTGAGTTTGCGTTTATATTAGAATGGTTATCCAGAATAGAAAAACTATTTATACTTATAAAAGAAAAACAGTACATCTGAGCAGAGAACAAAGAGCTATATTTAATTTTCATTTGATTACTGAATTGAGCTAATATTCTCTCTAGCATCAGCTGCCAAAGATGGGAAGCTCACAATCCCTTACAGGAATACCCCTTTTTGTATGCTGAACTGGCCGCTGCATTGCTCCCCTCTCCAGCTAGTGAAAAACCAGTTTGACTGGTGAAAAACTCCAGCTAGTGAAAAACCACAAAGAGGCTGGTGTAACTAAATCCCAGAGGTGTGTCCGGGAGCCTGAGATAACCAAGAGCAGATAATCACAACAAAGGGTTTTTTGAAGGTTGTACTCTCCTGAAAAGCGAGAAGGGGGAAAGCGCATTAATGCCTCCCTGTTCTGCAGCTGCTCCCATGAAGGAGAGAACCGCAAGGCTGAATTGTCCTTACTTTACTACATAATGTTTGCACACTGCAGGACAGAGGTACTGTTCCCCTCCGAACAGCCAAAGAACACGGCCACAAGCTAGAGCGGGGATGAAGAGGATGCCCGTGCTACACTGAGTACAAGGCAGGGGAGGGAGTTAATTAATTCTCCTTTAAGTAACACAGAAGTTAAGAGGGCCCCTTCTCCAGGGGCTCTGGCTTGGTCTTTAGGGAGGGGTGTAAAATGGAAGGAGATGTCATTAGTGTAGAGATGAGACACTGCAAGCCTTGTGGACAATGGAAGGAACGGGAAGAGAAAAGTGAGATTACAAAGAAACTAGAAAAAGCGGAGAGACCCCAAGGAGAGGAAGGGACAAGACAAGTAAGGAGTCCCCGAGCCTGGGAGGAAAGAGCATCCCTGGCTAAGGGCAGAAACCAGCTATTCCTGCTGGTCTCTCCAATGCTAAGTGCATTGAAATGGGCTGCCCAGGGAAGCAGTTGAGGCACCGTCCCTGGAGGTATTTAAAAGACAGGTTGACATAGTGCTTAGTGACATGGTTCACTGATGGTTTTTTATCAGAGTTAGGTGGATGGTTGGACTAGATGATCTTAGAGGTCCCTTCCAACCTAGACAGTTCTATGACTCTAGGATTCTATGACTCTGGGCCTTGCAAATGCTCACACATCTGTCATTTGCAGATCGTTTCCCAATAGCTATGACTGGCAATACTTCCCAAAGGAGAGTAAATATAGGTCAATTGGGATTTCCCCCTGCCCCCCGGCTGCGTCCATCCCTGCTCCTCCCCGATCTGATCCACTAAAATAGCGCTGAGCTCCGCTTTCAGCTTCCCGGTGCGTTGGGAGCCTGCCAGCAGACAGCCCATGCCTTTTACGGCAGCCAGTTTATAACTGCAACGGTCATAAACTATTCTTAAATGGGTCTTTTCTGAGAATCACGATCCTTTCAACATCTTGAAAAATATCTAATCTTTTCCATTCCAGGCAGTCCTCTCCAGCGCAGTGGTAAAGATTTAATTGCTTCTGGTGCTCAGATGATGAGATACAAGTGTTCTGGAAATAACCTTTTAATTTAACAATTCCTACTGGCAAGCCTGAAAGCTTTTTGCACTGCTCACCAATAAAGAAAACATTTTCAGCGCTAAAAGGAAAAACGAAGTTTAAAAACTTCTGTGTTACTGCTGTAGATGGAGCTCTCCAAGAGGTACCCTAGCACTGAAGACACAATACCTGTTTTTACTAACAGGTCGATTTGAGTAGGTACGCTCTCCCTCTCCACCAATATTTGCCTTGTCAAGCCTATCAATGCAGGAGAGCTAGCAAGCTTTCTATTATCTCTATTTTTAATTCTGGACAAATGCCATACATCATTTATCAGAAGGTGAAACACAACTTTCAACAGTGAACAGAAACCCTTCAACAGGAATTTCGCTCTGCTTTTCTGAAGCAACTTTGTACTAGTTTTTACTTCTCAAAGGGAAAAAAAATTTTGAAGACTAAACAAATACATTATTTGAAACTGGAGTATTTTTAAACTGTGTTGCACAAGTGCTTCAAAACTCAGCAGACTTCTTCCTCGGCTTACAAAGCTTATTTGCCTGGCTAACGATACACAATAGATATGTGATACGAGCCGTTTCTCTTAGGTAAACTATCTCATAAAAATGCAGCAAAGAGAAAGCCTCCAGCTGAGAACTGGTATGGCTTAACAGGACTTCCAACCTTAAGCATCAAAAAAAGGATGCTCTTTTGAAAAGAGCATTCTCTCACTTGTTCCTCAAACAAGAGAGACAAGTGAAAACCAGCCCTGCAGTAGTTTGCTGAAACGTCACAGACGAGTTCCATTTGGTGACCCTGTTTTATCAGGCACCATAAGGAAATGTAGAAATGACACTTGCTAATCCACTGAAGGAGACAAGGTCCCCAAACACAGCAGAGCTAAAAACAGTCAAAATTTCAGCTGTGGTTTTGGCCTTTGATTTAATGAGCTCTCAGAGTAAAACCTGTATCGGGGAACAAAACACCCCAAAGAATCAACGCTCCCTGCCACAGCAGCAAACTAAAGCATCCTCAATGAAGGATCAAATGCCATGGGGTTATTACAGTGTATATAGGAAATTACCAACAAATAATCAGTAAGTCTATGGCCAGCAGATTTTTAAGATACTTAAAACTCTTTTAATTGAAAAGTGGTTGGTGCTAATATCTATCTACATTTAAATGCACATAATATGCCTATAAACTACTAGAAAAATAACCTTCTGGTGCAAAAGATACAAGAGACCCAAATCCTACCCAGACATCAGCCTGTGTCTTTTCATTCAGCATTCAGTTCTTCAGCACAAACCATCTGAAAGCTGAATTATCTCGCTGTATTTTTATAATTTACTACATGAGAAACTATTTTTTTAGATCAGACTGTGAATGAGACCTGAGGATCATCTCATATTTCGTAAAAAAGCTTGTAAGTAAATCATGGAGTTTATAAAATTCAGTTATGATCTCTCTGTTAGCTAGCAAAACTGCATTTCCGACTAGTTCAGGTTGGTTGCTTCTTTTTGTATCATCTCAGCTACTAGAAAAGCATTTCAAGTTAAAGACATCATAGCTGCCAATCTCTCCCCAGCAGTCTCCCTTACATGGAAATTTTCTACGTGGCTTTCTCTAAAAACCGATACCGCTCATCACCACAGAGAGGAGCCGTCTCCCTTTCATAAAATTAGATACTACACAGTCTCACGAGTTAGCCTTCAAGCAACATCCTTCAAATAACATTCTGAGCACACAGAAATCTATGCATATGTCGACAGAATAAAAGCACTCTTTAAAAATGTACCTTTGATCACACCGATTGTGTCGTGATGGTATGCAGAGCAGCCTTATGAATATACAAGAAAACCTCAGCCTTTTATCCAAAAATAGTTTAAAAAAAATTACAGCATGAAGAAATTCTGAGACTGCACAAAAAAAAAAAAAAAACACAACATAAAAGAATGGCTCACACACTGTAATGGTAACATTAACCACCCTGAAACCAAAGAACCTTTATGGAGTTGAAAAAAAAATAAATATTAAAAGAACACCTAATCCATACCAAAATAAAATTCCATCAAGTCAAACAGAAACTCCTAAGTCTTCCCTAGTCAGACACGTACTTTCATTGTTATGTATAGCAGTGAGAAGACACGATAGCAAGTAAGGAAAGAGTATTTATCTTTAAATCTTCTTTGAACCTACAGCACAATCAGATGAGTTAATACTCAATGTCAATGACTGAAAAGTGAGAGAGCAAAGAAAACTCCTTCTGTCCCAACAGCAATAAATTTCATTCAAATATAAAGACTTTTTTGATTTTAAATCACTGCCCAAGTTGGATTAATTCAACTAATACGTTTATTTAAATTTCTGTAACACCATTTTATTAAAACAAATCTGCACTTATTAGGCTATCATTAAGTATGATTTGCAAAAAATATATAACTTTACAGGAAATTTTCTGCCATTATTTAATAACAAGGATTATATGTACATCTACCTGCATTTAGGCAATTACTGGGATACAAACATTTATTCAGGATTCTTTTTCCTTCTTACAAGAGAAAAAGTCCGAAGACCAGATTTTTCAAATGGAAAATCCTACTTGGAATCTGTGTAGCTGAACTCCGATTTTCATTCCAGTGCAGCTTAAAAATGCACAAACATAGCATTTTGGTTTTTTTAATTTGCTAAATATATTTACACTGAATGT
Source organism: Limosa lapponica baueri (assembly GCA_002844005.1). Taxonomy (NCBI): domain Eukaryota; kingdom Metazoa; phylum Chordata; class Aves; order Charadriiformes; family Scolopacidae; genus Limosa; species Limosa lapponica. The sequence goes on along the minus strand of KZ505651.1, from coordinate 1,549,142 downwards.
GCAGCACAAGCATTTGCACCTCTAGGCTTCCTAAAGCTATTTTTCAGTTCATGAACAAAAAAAGTATTAATTCTAGCTAAATATATTACTCTAAAACCTGTTTTGATTATTTCTCTCGTCTTTAATTTTCTCTCAAATGTCCAGAATATGAAGGTGTCTCCTCCACCTCTTTTAATTGACTGAAGGTATTAAATCTTACAGCTTTTTCAATCCACATTTCCCAACCCTGAATGCATTCAAAACACTCATGCATATACCTGCCGGCTGGACTTGTAGCCACCAGTAACCATGCAAAGCATTTCTGTGCAGCAAGAAGTACTTACCTTTGGGAAGAAAAAAAAACCAACCAGAAATACTTTCTCCTGCTCTGTTAAGAGTGAACATACGACAGGGCTAATATCGGAGTTATCTCCGGGGTCAGCTCCCGCTGCCTCCACCGTGAGCCCCTGCGGGCAGGGGCTGATGCCAGGGCTGGCACCAGCCTTGCAGTCCTGCCAGAGCCCCCCAAACACTGGAGCTGGCAGCAGCCCCACAGCCCTGCTGGAGCCCCTCCATATGAACAGGCCAGGGCTGGCAGCAGTCCTGCCGGAGCCCTCCTAGATCCTCACATCAGGGCTGGCAGTCCTGCAGCAGCAGCCCCGCAGTCCTGCCGGAGCCCCCCCAGATACAAACACTGGAGCTGGCAGCAGTGCCCGCAGTCCTGCTCCCAGAGACCCCCACAAATGCACAGGCCATGGCTGGCAGCAGCCCTGCCGGAGCCCCCCAAGTGCCCACTGGGTTTGGCAGCAGCCCCGCAGCCCTGCCAGAGCCCCCCCAGATGCATAGACCAGGACTGGCAGCAGCCCCACAGCCCTGCCGGAGCCCCCCCAGATGCACACCCCGGGGCTGCGGGTGCCCACCGAGCTGGCTCACAGCTCAGTTCACCTCTCGTTTTGGAGGGCTACGGGGGGAATCAATGCAGCCGCCAAGTTCATTCTCCTCTTCCCTCAGCCTTTTGTCAGTCTCAAGGCTTTGTAGTTCAGGTTCCCATCTGGTTCAATATTCTAAGATAAATTTGGACATTTTCTTTGCATAATCTGTTCTTAAAAGTGACATCTGCTCCACTTCCTTCAGCAGAGGCAGAAGCACCCGCAGGCAGCCCCCTCCTGCCGAAGCCTGCTGTCAGAAACTTCATTAAGCCTTGCCCCAAAATACAGTTTGTTTCTGTCCTACTTGGACTCGCGCTCCAAAAAAGGAAATCCTACACTTAAAACATCAGGAGTCCCTCTTTCCCCTCTTGGTGCTGACATTTCTCACCGCTCTCGTTGACACATAAGAAATTCCTCAGCAACTCATCATGTCCCCACGGCATCCTCGCTCCCCAGCACAGGACCCTTCCCTTATCAAAATAAAATGACAAAGGACGTACCAGCTCTATGTCCACCTTAAGGGTTTTTGCAACAATAATTACTGGTTAGCATTCTGATATATTTGTTCGGTATGTTATTTTTATAGCATTGGTATATATGTACAGAAGGATTCTCATTCTCTTACGTTTATATGTGTACTTAGATACTCAGAGATAGAACTCATCTACATGTTTGGAAATCTTACCTAGTTGCTAGACAAAACAAGTAAGAAAATCAATAAACCATAATCAGTTAAGCCCATCTGCAAATTTTGTAACCCAATACAAAGAAATCAACACACACAACAGATTATCAGGTTGGAAATAGGTTGACTGCCCAGACAACCTTCCATGGCAGTACATTTGAGGGAATTTTTTTAAGAAACAACAAAGGTAATCATATGAAGTAGCTGCAGTGACTAATTTCAAACTTTCACTAAGTTGAAGTCTGTTGCACAGCCCTTCCTCTGCAGACAAATTGTCAGTGGAGCACGAAAGTCCATTGGATCTGTAATGAACTATCTTGTCAATGAAGCTGCTTTTTTTTTTTTGAGAGCGAGTTTTATCAAAATCTATCAAGCTTTCCTTCTCGCTCTTAGGAACTCACTTCAGGTGCTTTACCTGGATAAGTATGAAACTGACTATCATAAATTAGGCACACTGATGTTGAACCACTGTATTCCCAGATGATGGAGCTAACCTGTGTGTCTGCCACCTTTGTCTGAAGTTGCACTTCCTCCTCTGACAGGTTAGGAAATTTATCCTACAGTGTTTGGGAATCGTTCAGAAAGGGGCAAGCACCTTGGAGGATTTTTGAAAGGCTTTTGCCCTTCCAAAAAGCTTAGAAGTAAGCTGACAATTTCTATTTTTAAAAAAGGATAAAAGAGTAATTGGTGAACTAAATAGCCATAAGCCTAATTTCAACACCCAGAAAGCTTTTGAAACAACTTACTAAACAATCAATAAACAGGTAACTGAAAATTAGAAAGCAGTAAACTGCCAAGATTGACTTGCCAAAATCTAAGCCCATCAACCAACATACTTTCCTCCTTTCCTTCTGTCCTACAGGGAGAGGAAAGCAGTAAATCCAACAGATCTCAAATATAAAATTTGACAGAGCAAACTGGAAAAGCACCTTACTTCTAGACCAAGGTCCTAGAACATGGGTGCAGAGCTGCTTGAAAAAACACTCGTTCAGCACTTCTCCTATTGACTTGGGTCAAAACCCAGCAAAACCCAAACTCCAACTGCAGCGACACCAACCTGCAAGGAGCGTGAAGTGCTCTGAAGAACTGAGCAGAACTCAAGATGGTCTTAACAAATTGGAGAAATGGTCAAAAAATCAGTAAGATGAAATTCAATTCGGCCAAATACAAAGAACCACATTTGGACTTAAAAAGAAATCCTCAAATGCACAAAACCAAAAAGAAGGATACCAGACCAACAGCAGTACTGCAGAAAAGAATGTCAAGGTTACAGTGACAAAAAATTGAGCCAACGTTGTCAAACTATTAAAAAAAAAAAAAGGGCAAATGATAATCTGGAGTTTATTAAAAAGAGAAGCATAATACATAATAGCAGGGGCTGGGGAGGAATCTGCTCTCCTCAGCAGCAGTGAGGTATCAGCTGGAATACCCTGCTGGTTTGGGGCATAGGACACAGACAACTGAGGAAAGTCCAGAGGAGAAATAAAAAAAGAGTGGTTCAGAAAACCAAATCCCACAAAAAATTTTTTAAGAACTTGGTTTGTTTAGTCTACAAGAGTGACTGTGGAGATGGGATAATGCTCTGAAAACCTGCATCTTGTCTTAGACAGTATTACATCACTCAGCTATTACACTGTCTATATTACTGTCATAGTTATTACTGGCCTGTTGTTAGATAAGAAGTGTACTATGCAATTCATATGTAACAGAGCAATAAAAAAGGCTTGTTTTCCCCCAGACAGCTACAGCATTTCACATTTTCATGGACTTCACAGGCAGTCTTAGGTTCTTGCAAATTATCTGTTGTAATCCTTCCCAGCATGGTTCAATGATCACTACAATAGTTTGCTACAATCCACCACCTCTTTCAAGCTCAGAAGCAAGTAGCAAAGCTGCCTTGTGGCTTTGGACCAGGGATGCCAGGTTCTGTAGATTAGAAACCAGCAGCATCTGGTGGGTCCTTTCCCGAGTGAGCCACTGATTTCCTACACAAGGCAGTGGAGATCTTGTCCCTTGCATGTGCTTGCTTTTAAACAAAAACAAGAGCACACAGAACAAGCATGTACACAGACAATTTGGTTTCTCTTATGAAAAGAGATGTTAACAGGTGTGCTGTCAGCACTGAGTATTTTTCCACTGTATATACGAAACACCTAATGAAACACTGATTTTAATCCTGGAAACAAGAAAAAATGAGATACAGTCTAAAAATGCAGTTCCCACAGCAAGCCATTAAATACTAAGACTTTGGCCAACAGGGCAGATTTTCTTTTTCTGCAGTTATTTGAAAGCAGAGATTAACTAGATGATCTTTAAGGTCCCTTCCAACTCTAACCATTTTACGATTCTATATGACAAAGCTACAGAAGGCCCTAACAACTTTATTTGTGGAATTTCTGAATTTGCATCTCAGGGCTTTAACTTCCTACAGTTGGCTGATCCACCTCAACTTTTCCAGCAGTCCCCGGGATGGCAGCCAGTGCATCTGTTCCCGTCCTACCCCCTTCTCTCCCTCAAACTCATGCTATAGCTTCTGGCAAGTGCTGTTGGTGTGAAGGGGTAGGAGCCTGACCAATCTGACCTGCAAGCCTTGGTTTCAGCATCATTAAGGCTGGATCAGCACACTTGCTGCATCACTCACTAGTACAAATTCGACCTGAACTGGGTATAAGCCATGACTTCTCGCCATCAGGAGACATAAGGAGGGGTCTGCATTGGTTTTGTGTTTAACATCAAGCTTCCTCCCAGGAGCAGGATGGCAACAATCTAACCCAGGTGGCAAAGCCTGCTTTGGTACAAAGTTAACCACTTTTCTAATCTGATTTGAACAAGCAGAATCATAGAATGGTTTGGAAGGAACCTTAAAGATCATCGAGTTCCAATTCCCCTGCCCTAATGCAGGGACACCTTCCTCTAGACCAGGTTGCTCAAAGCCCCATCCAGCCTGGTCTTGAACACCATCAGGGATGGGGCATCCACAGCTTCTCTGAGCAAGCTGTTCTAGTGTCTCACTACCCTCAGAGTAAAGAACTTCTTCCTAGTATCTAACCTAAATCTCCCCTCTTTTAGTTTAAAACTGTTACCCTTCGTCCTACCACCACACTCCCTGATAGAGTCCCTCCCCATCTCTGCTGTAGGCCCCCTTTAGGTACTGGAAGGCCACTGTACAGTACAGTAACTTTACATCAAACCAACACTTGATCTTGAACCAGCTGCAGGAAACCCAAGGCCAGACTCACTATGCTGTCAAACATCTGCTGCATGAACTGAAAGGGACATCCATGTGGCTCGAAGTGGTTAAAATCACCTACACTCTCCCTGCGTGCAGCTGGAGACACAGCCTCCCCCATGAATTCCTGCCTGAGAACCACACACCGGGAAACAGAGAGGAACAAGAACAGGGCAATCCCTCAGCCAGACCAAACACGTTCTGGGCTGTTTCCTTTTGGCAATGGCTGGCACAGATCACTTCCCCAGGAAGCTCCAAAGGTTCCTTGCGTTGATTTATTTTATTTTTTTTTTCCATTTTCATTGTGCAGTCGGAGTGAAAGTGGTGGCATTTGGCAGGTACTTTCCATCAGTGCTATTGTTATTCCCTGGTAGTAGGGATTTGTTTTCCGTCAGGTGAAACACAAAGGCGTTGTCCCTGTTTGGAAGAACACAGTGCTAAAGAGACCTCTGGGGAAATGCTTCCAAATGCCATGCACGACATTACTCTTAAGATTTCTTGGATGCTGTAACACTTCCCGACAAAACAATGCGTTAGCACACTATGTACGTTTTGCTAAGCTGCTCCTCACATTTCAAAGAAATCATTAATCCCGATGTTCAGATGCTACTGAAAGGAAAGAGCAAACTGGGGAGCTCTGCAGAAGTCCTGTCCTTAGACTCTCTCTGTGCGACACTCAAAAGCTGAATCATGTTTAAACGCAAAACTTACTGGAAAAATCATTTCCACTGCTCACCCTAAATAAAGAAGTGCTTATGCTATTAATCATATTACAAAACAATGCTAAACTACAACTTAAGTCTGTGAAGACCGCAAAACCATGTTAGCACCTTATAAGTTTAAGCATTGTTCTTGCCTATTTTGGGCTAGTGTCGCTCAATTCCTCAGGTCTTAAAGTCCTTACTGAGAAAAGCTTCTTTATTCCCAGTACCAGTTGCTAGATTGTGGTTTTCAGATAATGCTATTGGAATTGAGGTTGCTAAACGAGAACCAGAAGGCTAGAGCTAAGCAGATAAATTATAATTTCCAATTATCTCACCATAAATGGGGTTCCCAAAGAATTCTTCTACCCTATTTTCAGACAAAACATAAGGATCACCATCTCCACAGATTAAGGACACAAAAATCCCCGTTAAAACCCAGAATGACATTCTTCATCTTCTGGTAGAGGTTAATGATGCAATGTGTGCTCCCTTCCTTTTCTTAAGTGGTTGGTTGGAAATTACTTTTAAAACACTGCTGTTTGGTTATACATTCACAAATTTCCACGTAGGAGGACTTAAATCTTTCGGTTTGTGCCTTTCTTTTTTTCTTTTTTTTAGCTAGTACATATTAATAGTTTACCAAGAACCTAAGATCCTTCTGAGGCAAACAAAGTATCCGAAAAGATAATAATACAATCCTATAGAAATTACAAGAGTGAGGGAAGGGGAACTTAACCTGTAGCCATTTCTTACTTCATGAGACACTAAAAAAATGTCCCAAAAGCTGGTAGGTTTTTTGTTGTTAGGTTTTAAAGACCTCTGGATTGTGTTGAGAAAGTAGCCTCTAAATAACTCCATGTATGGACACGATTATTCCAGAGCAAGAAACACCCTATTTCTATCTAGCCTTGGAGTCTGTTCCAAAATAAGCATACCAACTTTTGAGTTACTCAGGGAAAAATACATCCATACCTGACTTTATTCTACAGTAATTCCTAAACACACTGTCATAAATACACCAGGAATTCGAGAGTCCATTTTTTTGGGGGGGGGCTTTTGGCTAAAGGAACTGTTAAACAAATCAGGGCTAGACCAAGCTATAATTAGGCTGCTAGTTTATCCCACCTTCCCATCAGCTTAAGCCTCCACAGCTTAAGTTCATAGCCCGGGTGCTGCCAAAACTGCAGCTTTTAATGAAAAAAGAAAAAAAAAGAACAGAAAGGGGGAAAGAGGGTCATATTCCCTACCTACAACTAATGTCATGTTGCATGTAGCTTAAGATGTTGCTCCATAATGAGGACACACTCACTTGAATTATGCAGCTCAACGGAGCTATCTCAAAATTGGATGGCTTTGCTGCATCGCTGGCTTGTAGCGATGCCAGTCTGATGCAGACGGGCAGACTTCTTAACCTTCTGGCTGAGAAGATTAAATCCTTAACAGAGCGACCTCTTCTCTCCCCCTTCTCCCTCCTATTCTTTTAAAATAAATAACAAAGCAACCTTTAACAAGCCACTTACAAGGGAAGCTTCATTTTCTCCCATTTCTAATGTAATAAATAGCTGGGCCTCCAATGATATCGAAACAAGTATCGTCTTACAAAGCTGACAAAACGTGAGTAGGTAAACAAGATCCTCCCATGCCTTCACAATTATCAGGGCAGAGGACCAAATACCTTCCTCATGTGCAAGTTTCCCTTATCTAACAGCTGTAAGGAATTCTTATGGCACATACCAACATAAAAATCTGTATTAACCAAATCCCTGTGAGAGCGTGTAACCACCACCACTTGGAAAAATAAGCAAGGTCATTCAGTCAAAAGATTTTATTTTTGTCGAGGATCAACTGCTTTATATAGCTTTGCTACCAAATATAGAAACATTACCCCAAATACAAAGGCACTATTTTTAAAGATTATGCTTTGGGGAAGAAAAAATGAATTCTTTTTTCCTCCTAAGAGGTCTTTTCAAATGTGTTTTACAAAAATCCAAGGGAAGTCAGACAGGAGAAGGACCAACCAACCACATTCTGGACTGAACTGTATATGGCTTAACTCCACTAACTCTAGTGGGTTAGAGAAATCAATGCAGAACTTTATTTTAAAAAAATAATCTTTCATCTCAGAATTCTGGGATTATACAGTAACTCTGCTTAAGCCATTCACCGTATTTAATTCTCTATATAGAGTTTAAAAGACAATCAAAAAAAACTGTTCTAAAATAAGCCATAACTACAGCAAGGCAGGCGATTCTTTTAGAAACTATGAGCAAACGTCTGATTAAGATGACAAGCCACATGGAAACTCCTTCCAGAATCAGACTTAAAGGGCACTGTTACCAACCAAATTTGGCAGACAAGGGATCATGACGAACTGCAAAGGCATGCAGCAGCGCAATAAAAAGTTGGGAATCATCAGCAAATAAGACGGCAAGCACTTGTGTCAATTCAGTGAGGGCAAGAACATAAACAGGACAAATTCTGGGCATTAAACACTGGATTTGGATGAACGGCACTGTGCCATAGTGGGAGCAGGGCTGGCTCTTCCCTTTACAGTCCGCTTGCCATAAACAAGCCGTATCAATAAGGCAAAGTATCTGCCTATTGCAGATATCGCGTTCTGACATCTGTCTTCCAGGAGATCAGAGTTTCAGAACCATTTTCAGAGTAACAACCCGAAGCTTGAAAGAACTAAAAGCATGACATACATAATCTAAGGCTCTATACTTTCTTAAGAGCCGCGTTTAAGGTCAGAACTCCTAGAGAGAGCTGATGTTTATCGCTAGATAACCAGAGACCTTATCTATAAGTAGATAACCTACAGCCTTATCTGTAACTATCCATTGTTAGATTTGGTATTTTTAATACATGGTTACCCCTATTTAAGATCACTGCACCTTCAGACAGTCTTTGTGCTCATGGGGTAACGACTGGAGTTTCAGCTGGAGCAGAAAAGCCATCACTTATAGCGCATTTATCAAATATTACAGGAAGCTTAATTGAGTTTCATTTCTATTTCCAGGAATGTCAAGAGGCATCCAGTACCGCTACTTTAACTTGGAAAGGGGACAGTAAGAAATCAATTATATACTTTGCATCTACTGCGTTTGCCAGCAGCACGACACAAAACCGACCCGGCGAGGGAGCGCACCGAGCTCCCTCAGGGGAAAAAAACACCGAAAACGGCGGCCGCACTCTGAGGGCGGACGTGAAGTTCGAGCTCCTTTTTTTTTGACCGACGAGGCACAATTTACCGGGCGGGCGACGGCAGCAGAACGGCGGGCCAAGCTCCGCTTCACCGACAGCCAACTCCGCCGCTGCGCACCCCAGCAAACTATTTACCTCCTCTGAGGCAGCGGCGGCGGCAGCGACGGGCAAAGGACGGCCCGCAGCCCGGGCCGTGTCCCTGCCTTCAGCCGCTGCGGCGGCCGGGATGAAGGGAAGGAAGGAGGGAGAGGGAAAACCCTGTCAGAGGCTCCGCGAAAGGGGGACCCACCGGAGCGCCGACCCCAGCTCCCCCCCCCGGCTCCCCGCAG
>KZ505651.1:1486431-1539943 GCA_002844005.1 Limosa lapponica baueri | reverse complement strand
GGCGGAGGGAAGGCGGAGGGCCGGCTCCTACCTGCGGCTCCTGCGGCGGCCGCCAGCGCCAGGCAGAGCGCGGAGAGGAGCGGCGGCGGCGCAGCGCGCATGAGGAGAGGCCCGAGGGAGCGAGCGGGCGGGCGGCCGCGTCCCGTCCGTCTGTCCCCCGTCCCCCCCCCGCCCCCCGGGATGGCGGTGACGGGCCCGCCGCCCGGGGAGCATGACGGGAAATTCCTGGGCACCGGCGGCCAACGCCAAATATGAACATGGGGCCGGGGAGACGGAGGCGCCCGGCCCGGCAGAGCAGGGAGGCGGCCGCCCCCGGCGCCGCTGCAGGCGGGCGGCCTGCGCCCAGGCAGCCGGCGGGGAGAGCTGGGAGCCCGTCCCGCCACCGCAGCCCGCCGTCCTTTAATCGATAGGGAGCGGCTTCTCGGCTTTTTTAAAAATGATTTTCCCGCGGGGAAGAGGAGGGGGCGCAGCGCCGGGCTCACCCTCCCGAGGGGCCCCGACCTACCTGCGCGGCCGGGGGCTGTCAGCCCGGCGGTGGCCGCGGCTGCCCGCCAGAGCCCGAGCGACCGACCGACCGAACTCGCTCACCGGCGGCAGAATGCAGGCAGCTCTTAATGCCCACCTTGCATATCTTAAATTGGAAAAAAAAAAAAAAAAAAAAAAAAAAGGAGAGGGACAACGACAGAATTGAAGTGAAATTTTCCCTCCTCCCCCAGGGAAGAGCTAGAAGCGAGCTGGGTGAATACATGCAAACAGTAGGCTTGCATGCCCTGCTTTGGTCCTCCTACCCACAGCCCTTCAATACAAATCGTCACTAGAACAATATTAAAACAGCACAGCATGAATGGAATGGCAAGGGAAAAAAAGCCTATGTCAGGAGAAGTCCTCACAGGGATTTCACCTCCAAGAAGTAAGCTGAAAACACAAGGCTAGGACTCCTCGCCTCTGTCATGTGGAACAGACCAGCGAAGGCGGCCTCCCCTGGACGCAGAAGTGAAGGTATGGCCTCTGCACTCCCCCCCGACGAATTCCGGGCAAAGTTCATTGTTGTTCGTTGCTCAGTTGTGCATTTCGCAGCTCACAGTGGCACCTGCTCAGCTTCAAACCCCAACCAACATAAAAGGTTAGGTGGCTATGATGAATTAATCTCCCCCCTTTCCCCTGTGATGAGAAGAATATTCAAGTCAGAGAGACATCCAAATATCTGGAAGGTGAGACACATATAAAAACCCCTAATAAACCTTTAATTCGAGTTTGTTTTGGTTTTTCTTGTTTGTTTTTACAGGACAGGGTGACAAATTACAACAAACACCTGATTTTTCTCAAATGTTCAGGTATTATACACATTCCCATCTGTCTTGCAGGAAGGGATATTGGTCAACTTAACAGTTTAAGGTAAAATAAGCTGCATAACAGTACATATTACAATAATAAAATGTACAGTGTTTACAAGAAATATATTTTAGAAGCAAGATAGATGCGTTTGCATCGAGGCGACCTTTTGAAATGCCACAACTATTTTTACATTCACTCTTGCAACAGGTCACAAGATGGGGTCACTAAGGTCAGGTTAACAAATCACTATGATGCACATCAAGTACAACAAAATTAGTTTATATACATATATATAATACATATACATGTATATTATACATATACATATATGTATATAGCAAAACTCATCAAAATCTACCAGACCTGGCACAATCCACTTACCCATCAAAAATATGTACTTGTCCTTGGTAAGTAGAATTCTGCATGGCTGATTATATATTATATATACTCATTCATTAGCATCTGAGACATAAAACTGAGGATTTAAAATTTTTCGGTTAACAAACTCTCCAATAATAAACATGGTGCCCACAAAAGCACAAAGGTAAGGCACAATAGGATTTTCTGTTGCAGAATAGTGTGCATCATGTTTACTTAACCATAAGAAAAAACGTGCATTATTTGTGCAAGTTCATGCTGCAAATCCATCATATCTACAAAGTAAAGTGAGTTTCAGTAAAGTTTGTAGGACCGGTATGCTTCCAGTCTCACCTCCAACAGGATATTTAGCTGGATAATAAGGTAAAATTGTTGTAAGAGTGGGGATTAGTAAAGCCAATAATCTTAGATTTGCAACTAAGCTTCTCAGCAACAATTTTGTACTTCTAGGTAAATGTTAGTAAATTTACAAGCTTAGAATCACAAGATTTACTGTCAGTTTTACTTCTAGTTCACATCAGCCAAAATTGTTGCAAGGAAGTATGTACCTTTTCAAATTTTAACAGGTAACTGCTTCATTAAAACAAGATATAACGTATTGGGAAAGTCACTTAATCCCAATGGTATTTTGTCACAGCCCTGGCAATTGTAATAATAAATACAGCTTTTCACAAAATATTTTTTCAGTATCTGCCAATTGCTTCTTTATTGCTCACAAATTTGAATTCATTACAATTGGTATCAGACCTTTCACATAAAATCATAGTCAGGTATTTTAATATAAAACTTATAAAAGATATTTAACCTGTATCTAACACTTTAAGGTATTTGGCCTCTTGTCATGGTACAGCCAAAACCATATAAAACATTAGGTTTTGAATAAAATAGGAAGCTTATTCACTGCTTCAATGCAGACATCCTCACAGAACACAACCGTTTTTGCCACCACCAGCATTTACATTTATATACAAAACTCAGCATATCCACATTCAGTTCGTTTTCCCTCGCACCTATATGCAACCACTAATGCCAGATTAACTTTCCCCATACCCTAGCTGCAGAAAAAGATTCTTATACAGCAACAAAAAACTAATATTGACTGAAAATGAAATTATTTTTTTCTTTTTTAACTTATTCACCATCAGGAACTGTAGGTTGGTTGTTACAAAATACCCACAAGATTATTTCACAGGAAACTATGGAAATACAGGAAGTCTTCTTTTCTCCATGCTTTTGTATTATCAAAAACACTTCTTGGTGCAAAAATACAGTCACCACATCTGCAAATGTATAATGATTCGGTATTCCTCATGCAAAACTTAAATGCATTGGTTTACTACAGCCCCGGAAAACTTCCTGAAGCAATTTTTTTTTTTTTTCTTTTTTGTCAGCTCAGTATTACTGCCTCATTGCTAAGTCCCTTTGGAAACAAGATTTCTGGAACGTTCAAACTTTTATTTAATTCATTAAAGTATTACATACAAAAAGCACTAAAAAAGGAAGACGGCAGCCAAACAGGAAAAATTCCTGTTGCAAGTAACAGTCCTAGCAGTTGTACAAAGTCTTCTCAGGAACTTCCCTGAGAATTAGTTGTGCCTGTCCGAAGACGCAGATGTGACATAGAGTTCATATGTTTGTTTGATGGCTTCAGTGGAGTGTTACAAGTAAGAGCCTGGGGAAAACGATGATGATACCGATCTAGTCGCAGGTATTTTACTGTTACCAGCTTTCCTATGAGGCAAAGAAAGAAGAAAAGAGAAACCTTCTAGTTCAGCATTATTACGTTTTGCTTCAGGACTTAATACACACAAACATGTCATTACACTGAAATTAGCTTACCAGGTGATCCAGTTTTTGTTAAAGCTCAATACTTTAGATATAAAACATTTCAACCACTTAAAAGAACTCCAACTGCACCCATCTTCTGTCATTTCTACCCATGTTTTGTTATAAACCCCTGTTCCTTACCATCAAACCAAGAGCCATGTAATGCCTTGAAGGCCTTTCCAGCGTACTCCGGAGAGAGACACTTGACATATACACAACCCTGCATTAAGAAAGAGAGGTTTTGGGATTTTTTTTTTTTTTTTGAAGTCCAACAGACAAAGATAAAACAAAGCATTAAGATGTTACTAGAAAGACACTCACCTCACGTGAGTTTTTGTCAACAGCAATATGAACAATTCCATCATTATCACTGCATTTTTCCAAGATTGCTTCTTGAATTGCTAGATGCCAATGATCACCTATTTCCCTATGCAAACAATGAAAGATTTAATTAAGCACATCATTTTTAAAACCATTCACAACAATCTCATCCTTCCCCACTGAGTTTGGTTTCTCTGTAACTTGACATCATTTTCTGTTAAATGCCTTTGGGACAGATTTAGTATTTTAGCTATTGAATATTCAGTAAATTGGGTTCCTATGGTCCACTTCAGAAAATTCAACCCTAATACTCAAAAGGAATAATCTGTATTTGAGGGTGTTTGTCCTCCCCTTCCAGCAACCTGCCATCACCTTCCTGTCTGAAACTGCAAGCAGTCATAAACTCATCTCCCCACACCTGCTCGGAGGGGCTAGCCGTTGTTCCAAGGAGAAGGCCACTCCTTGGCTGTTCCTACTGCAGTGGAAGAGCAGGGGAAGACAACAGCATAAAGGGACAGAGGCCTTTATGCATCTCCTCTAACAGCAGTCACAGAAGCAACACTACGTGCAGGGCTTCAGCAGGCCGAAGCAGCTTTTTAGCTATTCAGATACTGTTTATCACTGAAATTGCTATTCACTATCCTAAACAGAGCATCAAATTGCATTCATCCTGTAGGGTAGTGACAAAACATGCCAATCTAGATCCAGAAAGAGAAGTTATTAAAGTCAAATACCAATTTTAAGGGCTTTTCACAAAAAATATTTTATTGTAAATATTAATCGATCTGTAGGTACACCATTAGAGAAGACAGAAGTCTATGTAATTTTGTGAGGGTACTGCTAGAACTATCTGGTCCTAATAAAATAAGTCTAAGGAGAGGGAAAACAATTTCAAAAGCCTTAATACACCTTTAAGCCTGCCTGAATAGTCTTTACACAAAAAACAATGAACTTACTCTTTCAATAATACTATCAAGAGCTTTGGGTAGTTTTAAAGAATTTTCTTTACATAAAGCCAAAATTCCTGAAATATTTGGTCTACCTTCCTCCTTATTCATGAAAAAAAAAAAAAAAAAGATAGTGGGGGATGGACTGTACATAGGGAAGTTAACTGGTCAGGGTGTTACTTAAATCTGTCAAGCAGGACACTAACACAACACTTGAGGGACTCTGGCAACATGGAATGTCAGATTAGTTTCTGTTGTTTGACCTTGACTGGTTAAAGGATCAGACTTTCCAGTTGATGCCCCTTACGCAGGCAGATCACAATCACATACAAACAAGCAAACAAAAGTGGAAGAGGGACACAAGGGTGCAAAGAAGATCCAAAGGAAGGTCCTACTAGGAGAGACTTCCCAGTGGAAAACACCTACAATTTAAAACCCTGCAAACCTTAGGGGAAGATGCATCCTACCCAGGTTGGAAGAAAAAAAAGTGTTTTCTTTTTACTGGATAGCTCAAAATGAAGGGAATATACAAGTCTCCTTCTCCAACAGTGTAAACAAGAGTCTTTTCTAAATAACATGTACTCAGGATGTTAGGGAAATAAAGTAATTCCGAGTCGCAAAAGGCAGGACCTCTAAAGGTCCCCTCCAACACAAACTAGTCTATGATTTTCTGAAATCCTGACTTTGGTGCATTCCCTCCCAGCCCAGAACACACGTCCAGATTTTCTTGAAAAGCATGCTGTCACCAGCAGAGAGCCAGCTACCATAAGAAAAAAACCATATTGTTAAGAGTATGCAGTCGTCTTTTCTGCTGTGTATTCTTCCCACACACTGCAGTCACTGCATTACTCCCAAGTGCTCATTTCCTGTTTGCAAATCAAGCAGAAGCGCATTCTCAGTCTAGTCTGCTTTTTTGTGTCTTGCAGACCTGGGATAGGAAACCATCACGAGTTATCAACTAATTTGGATTTCCCATAATGAAATAGGCTCCCAAGGGGAATGACTTGCCCATCCCTGATCCTGCACACGTGTATTCCATTAGCTGTCAATGTGAGTCTTGCAGGAAACGCTACCTGTGCTTTGTGAACCATTCTTTTTACTGACTCAGTGGTAGATGCAGAAATATTAAAATGGGCTTATCCAAACGATGCCTAGACTGGTATTTTAAAAAACAGGTTTGTGTCTGACATAGTAAATGCCTAGAACATACACCCAAGTTTAGGTCTGCTGCTGTGGTCTGAGGGTTCACAATGTCCAGTTCAGTTTTATGACTTTTGGCTGTAGAAAGAAGATTATTTACTCAATTTGTATTTATCAATGCTAACAAACTGGTATATTCCCCAGATGATTATCAGGTCAAGAGAAAAGACCTCTATTATGGATGGCTGCTTTTACCAGCGACTGAGATATTGTTGAAAATTACTTTGCCATTTATTGTTAGTATACAATAGCTTAACTTAAAGAGCATCTAAAACCTAATTTTGTTAAACATACCTTGCATCCATAGCAAATGTCAAAACGTTATGTGCCAATCTAATCACATACACTGGTACATTCTGTGTTTCAGGAAGTCAGTGAAGGCACTCATTCCTTACAGGTCTGGGATAAGAACATAAACCTCCTTCCTCTTTTGACCAAAGCAGTTGAATAAAGTAGCTTGTTTTGCACTGAGAGTTTTGGAGGTGTTTTGGTGGGTTTTTTTTTGAAGATTGCTCCAAGGGCATGATAAAAAGTACTTCCTTAAGCAGCAGTTCTCTGCAAGACAGCTCATGGAAAAGGAATGGGCTCAGGCGTGCAATATGGGAACAGATGAAGTATCCCACTAGGACTATAATCCAGCAGTCCAGTGATGGAGTTAGGTCAACTTCCAAAAGAAAAGGTCTAAAAGCAGTGCAACTTCTAATACACTCACTGTTTAAATAGCTGACTGGATGCAGACACTAAAAAGAAGTGTCAAAACAAGAACAATCCCTAAAGATTGTTCCTCAAGAACAATCCCTAAAATTTTAGTCTTGCTCACCCTACTGGAACCTGAAAGTTATGAAGGAAGTGATAGTTGGGGTCTCTGCCCATGATGGTCATTACGTTTTAAAGCCACTGAGCAAAACAGATTTTAGACTACTTCTCTATGCTACAGAAAACACTGTCCTCAGCTAAATTAGTTAACAGCTTTACAATTAATAAGACAAGGAACTAGAATAATTAAGTGTGGCTAGAAACTGAAGTGAAAGAGCTGAAGAAATATATCCAAACTTCACAATCACTTGTGTCCATACTCCAGTGGTCTCTCCTACTTCCTGTTACTCCCTATTCTAATCAATAGCTTTTATTTTCCACTGAACTGCTCAGATTCTTCAGTGCCAATTACCGTATCACTTTTACACTGTAAGACAGCATAGCATCTTCATTTTTCCCTTATATAATCACATAAGAGGAATAAATTACTTCAGAGGAGTTAGTAAAGTCCCTGCATCTCTTTGCACTGGAAAAACCAGGCTTCAAAGATGAGAAAGGATTACCTGACGTAACCTATGTGTTAGTCCCCAACTCCTAACATGATCTAGTCCACAGCCAGCAGGGATACTAACAGGACAGTGGATAAAGCTTTAAAAGGCTAAAAAAAAAAAATATAATTATTCTTCCTTAACTCTTGGCATGTGAAACAAGGTTTGTTACTTATTGATACACGGCACACACTTTAGAATTACATCTGAGCATTAGAAGCCAGTACTCTGCACTAATTTGTTTAAACCCTTCCCACTACAAAAAACCCATTTGCTTCAAAACTAGGCACCCACACTGCCATAAAACAGTAACTTCTTTAAATTCAGCCTTTTAAATACAAACTGTGCAAACTCTAGAACAGTTTAAATACTCCAGAATACTTAACAATACTTCAGAAACTTACAGTCTGTTAGGCTACATGAGTCTCCCCTGTCAGCTGATATAATTGAACATTTGCAAAATTAATGAATGGAGAAAGACCAGTCATTTCTCTGAGCAGTTTGACTAAATGCCACACTCTTCAAGAAGTGACACAAAGATATAAAGCAAGACAATGAAGGCCAGAAGACTTCCAGTAAGATTATTTATGTCTTCTCATAGATGTTAAAGAGGAAGATTTATTTAGTTAATTTTTTTTTTTTTTTTTACAACCCATTTGTTTCTTTTAAGGTGTTCATGTTTACTCACTTCTACCAAACCCCTCTCAGAGGAAAGAAATGGACCCTTCCAAAAGAATACAGAAATACAGATGGGTAACTGGCTTTACTTACATAACTGGATCAAACATATTGCGAATCTTTAGACATGGCGTCAAGCTGTTTGGTGGTGAATTTCTTCTATCTAGATGAAATGCTACAAAGAAAAATAAATTTAATAGCATTTATTGACAGGCATAACAGCATCTATTTAACAAGTGTCAATTTTATACATTAATTCCTTTCTGGTTTTACTCAAAAGAATACTTTCCTTCACACATGAAAAAGCTTCAAGGAAATTAAGGTCCCCGGAGTCTTCTACTGCACTGAAGAAAATGTACCAAACTTAACTTAATTTTTCAAATTTACAACTTCTACATTTAAAAAGATAATGCACTCTCTCACATCCAGGCCACGGTACATGGAAAGAATTCAGGATACTTTAAAAAATACCACATAGTTGAAGAGAAAGTATTTGCATTATATGTTCATGAAAAGACAGATATTCTTAACACCTGGAGCAAATTTTTAGAGCTGCAGGTTAACCATTCAGGTTTAACTGCCTGATGAATTTTCATTTCTTCCACTTTGGGGGAAATTTACTGCCCATCTGACCAAGAAATAGGGAGACGCGTAGATGGACGTTGTATTGCATCTGTATTGCAGTAACAACTGTCAAGGAGCACTCTACAAGGATGGAGGCTTTTGTAACCCTAAATGCTCTACACACAGGACCAGAAGCTTGCAAAAATCTGAAGTGAAACACACCAAAGGATAACACAGATAATGGAGTAACCCTTTCAAAGTTGAACAATCCCGTGAAATACATTCTGAAGTTCTAAAATAAATATTAACTTCTCTAAAGTTCAGAAGCTCCACTTGTGGGAGTTGCAACAGAAGACTGCACCATGAGAAAACGAATAAAAGAGCCCTTCAGATTCAGATAAGGTAGTTCTGTGCCTTGAGAAGGACCAACAAAGCAGCAACAGAAATGGAAGGGAATAACCTGGTAAAACAACTTCTAAGGCTTAAAGGAAGTTTTATTTTGAAGACTTGAGATGAGCAGATTCAAGAGTTTAAATATAAGCTTAAAAATCTCAACAAGACAAAATGATGTTCCAAACTGATGCTAATGCTTCTCCTTTGCAATCCCTACTTTGGAAAAGTTTGACAGGTTCAAGATGTTACATTCCAAGTGTTACAAGTCTCACTTTTGGGCAGATGATACTACAGGTCTGTGCTTCTTACTGCTGACCTTTTAAAACAAAATCTTGCAAGTATATCCAAAACACATGAACACTGCTGCTCTTCTGTTTGTCACAAAACAAAAATGCTGTCACGCAGAAGAAATTCAGTCATGTAGAAGACACTGCATGTGGAAGACAAGCACTAACCAAGAGAAAATTCACTGCCTGCAGATAGAGGATAGACAAACTTGCTCCTTATGTAAATTTCGGAGAAAAAAAAATTACCAACTAGAAATTAGAAAATGTGGCCTCCAAATCCAATATGGAACCTACCATAATTTCCCCAAATAACTTAAAGTGTTCTTATTAGAATATACACACACAGAGTCCAAGTCACCAACACCTGCAACAATTGTCTGTTTGGTCTTGGGAATAGATTTCTAAATATGCTGGTGACACTGCATCTATCTCTGAGCTGCCTATAGTTTAAGGACAAGTCCTTTTTCAATAGCACATGGTTTTGTAAAGTTTTTTGCCCTTGATTAAAAATTATACATAGGGTATACAATAAAAACTTTACAGAACTAAGCAACATTGAAAAATAAATGGACTTACCTTACTCATGTAGGTTGGCTCCAGCAGATCAAGGGAGGGGGTGAAATGTCACCAGCATATTGTACACTGGGGCACCACACCATACTGGAGAAGGTGATCTGGGGTGGCCTAGTCATGGACCTGGACCTGAAAAGGCGTGGGGTTGAGGAAATTATGTGCCGATTGTTAATAGCTAGGTTTATTCAGCACATGGTCTTAATCCAAGGATAAAGAATGGTGAGGTTATTTGCAGAGACCCTAGGCCCAGACGATCAACATTTCTGCAAGCTGTTTATGAACTCAAAAAAACCCCTATGCTGTTGCTTAAGGCAGCAGCTACACCATTAAGCTATGCAAAAGTAACTAAATGGGGAATTAATGCTTTAGTGTAGATACCTATAAAAAAACCCAAGCTTTGCCTGCTCCAATTTCTAAAGAACTTGACGTCCTTTTGATTGAAAAAATTCAGGTGCTTGAAGGGATTACTTCAGCCAGAGCACATCACCAGCACAAAACTAATCTGCTACTAACTTCATGTAACATCATACTAGTAGAGCAAATGTCCCCAGGGCAGTGCAGCATATGAAAATAAAGATGAATTCTGCTTCTTCCTCAAAAACATTTCAAAGCCATGGGAAATTAAAGGAAAGTTTTGCAACTTAGATGGAGCTTTTTACGTATAAGGAAAAAAAAATGGCCACAGAAACCAGTAAGCCACAAAATTAACACTAGGCACAGTAATAAGCATTAAAATATATACCAGAAGTGAGACCAAAAAGGGGGGCTAGGGATGGTTGAGGCAAGTTAAAAATAATGCTGTCTCTATACAACAAAATTCAAAATAGCTTAGTTAACAGAAGTCTCAAACTTCATCACATGTCTGTAACAATTAATTTTTTCCCTCCTCCCAAAAGAGCAAGTTTAAGTGACAAACCTATTCAGATTACAGTACTGATTATTTGAAAATTTACACTGGTGTGGTACATATGAACTATTCTCCTCACAATAAGGGCATAAGCAGACATTCCTGCAGGACAACAGTCTAAGCTACACCGTAATTAACTAAGCACCTCATATGCCATTTCTTTTCCTAAACAGGTCTCAACAGTAAGGCATACAAGATGAGGATGAAAAGGTGGAGATGAAATATGAAAGCAGAAGCACAACTTTGTGCAATAAGTTACTAACAAGAAAATTTTTAGGACTTTCATGAATTCCCCTTGGGGACTAGTAAACACCTTCAAGAAAAGGAAGCCACCTTGTATTTCATTCATAATGTACTTTGGTTTATTACCTTAAACTGAATCTGACTCTATCATTCTAGATTCAAAGAACAGTAGCAGCTAAAAATGTTTGCTTTCAACCACCTCAACTAGAAAATGTCTATGACGGAAGAAGTGGCTCTTGCACAGACTTCAAAATGAACATCTAAGAAATTGTAGTACAGCTTTCCTTACCTCTTGAATTACTACTGTATTATTGCTAAAGAGATTCCCCAGTATCACCACCATGGGTTATAAGACAAAGCCACATATAAAGATATGTTGGGCTGATGCACCTGATAAAGCTGAAGACTTGCATCAAATACAGGTAACCATGTTTCTGAAGAAAATAGGAAAGATACTGAAATCAAAATACTGCTATGAAGACCAGCATGGAATGGATACAACACTTTACAACAAGCATAAAATCCACAGGTTTCTTGCAATAGTTAAGAAGAGCGTTTTTTGTTTTTTTTTTTTAAACATGGAGAAAGGATTATATTCTCACAAGCTGGGGAGGAGGGGTGTCATTCACACAAGGTAACAGGTTATCTTCCATGCCGCAGGATGAAATATCACCCTAGATGTGGTACTTCAGAGAACCTCTTTATCTCATGTCCAGAGCCGTCAAGGAACTTTAGCTATTGCTGTCAGCTTAGCTACACTGGAGCTCTGCCTACCTATTTTTCTTTAGAGCTCCAGTTATCAAAGGCATGACAGGACAACAGTATCTGTTCTTTCAAAATCAAACTGAACACACTAGAAATATAATACACACACACCCACACCCCCCACATCCCCCACACCCCCGAATTAATTAAATTACACTTTGGCATGAACAAGTTTGCTCTTCAATTGACAATTCTTTTGTCAACTGTTTCCAATACATCCCTTCTATTTGTCCATCATCCTACAGTGATCTTTCTTACCCATTTTTTTTTTCTGACAGATATATCTACTGTATCCAGTAGATAATATTTCAAAGGAAGTACACCAGACTTTATTCTGATGTAGTTAAAAAAAAAAAATCATCCCAAACTGTCTGTCAAAACACAGGCTGCATCCTGAAGGACTGGACAAAATGCCACAGTGATGCTTGAACTCTAGATGCTAACAGACAGTAGAACCTAGATTGTCATGGATGGTACAGGTCCCGTACTTAAAATGCATGCCATCTACCAATATCCTTGTACATACTGACAGGCCAAGAGGCTTTCTTTTTCAATTGCACGTACTCTAGGTATGAGGCTCTGCTATAGAGCACTACCAGATCTCAGAAGGTTGAAAAAAACCTGTGATTTTGAAATTTTATTCACAAGATACAAAACTAAGAATTCATTCTGATTTTACATGTACTGAGTTTGTTCAGAACCTAGCAGTCTTGAAGAGCATTTCCATTCATGAACTTCTATATTCAAACATCAAAACTGGAGGACTAACTTAATTCCAGTTTGTTTATACTACGAAAGACTAAGAAAGCAACACATGCATAGAGAATGCCTAACATCAGGAAAAACAACTGTGCAAAAAGTATGAGACTTAATGGAACTATTTCCAAGAGTCACATGAAAAAGAAGAACGCAAAATAGAAAGAGCCTTTGAATGTGAAAGTTGCCTTTGCCTGCTGACTACCAAGATATAGAGCGCCCAAATGACCTATGTCATTCCAGCCGCTCCTATTTCCATGCCCTTCTGTTACAGAAATTTCAGTTCTTCAAAGATCTTTGCTGAACTACAAACATAGCAAGAAAACTAGGAAAATTGCTGTTAAAAGAACTGGAACATGATAGATCTTAATATATCCTGTTCAATAGAAAGCATAGAGTCTTAAGTACAAACTCTAGTTAACATATAGCTAAAAGCCACAGCTGAGAAAGTTACTCTGTCCACATTCACAATATGCTAAAGTAGGTATCAGATGCTCAAATTCAGACAGTACCTAACAGTAGCTACTACACTAGCTGTCTTTCTAGGAAGTTTTGGAAACTACTGCTGAGTGTTGAATGTACATTCCATGTAGCAAAGCAGCACCTGAGCTATCGCATACTGAGAAGTCTTCCAGATGAAGGAAAATCCAGTCCCATTTCTAATACAGGACAGAATGTTACGGAGTGATTTATATTGCAGTCAAACAGGGTAAGAAAAACTGAGAGCAGATGAGTAGTAAATGAGAAGTAGAGTGTCATGTTTCACAGCCTGTACTGAACGATAAACTACATAGAAGACTCAGCTTTATAATATACATGACTTCCAGAAGCTACGTTCAATTTAAGCGTTTGAAAAAACAATCATGACAGTATTACAGAGATGGAACCGAGACAGCTGTTGACAAAACCCACCATTTCTGCACCTAAAACACTTGCACATCCCTAATGGACAATGTCCTGGAAAGAAAAGGCTCTGCAACTCTTGTAAAAATGTTACTATTCACATCCTACTCACTGAAGTTCTGAGAAACTAAAATAAAGCAACTGTTGTCACAGCAGAATGCCACGTCACAACTACTGCAAGACAGTGACCACAGAACCTCAAGCCTGCAGTAGTATTCACAAGGTATTTTAAAAAAACAAAGCAGCCCTCATTTCCAGCAAATGATTTAAAATGAGAAACGTAACACTAAAACCAGTAGCATAATCCTGAGAAGTATATAATGAGATCCCAACATAATGTTTTGCATAGACAAGCAAGAAATATATCCCCAAGACTATTAAGACCCTCATCAGATAACATGCCGAGTATCTGCAAATGTCTCAAAATATTTGGCTTTTCAAGTTGACAGACAGAATTGTTTGGGTTTGCTTTGAACATACAGAAAAGAGAAATTTAAGACCCAAGGGCTGAAGGCATACATAGAACTTATGAAAACATGCCAAGTGGCCTGGGACAAAACCAGAATGTTAGCTGTGCTTTTTCTGGGGTGACCAAGCTTGCTACAGCATAAATGTTCCAGGCCACAAATAAGCTCTTTCTGTCTGTCCTTGGAAAGGAAATAATCACATTGGAAGGAGCTACTTTAAACTGTACCCTCTTTCATAGAAAACAATAAAAACATTATTTCTTGCAAATAAAAATGTATACCAGTAAAAATCAAAAGAATGAAGCCTATTACTACTTGCTTTAGTTAAACTAAGACCAAAATTAGCGTATTCCAGAAGAACATAGACAAGAGTGCAGTTGCTTGCCAGTGGGAATTTTTATTTTGTTAAAGTGGGGCTAGGAAGGGCAGAAAGTCTGTCTGATTTTTAGCCAGGCTTTTTCAGAGTCTAGTTCAATGCCATAGAAGTAATGCACAATACAACCTTGATAACATCCAATATAAAAAGTTGAACGAAAAACTGGAGAAGCAACCACTCCCTCCTCCCTCACCATCAAAATAAATCCTGTGCAGAATCCTGGTTTATTTCAGTTCCACTGGAGAGATAATAGAGCATTACAGAAGAACAGAAGGCAAGACAGACTCTTAAAAGAGAGTCACAACATTTAAGCAATTGGCAATTAATATTTCACTATAAACATTTACCTTCACGCTCAGACATTCACAGAAATCATCTTCTTTTTTTATTCCCACCCAAAATTCAAGTCTTATAGCTTCAATTTTTCACTGACCAAAAAAACCAAAAACCGCCCCAAAAACTGAAGCTTCACATGAAGGCAGGCAGAAAGAAAAAGAATTAGGAAAATATGACCGCTGCAGACAGACAACTGCAAACTCATTGAATTCTTGCCACTTGGCTCCATGATAAAGCTGAAAAGTGACAGACCACTGCAAAATCCATGTATGACAACACCCTCCTCTATTAATGCAAATGCTTTGCTGCACCACAGAGCTTGAAATAGAAACGCACCGTGTAGAAAAACATTTATGACAGAAAGGAAGCACTACTAGGAGATGCTCAAAATCTATGTTCTGCTGACTGAGGTGTTTCTTGTCCCAGCAATTTCCCTTTCAAAATAAACAAACATCTCTTCCTCCAAACTCTGTCCTTAGGTACCCAACTGATAACTTAGCAGTAGGAAACTCAAGTCAACAAGCTCCAATTTACCTGCTGTCAGATACGACCAATTACTTCCAGTAAGCATAAGGCATG
Organism: Limosa lapponica baueri; assembly: GCA_002844005.1. Classification (NCBI taxonomy): domain Eukaryota; kingdom Metazoa; phylum Chordata; class Aves; order Charadriiformes; family Scolopacidae; genus Limosa; species Limosa lapponica. The sequence goes on along the minus strand of KZ505651.1, from coordinate 1,524,804 downwards.
TCAGAACTTGACCAACTAAAGAGCTTCTTTTAAATTAATGAAAAAGAACAAGCAACACATTTTGCCTACATGCTGTCTGCTGCACTTCTATAACAGAAAAGCTCATTTTGCTTGAAAAAAAGGCAGATGCTGAATGTACAGGAAAAGTAAGCCTATGCAACAAGATGACAGAGAAACAGCACTGACAGTTCACAACAATACTTAAAAGGTGTGAGAGAAAACAAGACTTTCATGCTCAAGCAACAAAATACCATTTAGAAGTTATATGCAGAAATTAAAACAATTATATTTACAAGATATAACTAAACTTCAGTACCTTGGCCTTGCCACACTTTCGATGGTATTACTAAAATTTTGTCACACGCTGCAGAAGGTTGCATCCATTTCCAAACCAATAACTCGGCACCACCTATTCTTCGTGTCTCTGTGCGAACTCTAGATTCATTGGCTGCAAGAAAGTCAACTGCTCTACTCCAGACTTTCCTCATTTTCCTCCTTAAAAGTTGAAGCAAGAATTACAAAGTTAGCATTATAAAAACTGGCATAGCTGACATCCAGCATGTAAGAGAAATTCAATATTTTTTCCCCCAGACCTGTGTCAATAAGAATCTCCAAAACATTACACCATGCAACCTACTGAAGTTAATTTAGGTAATTGACCAATTTACTTTCACTATTTTTCTTACTTATACATAAGAAAATTCAGTACTTCTAGTGAGAACATACCTGTCCTGAGGTGGTATTAGAGAATCACGCACATGTGAAATAGGCATGTATGGCTGCAAGTCTTTACTTTCAGAACATGCCTCGCTGTGACTTCTTAGAACATCTGGGGACACCACAAGAAAAGCTGGTAACTATGTAATTCATGCAAACATTATGAAAAATATCAATTCTGACAATAAACAGCTACTCTGAAGACCCCTCCCAATTTCAGTAGTTAAAGTTAAGGTGGTTTTGGCATTTTGAAGCATTTTTCCTCCTAACCATGCCGAAGGCAAATCATGAAAACTGAGCACACACAGTACCCTCCAAGTACCCTAAATAACTTTGGAATAAAGGAAAAGAGTTCCTGCAGTTACTCTTGATTGGTACTTTTAACTGTTAGCAAAGACAGCCACCTTTCAAAATAAAGTGCTTTCCTCCATCCCAATAAATGTTGATTTGCAAACAAAAAAGTAGGAAAGTGGTAAAAACAGGAAAAAAGCTCTGATTTGTCTGCCATCTCTGTATTTAAGATGCTTGCCGTAGATGAAAGTAATAAGACAAAATAAGTAAAAATGCAGCCCAAAACAGAGCCTAAAAACTACAAACTACTGAAAACATTGTGGCTTCAAGAAGAAAGGCAGGATTTCACAGATTATGCATTCTATTTTAGTAACATAATCTCTCCTCAAAGTGACTAATTAAAAAGCTGCTTTTTCTATGAAAAGCCATTAAGGATGCAACTGAGAGCAAACACACATTTTAGGAGTGGGTATTTTAGCTAAAGAAAGCTGAAAAACCACATACAGAAAGCGATACGTCACCACACTTCTATTCAAACATCACATTTATATTTGTTTTCAATAGTAAGATAAAACACCACTGAATCAATGGGAATTTACTATACCTATGTTGATGTAATTCACAAATTACAATACTTATACCAAAAGTTTTTATTAGGTTTAAAGATTACTATTAAAAACATTAAAAAAAAAAAAAAGAAACAAAAACATGAACCGGGAACTCTTTTGACCAGGAAATCTAACAGCATGATGACTGACAACTAAATAGACAGAAAACATAACTGAATTAATGCTAGTACTTTGAAGGGCTATACATAGCTGATACACATACATCATATGCAACTCAAGAAGCCATACCTATGATTTTTACCACCATATCATACATCTGCCTCGTTTCTTCTTCCTCTTTTGCCCAACGGTATTTCATGTAGTGCAAGACTCCCCAAACCACTGCTATACCTGCATTAACACATATAATACTCTTTAAACAGTATTAGAACATTAGTTACTTAAAGTTTACAGCACGTACTTTAGAAGTTAATTGAACTAGCTAATATTTTGAAGTACTTCAAATCTCAAAGCTAGTGAAATACATTGTACTCACTGTCAATATATTTTACTAACACAGCAACACGAACTCTTAAAGCGTTGAAAAGCAGTAACCTTTAGAAAAACATTTCATTGTTTCAACAATAGCCTCATATCTCATGATTATGGTTTGAAATTTAACCCATTTGTGAAGAAAAATACTAAACCAATTATATTGGAAAAATTCAAAGTCATGAAGAGTCACATAATCTGAAAATTCAGAACACATTAAGTTTTAAAAATGCACAATATTCACTAATTCACAGACAATTTACATGCTTTAGACATACTGGTAAAAACCAGTTAACTTGGACTACTTCAGTTCAGCTACAGATTTTTATTTCTTGCAACGAAGTACCGCATGCTCTTTTTCTATTACTTAAAGGTAATCCTCAAAAAGGACAAATGAGTTATAAAGGCCAGCAGCATAAGCTGAAAATAAAAATCCTGTTCTTTCTTTTGTCTCAGGCTGAGGGCACCACATATACCCATCATCTCGTAACAGGAAAAAAAAATAAACCAAACCACACATACACAAATTATAGTAACATAGTTTGTTACTCATTACAGTGATGGCAAGGAAATGTTAACTAATACATCAAAGAGACTGAGGGACGCCAAAATGGCTGTTAGTTAACGACAATACATCTAACACTTATGCAATGGTTTGTTTTCGAAAAGGTCCTTCATATTAACCTTAATTACAGATGAGAAAGTTGAGACACAGCAATTTGCTCAGCATGACTGATGAGACCAGTGGTTGACTTGGATACGGAGCTTCCCAATTCAACCCTCCTAAACATTATCAGAAAGATGACAACCTGGGGCAGTTTGCCTTTGATTCCTTTGGTTCATCAAAAGGCTGGTGATGAGGTCTCAAGTCTTCTGCTCATAAGCATGAGATTTTTAAGATATTGGGTCAAACAATTTATTAAATATTCAACAGGTGCATGAGGTGAACTCTGCATCTTCAATATTTCTAACCAGCCACGTGGAAAGGAGTGAAGTGTCTGCACTCAGCTGTACCACATTTTTATGCTGCACAGTCTTCAGTAAAGAAAGAGACAAACTTGAAAGAATTTGAAACTTAACTAGAGAACTATCAAAGACTAAATGAATTAGTCTTACTGAAGGATGAGATACCTCTAAGACTATGTTGTAAAACGTAGTATTTTTTGGTGACAACCATGTTGGGTATCCAACACTGGTTTTCCTAAAACCAGGAAAACCATCTTTTCTGTAGTTATGTTTCCAAAGTTCCTTGAACAACAGTGAAAAATCCTCAAAATTAAGGCTACTGTGTCTTTCTACTGAGCATTTTGCTTTTTTCAAATCAGTTCAACATGGAATTTTTAAGGAAGCCAGAAGGTATTGCTTTGGTAATGGTAAAAAGAGTTCCCAAAGAATGAATATGTTCAACTGGCTACAGCAGCAGATGACAGCAACCAATGTGAAAATACAGTGGTGCAACAGAAGTGGGAAGCAAACTTCATTGTAACCAAGACACTTGATAGGAACTCCCAAGTTTTATGGTTAAATAAAAACTTTCTCTAAACAAGCTGTTTACTTTTCCCTGTGCACTTACATAAATGTAAAGTTATAAAAAAGATTTTTTTTTTATTAACTTACCCAAAAGCAATATTGATAATCTGTGAGTTACATTAACAAACGCACGGCGAAAACGACACCTGAAAGACATCTTTGGACTAGTGGATTCCAGATACTTCACATCTGTCACATTAGTGACATCCATTTCATTAGGGTCACTACTGAGACACCTATTCAAAAATATAAAGTATTTATGTAAAAGGATACATTCTGGTAGAAGACATTAAGTTAAGAAATAAAGATCACTTACTTTATGCCAACATCTTCCCCACTATTCAAGATCCATTCTAATGCTGTGTTAAGTACACTTTCATATTCTGGATCTAAATTCTGTCACAAGACAAATATTAATGAGTAATTTCTTAAATAACCAGAAAGTTATCATGCCACAATAAAATTCAGATACTGCATAGATCAGTAGCCAAAACTACATGGTTTTGCTCTTGATTCTTCAGATTTTGCATACGTGTTCACTACACAAAGTGAATCTATATGTGCTATAAGCAGCTATCAGACTTATTAGCGTTCCTCAAATTGAGGACTGTTTGAAAAGACAAGCCACATCCACTGTTTTATTAACAATGCTAACCTACAGCAACAAAAAAAAACATTCAGCCACTAGGCGGTGCTCGTTGAAAATCTACTGCAAGAGTAAATGAATTTTAACTGATATTTTGCAAGTAGTCCAGTGTTTGCAGTTCAAGAATTGATATTACTATACAGAAACTGACTGTAAAAAAATAAATTAGTTGGTATCAACTATCACAGGAGAACATTCACTGCTATCTGAGCTGAGGCTGTCTCCATAGTTCACCTTGCATGTTCTTTTGCAGAAAAAGAAAACCAAAAATGGAAGTTACTGTTGTATTTGAAATTATACTCTCAAAAAAGATTATCTTCATCTTTCTTTTCAACCTCACATACTGTAACTGGCCTAGAATTAAAAGACAAGCCTTAAGAAAAAATATTAACTGTTTTATTTTCACTTTGAGAGTAAAACAAAGTTTTATCACTGAATACTGAAATGCTGCAAAGGAGTTATATTTTTACTCCCAAAATGAGGAACTGTAGGGTTACATGAGACTTTGTACAAAGTGAAATATGAAACCTGAGCTTCTAATTAGAGCTAAAACAGTTGTTATGACAACAACTGTGATTGTTTCAGCACAATATAGGTAAGACCATTAGTTATCTGGCATCAACTGAATTTTTTCCAATGGCTTCCCACAACACACTGGTTTTAACAAATATAGAATATTTTTGCCAGACCACAAACCAGTGTTAGCAGCTTCTTCAGGACACTCAATATTGCCCCTTTTTGTCTACTATGTAAACCAAGATATAAGATTTCTATACATTTGTATAGATGCCAATATAGATGCCAAGATATAAAATTTCTATACATTTGTATATTAAGTCATATCAGCTTAACTCCTCCCCATCCAATCAAAGAAATCTTATACTCTCAGCCTTTTAAAACCTTCAAGTAGTTTTCCACTGAAGGGTACACCAACGTGGGCTAAAATAAACCCTACAGCTGTCAAGACAAGGCAAGAGTCATCTTTTATTCGGGGAGCTAGGCAGGAGAATGACTGCAGAGAGTGGGATTTCATAATACTGCCTACCTATCAAATTAACAAAAAGGTCTTTTTTGACCATTTCTATTTAAAGCATCAATGAATGGTGTCTCCATACAGCTGCTGCTGTCAGGCCCACTGCACAGATCCACCTGTCGGCCTCTCCTCCCAAAGTAAGTAAAGACTTTTCTGTGAAGCCTCAAACATAATACAGTGATTTCTGGAGAAGATTCTAGAGATTTGAATTTAATAAATTTAAGTTGACCAATATGAAAATCATTCTCCATCAATTCAAATTATGCCCTGGTGTTGTAAAAAAAAACCCGCATGCCATTGAACTAAGACTATCTATACTTTCATTGCAATTAAGCCAGTTTCTTTCACCTTTCATCTCCCTTAAAACCTTGCTACATGCCCAAATAAAAATCTCAAGTAGCACACGTTAAAGACATCAATTCCAAACATTTCCAAATAGCACTCATTACTAAGTCAAATTTTAGTCAATACAGTAGATATGACACCAGGCCTTACAAATGGTAACACACAAATCTTATATAGAACCAATGAAAAATACCTCATTTGCTTACTTTTAAATACGCAGCTGCCTCCTGGACGGTAAGATTTCTTTGAGTAGAGCTGCCACATTCATGTTCCCCTGGTAAAATTAAACTTTTGTTTATTTTGATCTACTTATTACTGCATTATATAAAATAAAATCATCACCTAAACACAAGCTTACGGTTAACACAATCTGCACAATTAGCAGTAGCTCAATAATTCCCACAAGTTCCACTAAAAATATGGAAAAGTCTCTGAACAAATTTCTCCTTCAAAAAAGTTTTTTACAAAAATGAAGATTGCCACAGCTAATAATATATACAAGTCACATCAATTTCATGTACTGCTCAGAAAGCGTATTTTGGTATTTACACTGAAAGTAGAACAAAAGTTAGTATGAAGAACTATCAAAAGGGTGTTACCATGGAACAGTTGCTCTACCCTGATTCAACTCCTTCCAAGTAATTTCCATTTACTCTGAAACATGTATTATCTTTTATACAGACCAGGTTAGGTCCATTTGCAACACATCCATAATAGTATTTCAGGCACTATGAAATTACTATATTCTAGATTGGTTCCAAGTTATCACAATAGCTCATCTCCTTCCTGAACATACACAAAAATCCCAGTATGGCCTGAAACTGGTGGGTTTACCATCCTCCTAATTCTTTTGGAAAGTATGCAGAAGTAGTCAGGGAATAAGGTATTACATGCACAGTCAGTCCTCACAGCCACGTGCCGTCACCTTCCTGATTTCTTTGCTAAACTGAAGGTACTCAATTCATGCAAAAAAATATGTAGCGACAGTCATACCAGAACAAAGACACACAGAAAATGAAAATGTCTAATACCAGTTTTATCTATCACTGGGTCATCATTTCTGAAGAACTAGCAGGGAGCTGCAAATCACTTTTTTCCTGATCTTTCTTTAAAAAAAAAAAAAAAAATTCTTAGTGTCTATAACTATGATTTTACTATGCCAAAACAATAAAATAGGAAACAACAAATTCAGTCTTTCACTGGCTCAGGGTTGTGCCTGCCATACCTTCCTGAATCTACGCCAAGCTGTACCACTCCCAAAGCCATAGCAAGGCTATGGAAGTTTAAGATACTCATGCATATCCAAAATATAAACCTTTGCTTATACTCTTACAAAGTATTTAAAGTTGAAATTACTCCACACTGGAATACCCCTTATATGGAGCAACTTCAAGTATTAAATTCCCTACACAAACAAGAATGTTTGAGGCAATCTGAACAAAAATTAGGAAACACTAGCAAGTTGCAGAGAAGGATCTTCACGTCTCATTAACAGTAGGGAGTTCCAAAGAAATAAGTGCTTTTATGAAGCAAAAATCCTGTTCACACTGCTAAAGCAAAGTTTTGTTCAATACACAACTGATGGACCTGATAATTAACATGCGACATCTTAGACTTTCAAAGTGCCTGTAACAGCAAAACTAGAGAGACTACTGATGAAAAGTGACACCACCTTTATCAAAACGCACTCTGAATTTAGAAGTCAGCACCAGAATTGGAGTTATGGGTTATTCCTGTATGGAATTTAGGCATTCTTTTTGTGCAGCATAAATTCTACAACTTGTAAATTCACATGTGTAATCATCAGTGATTTCATGTTTCAAGATTAGCAGACCTGGGATAACTATATATCATATAGTCTCTGCTGTAAACATACTCTTTTAAATCTAGAACTGATGGAATAAACACAAGAAAAGCAAAATGTAACTGTAGAAACCACATGTACACTCTCAAGCAGGTATTAAGTTGCGTGACATGAGCAAGTCTGATAGGTATTCATCCATTTAAGTTTTTTTTCATTGTTCGGCAAGACCTGAAGTCTTCCTGGGGTCCTTCTAATACAGAAAAAGCATATTAGTCACAATTTGACTGAACAAAACAGCTTGTGAGAGCAGGGGGATGAGACTCTTCTGCTTAGGAGCTTTTGTTTGATTTTTAATTATCTAGATAAGCAGGAAAACCCATATATGAAATAAATAAGAAAGAATAGAAAGGGTGAGGTTAATACACAGAAAAGAAAACAAACAAAATATACAAGCAGGAGACCAGATTATGAACAACTAATTCTTAAAAAGAAATTTCAGGATTCATTTTGGATTTCAATCTTATGAGAATTACTATCTCTTGTAAGAGGACAAAAGATCCCTTAGACAGGGGACTACTGCATTACTTTAGTATTTTTGAATTCTAATCTTATTTGCCTTCTTGCAGGAATTACGTTTATGCAGTATGCAGTCACCACACTGACTTCGCACCTTCTGGTCTCACCTTCAAAAACCAGCAGACAGCTTCCTCGCAGTCCTGCTGCTTTTTTTTTTTCCAGACTATATTCTCTCTGAACAAGTTTAACAGTTAAAAATGCTATTGCTGCCTAGGCTCTGACAACGTCTGAGGCCCATCAGTTCAAATTACCCTCATGCAATGCTGGGGGGAAAAAAAAAAAAAAAAAAAAAAACAACCACACACCACTTTCTTCTTGCCTCCCACTCTTTAAATGAGTAAGCTAATCAGAGTTACAGAGTTTCAGTACTGTACAAAAAGCTGTCAGAGATGCAGTTCCTCATTCTAACCCATCTATTGCTGAGAACCATTTAACAGCTTTCTTCAGAGAAACTCATGAATTTGAAAGCCTGCAGAAAGTCAGGCAATTCACAAGTCGGACAACCTTCTGTTTTACAGCAAACAGCAGGATATTCCTATAGGCCATTTCAGTCACTGCTTTAGCTAATAGTTCTGCAAATGAAGGCTTACTTTGAATAACTTTGGTGCAATCATTAACCACTTGGCTTGGAAACCCACTTTCCATAGTCTGAGCCAAAAATGTTTCCCAACTGTTCCATGTGAGGCCCTATATCCAGGAATAAAACGGAAGCAGAGGGAAAAAACCACTTTACACAGGTCTGCTGCGAGATAGATCTGAGCTCTTTGTAAAAATTGCCCCTCTGTTAAAACATCTATTGCAACCTTACAAAAAGGATAAATCTTTGTGCTCAAACTTTTCTTCGGATCACTTCAATTTCAAGTGCAATCAGAGAACCATTCTACTTGCCTTGGTAGGGAGGTGAGAAGTAACACATCCCAGTAAAGATCACAAAATTACTTTTTAGCTTATGTTAGTGTACACGAGCAAGCCATATAAGTTGAGTTCTTCTCCTAGAAATACTAACAAAAAGCAACTAAAGCCTCAGTTCTAAAGAAACATTTAAGTCTGTTCTCACAATTGCTTTCAATACAGGAAATCAGTCAGATCTGCTTTTCATTTGGGCATTTAGCTTAATTTATGAGCTGCAGCAAATACGGTTAACAGAAATAGTCAGAATTATTTTAAAATAATTTACATTGTAAAGCAAATCTCTTAAAGTACCAGAACCAAAATCCAGTGGAAATACAATACTTTAAGGAACACATGGATTTAGCACAGATCTCTACCTTAGAGCTTGATGTGACACAGCCAACCAATACAAAAAGCAAACTGTATAAACCATTTGTTTAGCAGGTCTCATGCTTACAGGTTACTTGCAGCAGGACATTAAAGTAGGTAGCTGAAGAAAAGCAGGGGCAGAACAAGTGTTGTGAGAGCAAGTAAGAATGCCTGATCTCCTAAACACAAATTCAACAGTTTAGTAATACTGCAGAAAACCAGAACTTGCTAAATAGTCTTTAAAACACTGGTTGGAAACAGCACAATATAAATTACCTGAAGAACTAAAGATTAAGGAGAGTGGCAGAACAGAGAGCCCATGACAGCAATCAGATACAGTAGCTGACACCTGAAATTAATATTAAGTAACATCTAGTGTTTTGCCAGGATTTTCTTCCAGGCATGGATTTATCAGTAAGCTTTATTACATATGGAAGTCTAATTCACACCTGCATTTCAAGGGCCTGTGCTGTCCATTAGCTCAGAAGGAAACCGTCTAAATCTGACAGATCATCACTCTGGGGAGAATGCCAAGCAAAAGAAACATCTAACTAAATAAAACTTCTTTATGTACAAGAAAGCAGGGTCATACCCCTGGATATCTGGCTACTTCTTGTGGATATAGTGGTTAGGTTTATTCATTTTGCAAGCCTGACTGAAAATAGACGTGATCTATTGAAATCTCTCCATGAAAGACCAGAACATCAGTAATTAACATATACCCAAAGGAAGTCTAATGTAAATAAAGCACATATTTTTGTTTAGGAGTAGGCACTGAAATATATACTATCTATAAAAATTTGCTGCTTTGAAGAAAGGCTGAACCATCAGACAGGAACACAAACTTCCACTGGGAACTGGATGAGTAGATACTGCTTCTGCCTTCAGTTTCTTGTGAGGTAGGCATTACTCACCATAGGTTTGGCAGACTAGTAATTCTGAGAACAGTGATGCATTAAAGGCAATCTATTTTTATATAGGATAATTAAATCATTTTACATGGTATCAGGGCACCACAGTACAGAATAGGCATCTACATTTGGAACATAGTAAAGTAAGTCAAATAAAACTAACAAACTGTTACCCTGACTTTTTTTTCCTTCAAACAACTTTCAGGGTTTTACCTTCTAAAATAAAAGCTCCATCATCTGCCCTCCAGTTGAAGTTGACAAGGCAAGAAACTAGCTCAGTAAAAATATAAGAAGTCTAATAAAACATAGAGGGCTAGAAATCAAATTCTGAAGTGACCATCTTCATGGTAATCAAGACATTGAATAAAGCTTAACAGAACAGACTACTGGAAGTTTCCAGCCTGCCTTTTTAATATTAATAGTTATAACATGAACAAATGATTCATAGCCAAGTATGAAATGAGAGAAACTTTTCCAAGTATGTGACAGAGAGAACTGAAAAGCGTCACTTTTAGGAAAACTATATCCTTTACTTCTCTCTCTTTTGAAGTGGTGCACTGGGTACAAGATAAACACTTTTAAACCCCACAGCTCTCTAGCAGCTTTCTCTGTTCTATGACTTTTAAACAGCTTCCAGATATTTTGCCAGGTCTACACCAATATGGTATTCAAAAATGGACAGCAGATCTCTTCCTCGCATACCTTAAGAAACTTGGTGTTGAGTATAACTTCTGTCTAAGTACAGATGAATTAGGTCATTCTTCAGACCGTATGAAAGCTACTCTGCTGAGCAACCAGGTAATTTTGCAATACAGCTTCAGTTAAGGGCATGATCTAACCAGAAAGCATAGCTATATTTTTTGAACGTAAGTACTGAAGATTCTCCTGGCCAGGAACTAACAAACAGAGATTAACCATGATTCTTTCACTATTTTTTGGGTTAAAGAATAACGTAAACAAGAAAAAATTTGTGGGTTTTGTCCAAACAGTTATTTTATTCACTGCAGATATTGTAAATGCTCTGGAAACAAAAAGCTTCTTCAGAAAGCTTTTGGGACAGGGAGTAGATGCTAGCCTGCATGATCCAAGAGGAAATGGTTAGTGACCTGCTACAGCACTTAAGACACACACACAGGTCTATGAGGCTGGATGGAATCCACCCAAGGGTACTGAGGGAGCTGGCAGAATTGCTCACAAAGCCACCTTCCATCATTTATCAGCAGTCCTGGCTAACTGGAGAGGTCCTGGTTGACCAGAAATTAGCAAACATGATGCCCATCTACAAGAAGGGACAGAAGGAAGATCCAGAGAACTACAGGCCTGTCAGTCTGACAGTCAGTGCTGAGGAAGATCATGGAGTAAATCATCCTGAGTGTCACCACACAGAACACACAGGACAACCAGGTGATCAGGCCCAGTCAGTACCAGTTTACGAGAGGCAGGTCCTGCTTGGCTAACCTGATCTCCTTCTGTAGCAAGGTGACCCACTTAGTGGATGAGAGAAAGGCTGTGGGTTTTGTCTACCTGGACTTTCGTAAAGCCTCTGACACCATTTCCCACAGCATTCTCCTGGAGAAACCGACTGCTCATGGCTTGGATGGGTGTACTCTTTGCTGGGTGAAATACTGGCTGGATGGCCAGGCCCAAAGAGTTGTGCTAAATGATGTTAAATCCAGTTGGCAGCCAGTCACAAGTAGTGTTCCCCAGGGCTCAGTACTGTGGCCTGTTCTCTTCAATATCTTTATCAACAATCTGGAAAAGAGGACCGAGTGCACCCTCAGTAAGTTTGCAGATGACACCAAATTGGGTGGGAGTGTTGATCTGCTTGAGAGTAGGGAGGCTCTGTAGAGGGATTGGGACAGGCTGGATCAGTCGGCTGAGGCCAATGGTATGAGGTTCAACAAGGCTGATAGCTGGGTCCCGCACTTGGGTCACAACAACCCCATGCAGCGCTACAGGCTTGGGGAAGAGTGGCTGGAAAGCTGCCCAGCAGAAAAGGACCTGGGGGTGTTGGTAGACTGTCAGCTACATGTGAGCCAGCAGTGTGCCCAGGTGGCCATGACAGCCAACAGCATCCTGGCCTGTATCAGAAATAGTGTGGCCAGCAGGACTAGAGAAGTGATTGTCCCCCTGTACTCGGCACTGGTGAGGTCCCACCTTGAGTGCTGTGTCCAGTTTTGAGCCCCTCACTACAAGACAGACATTGAGGTGCTGCAGCATGTCCAGAGAAGGGCAACGAAGATGATGAAGGGGTCTGGAGAATAAGCCTTATGAGGAGAGACTGAGGGAACTGCAGTTGTTTAGTCTGGAGAAAAGGAGGATGAGGGGAGACCTTATTGCTCTCTACAACTACCTGAAAGGAGGTTGTAGCAAGGTGGAGATAGGTCTCTTCTCCCAAGTTGCAGGTGACAGAATGAGAGGAAACAGCCTCAGGTTGCACCAGGGGAGGTTTCGATTGGATATTAGGAAAAAATTCTGCACAGAAAGAGTTTTCAAGCATTGGAACATGATGCCCAGCGAAGTGGTTGAATCACCATTCCTGGACGTATTTAAAAGATGTGTGGTACTTAGGGACATGATTTAATGGTGGACTTAGTGTTAGGTTAACGGTTGGACTTGATTATCTTAAAGGTCTTTTCCAACCTAAATAATTCTATGATTCTAAGATTACTGTTGCAATTTAAAGGTATTACAGAGCTGCTCAAATTTCTCACGGATTTCCTAGAGACCCCTGACATACTAAATTATCAACTTTTACCTGACACAGAGTTGTTTCCACATTTTTTTAAATGTTTGAGAAATGTCTATAGAATCTGATAATAGTGGAAAAGCTTTCTTGGTGAACCTTTCCATTGCAAAACAAATAGCTGGCACTAGGAACAGTAAGACTTAAAAAAAAAAAAAAAAGCTGAACCAGTGCCTCCTAAACACATTATGGATTAAATAGGCAAGGATGATAAGCAAATGGCTTAACAGTCATAAAATAGATTCTGCAGTAACTCATGCTCACCAGATGCCAAAGTTATAAACACAGTCTTAACTTTACCATTTCCTGATTGTGATGTGTTAATATCTATGCAGCTTAAAGCTGTGTTATTATGACTCTAGGCAAAAAGCACTGTATTTTTCTACTTTGAATATTTAATAATTAATACTAATCCTAAACACCACCTCTGACACATTACTATATAGAGCACTTTTCATTACTACATAATTAGTATGGTTAAGTTGGACTATTTTGTCTAACAAGGCAATTTTGTTCAACCAGTACTATTCATTGTACTAGTAAGCATTTTCTGATTGTTGTGAAATATTTTGGTTTTCAGACATTTTTCCACTACAGTGAAATAACCAACTTTAAATTAAAAATATATTCCTCTCCACATGTAGCATATTTAAACCTTCTAATGAAATCAGATTAATAAAGCATTAAGACATTAGATCAAAAACCATACAGGACCACAATATTCAATAGCCTATCCCACCAACTAAAAAAATTGCAACAAAAGGTGCTACACTGGTAAAAAAGGCAGTGTTAAGTGAACTAGAAATGGGATTTCTAGTTTCCCAAAATGGAACTCTAAATGGCTCAGGGCCCCAGCATATACCAGTTGTTGCAAATCACTATCTGAGCATAGACTTCTTTGTAGCTGTTGCCATAACACTTAGTCACAATATTTTTAAAGTGTTACCTGCTACTTGTGCCAATTTATCATGAAGTGCATATAAGCTGTTCATCATGAGACTTTTTTCATCTTCCTAGAATTAGAAAAACACATTAATGTTAAAACAAACGTTCATAGAGATGTACTGTCTTCCATTTAGCCCAAAAATCTTTATAAACCATAAGGGAAAAAAACGTTTGGGGATTTTTTTATTTTTTTTTTTTTTAACACATACAAGTGGAAAGCTGTAGTGTTTCACACATCAACAATGATAAGCAATACATTTTTTAGATCTTGACTGAAACTAAACTAGTTTGCAACCTGGACTCCAATGGATCTGCCAGTTAAAACTGACAACTCAACAGGTTATTTTAATACCACTGAAAGAAAAGTGCAATGACCCAAAAGAAATTTTGTGGGTTGGTTGGGATTTTTTGTTTTAATATCTAACATGTAAAAATAACACAGTTTCATTCTTAATAAAAGCACAGTGACACTTCATACAAGCTACACCAAAGTACCAGCTGGTCATATTCCTACATAAAATTCATAAACTAAGATTTTTGCAGTCTACCTTCAAACTACAGTAACCTAATTCAAAACAAAACAGCAACAACAAAAACCAACCAACCAAAGAAAAACCCAGAAAGCTGTGGACAGTAAGATCTTGTTGATAGTTCCTACATGTGCCGCTAGTAAAAAAAGGCCTAATTCCCAAAACAAGCATGAATATGAAATGTAACATAATTTCATGTCACGTACAGACGAGTTAAACTTTTTAAATCAAGATGTTGAGCAATTTCATTGAAATACACCATCTGATATTAGAACAAATTATTCAAAATATGAAGATAAGGAACCTGCAGTTACATACAACAAGTACTACAGGTCATTCTAAAACGTGGTTTTTGATTGTTTTTTAAATTGGCTCCGACTCCTCTAGCAGAATCAAATGCTGAGATAAAACTAGACCCTTTATTCAGGAAAATATGCAAGGAAAATAATTTTCCAGTTTGCACATCCACTGATTATACTCACACTGAAAGAAAGTAAATATATTCTAGGTTTTATTCCCTGATGCACCAGCACTATATGACATTTTAAAGTTTTAATGCTCCAGGTTTTTTTCCATAAGAAAACTACTACCAAGTAGTAGATTACTTCTTTCATTAATCAAACATTTGAAAAATTTATTCCCATAAAACGTATCAACTGGCATCACCTCTCCCTATTCTGGTCATATAAAAATCATCATCAAGACTAAATTGATACAGTTGGTACTTCCCAGAAAATTAACCATCCTTATTAACTCATTTCCTGGCTGGAAAATACTGGGCATGGCAGAATAGGAAAATCAGTCTTCTACCACACGCACACATATGACTTCACTAACAGCTACACCGAGACAGACATGTGAAACATTTTTGTGACCAAATTCTTTTTTTCTTAAATTAATGGTCAAACCACATAAAGGAAGGAACTGAGCAGCATAAACTTCATAGCTAGCGCACAATCAAGCATGCAGTAGGAGTACTATGGAACAATACAGAAGAAACACAGAAGAAAGTAACATTAAAAAACAGTTCTCAAGCTGTCAAGTCTAGTGCACAAGACACATTCTTCTCTGCAGTACTACAGTCATTCTGAAAGAATCCTCAGAATTTACCCCACAAAATTCAATTTCTTCAAAAGATTCGTTTTCTTCCCAAGTAATCAGCGAAGGCTACCTACTAAAATATGCAATTATTCACTTTTGGAGGGACAAAAAAAAACCCACAAAAAACCCCCCACAAAATTAACTTTCAATATTTGATAATATATGCGTAGCAAAAGCAGATCACTATGTTTACAGTCCAGGCAGAAAGACTGAAGGCCAGAAGAGAGAACCACTGAAACACATGCTGAAGAACTAAGAATAATACAGACAACTATTTTTGAGATGTCACTATTGAAGGTATCCCAATACTCCAGTTGAAAGAATGCATATAGTAACAGAATCAAAGTAAAAAAGACAAACTTTTTAATCCATTTTCTGAAGGACACTAAGCCTTTCTCTTATATGGCACTAAATAAGATCCTGGAGTTTTGAGTCAATCATCTCTTACCAGCTGTCCTTTCAAGGATGACAAGTGGCAACAGTATGAGATAAACATAAGTTCAGCCTCAAAACTTACAACAACACAATTTTTCCTCATAGCTCTACAACACAAATAATGTAACATTTTGTTAGCATATAAAACAACCAGCACACCACAGCCAAATCTTGCAATCCCAATTATATTGCCCAAGATAAAGACAAAAAATTAAAACATTAAAGTTGCAAGAAATGCATTCATCTTGTGCAAAATATTCTGAAACTGCATCCTTCTGAACAGACCTATATTGTTTTTATATAATCATTTGACAGACTAAAAATCTCAATATTAAGTGGGTTTACTTACAGTTATTTTTTGTAGTTCTTCACTGACGGAATTCTTGACTGTCAAAAAAAAGAGAAAAAAGTTCATTCATTCTAGAGTCTGAAAATACTAAAAGGTATAGCAACATTATAACTTAATGACAACACTGTAATCTTTAAATAAAAACAAACTAGTCCACAATGTAACAAATAACAATTAGAATTAGGCAGCTCTTAAACTTTGCCTTAACTCTGCATTTAATACTGCACTGTATTAGCATTTAGGTTAAACCAAAATCCTGTGTATCTGCAAATTTCACAGCTATTTCCATGCAAACAAAACTGTGCTTGCCATTTGCCAAACTCTTGCTTTAGCGACGCAATTGCACTGAAATCGTAATTTGAGGCTTTTAGTGTCTCGTTTAAAAAAGTATAACTACTCTTTTTACTAAGCAATAATTCATACAACACAAAGTTGTACAACTCATAAGCATTTTCTTCTGACAAGAGTAAGAGATGACACATTGAAAGCTCAGGTGAAAAGCGCAGTGTGAATAAATGACCATTCCTTCCTTTCTACATAGAACAGTTCTCATAGCTCCTAAAAGCATAAGTGTATCTGTTATATTCCTCTTGGCCGCAAAAATATATTCTTCATGGAAGAGAAGTTGAAGTAATTCGTGATAAGCTTCCACTTAAGACCAACCTGCTGGTAACTAAAAAGTTACCAAGGCAGGAAGCAATCACTATTAAAGCGTATTGTCTTGCCTAAGACAAACTCTTGTTTTGCCCACCATTTGAGCTGGTACATAAATCAGCAGGTCTACATGCTATGCGTACAGAAAACGAAGCTTCTCCTGACCGTAGTTCACCTAGCACAAACAAAAAAGTAAAAAAAGGTATCCTGAGAAACCTGATGCAAAACTGAAGGTCTAGGTTGCAAATGGCATTGCATTGATGTTGAAAACACATCAAGAACAGGCAGCACTTGAAGGGACACACTGCTCTATATACAGTTCTACCAAAAGTACTCTTCCAAATGAAAAAGAGTACTTTCCAATACTTCTGGGTCTGATGCATTTGCATAGAGAACCTGGAAGAAATCTCAGTCTGGGAAGAATTTATGCACTTTGAAATTCTGCAGTTCAACTTTCTGTACCAAGGTGTAATAAAAGATAGGTACTATCTTAAAGAGTGCCCAAAATACATAATTCCATTTACATCGTGTAATTACACCCACCATCCCACCCCAGATATTGCAGCTGTTTACACAACATTTCTGCTTGCATCTGAAGGTAGCTCATCAACAGCCTCTAACAGTGCTAGTCAATCTGACTTCTTACAAGACACTCCCATGAGTAAAAATATTCACAAAACATCAAGAGTTGCCTCCCTGACAGTCAGCGAATTGACACGATCTTGACTCCTGAACCACAAACATGATTATTAAGCTGATCAGTTAATTTAGTTATAAATAGTAAAAATAAGAGAAACAAATGTGTACACTCTAGATCAAATTCATGGCAAGATTTCTCATTAAGGATAAATGGAGGAAGCAAGAGAAAATAAGGACCAATTTATAAGCCAGGGGTCCCTTTGCCAAGTGTAATAGCATCTGGATAAGTAACTGAAAAAAAAAAAAATAAAGACTTTGTAACTAAAAAATGAATTATTTGTAAAACAATGTAATCTTTATTACCTGCACAAACTTCCATAGCACTGTTGGTTATCAGCCAGATGCTGACCCACTTCACCTTAATTTTGAAAAGCAAGTTTGAAGTGGGAAAGATTACCATTTCATTACTCCTACATTTAGCAACAGTAAGGAACACATTTCTATGATTACAACCAATAAATGATGTATAAAACAGTGGGGCAATGAAAATGCTTTGAGTGAAGAAGAAAGCTTGACTCTCTGAAACTTTGCAAACAACCTTTTCTCCATGTGCCTGAGCTGAGAAGAAAATTAAGTGTGCTACCTACCTAACAGCAATAAGCAATTCAGCTTCCTCTGATTACTTGAATCAGATACCAGATTAGCACTGATAGAAGCAGAAAATGTTCAAGCACTCTTGTAAACCAAGCCCTATACCACTTCATTATTTCATTCTATAGGTGCAATTTCTCAGACATTGCCTACTAGATTATCAAGCTACCAACTTTACAAAGCTTCTACGTATTTCATTCATTAACTCAGCAGAACATTCCCAGTACACTAAACTTTTAATCTAAATAGCCTAAAATGGGATTAGAGAAACACAGCCAAGACTCTAGATGACTGACAACCTCCCAGTTTGATCATTAGTTATCCAGACAGGATAATTATGTAATTATCGTCTCTTCCCAAGGTCACTCTTACTGAGCATACATGAAATCTTGATTATATGGTTCTAGATTGGAGGGGGCAGGGAAGGGAGGGGCCATGAGACACAACAGTGTTTAGATTTCAGTATACCTGACAAACATGTATTTTAACACTGATGAAAGCCATGGAACAAATACAAATGCAATACTTCCATGCCTGCAAAGATGCAAACTGAAAACTGTCAGCCACAATTCTACATATGCTAGGACATATGCTTCAATTAAGTGAAGGCAATGGTGGCGGTTATACTCAGACATTCCCAGCATCACAATCCCAGTGTAAAGTCAATCTCACATGTGAGCAACTTTGTATTTGCATAAATTAAAACAGTGAATTCATGAAGCAATCCAGATGAGATGTCAATGTTTGCATCTCCTCCACAAATACAGTGGTTAAAGTGACCAAAAAAAGACTCTCCTCCAAAATTATCTGTCACAAATCAATTCTTATAATTCATTATTTTAACTCACACTATAGGATTTCCACGGTATCCCTCTGAAGTTACTGATTTTATGGCAAGTTAACCAATAAATGAGATACATTTTATGTAAGAGGTTAATATAGTTTAGGATGCCTGATGTCTTAAGAGGCAAGTATGCTAAATGCAACTGCAGCAATTTATCAGCTGCAATGCAATTAACAACTGTTAATCAATCTGCATCTATTTACCACATAACCTTGATTAACTTGAGTTAATAAGGCCACTCCTTAACTACTGCAGTAACTCCTCTGTTCTGAATCCACCCTTCTTTCTTTTGTCCAGGATCTAAGCTCTTACCAAATCCTCCCACTTGCTCCAGCCACAGATGTAAAGTTTTCATCTACTCCAGCATGTCTAAAGTATTTTAATATATTACATCAATATTGGTTCAAAATGTTTCCTGACAGTTCTTAAAATATATAAGTATCATTTTAAGATTAACAAGTTCTTGTTCTACCAAATTAAGCATTAATTTAATAACTAATTACTAACAGAAGAGTTTCTTATGGGAACATTTCATGCTCGCAATGCTCCTCCTCAAGAAGTGTTCAAGACCTCTACCATACAGCAACCATTATCAGCCTTGAAATTAGTCTATCTATCAAGCTCACATTTTTATGAGCTTCAAAGAACAAATTCTCATCTACTTATACTACAAAGCTAAAAAATAGAGAGAGAATTTTCTAAAACAGGAATCTCCTGACTGTTGCCCAGGGGGTCTTCTCTCCAGGTTAGATAACCAACCGACAACCACATCCACTGCCCTCAAAAAAGGAGAGATGCGGCAAACTACCTGGACATGGCAATCTCATCATCCATCAGAGCTCCCCAAACTGCAGCAAAACTGTGAGAAGCGTGGCAGTTTTACCGGGCCACCTGTGAATACTAGCTGCAGGATTAAAAAAAAAAAAAAGCAAGAGTATTTTGGAAGAAAAACCTCAAAAACTTGACAAAGGGAACCATACCAACTCCCCCAAAAATGTAATAACTGAACATTCTGCTTGAAAGTTTGATACATTGGAAAAGCTTTACTCCTGGCAAGGTCTAATGATAATAGGATTCTTTGTCCAGACATGGAAGGAAACAAAAAGTAAGCACGCTAAGGGACATCATGCTCACATCAAACTTTCTTTCAGAACACAAAGGGATGTGCTATTTAAATTCCATTTTTAAGAAGAGATCTTATTTAAATGCTAGTTAATCAAGAACAAGATACTAAGATTACCAAAAAGCCTGTGAAACAAATCAAAGCAGCACACAAATGCTGTTCTGGTTAACTGGAAAGACTACCAATGACCCTTAGAAGTAACTAGTTTACACATATTACTGTTGGGACAAGCTGTAAATGACAACTTACAGACTACTAGAATTCCTCAGAATGTTAGAACTCTTCAGTCTTGATAACAAAAAGTCACCAATACAAAGCTAAGGGTCACAGCACAGCTCCAAAGCATTCCAGCCAAAGATGTCAACATACCAAGCACATACCAAGCCATCTCATAGAGATGCTCAATTTTAGGAATACAAACGTAGTCAGTGTTACAATACAAGGTTAATTTTCACTGGCATTCATCTTCGAAATAACAATAAAATCACTCACCACCACCACCACCCATCTTCCTCCCCAAAACATTAGTAACAATTGCAGACAGACACAGTATTTACAAGGTTTTAGTTTTCTTCAGCAAGACAAACAGGGAGCACAAAGTGGAATTACTCCTCTTTTTCAAAGCGTGCCTTAACAGACATGAAGTTGCAGCCTCATAACAGACATTCGTGAACACACGAGTCAGCTTTTACAGACTCCTAAGGGGACAAGTTCCAAAGACTGACATAGCTTCACAGGCAGTCATACCTAGAAAGAAGACATGCACAAATAAAAATAGCTTTGCTTAGGATATAAATTAGAACCTTAGCACTAACATGGTACCAAAATAAGGAATTCAGTTACCTTCTGGTCACCAAATCAGGATGCCAAAATGCAGCTAACCCTTCCACTACAGCTGTCTCCCAGATGCTGTGATACCTTGCCCTGAACAGTGTTACCATTGTTGCAGTTTCATTATTCAATATACTTCAACAGACAACAACCAAAACTGAAGTATAAAGGAACAGTCACAGCAACAAATCAAGGATTCAACTAGCCCAGAATCCTGCCTCCAGCAGTAGCAAGAAGTTTTACTCTTTTCAGAGAAACCTGTCTGTAACTGGAGGGGGAAATCTACAGAACAATGGCAAAAATGAGTGTCAGGGCATAAGAATATAAAGTACAGGCTGATACTTCCACAGAATATTCTCCCAGTCATAAAAAAAGTTGCACTTGAGAAGCTTGTCGAGACAGACAGAAGTGGCTTTTTTCCCCCCTAACTTATGAACTCAAATATATTTTTCCCTACTGATTTATCTGGTCCTACATTAACCCCAAGCAAGCTTTTAGCTGCAGCAACCTACAGTCACAAAGAGTTCCATGACTTTAACGTGCAAGTGTGAAAAACCAGTTTCCCTGCTTACTCTGAACTTGCCACTTGTTGAGAAATTCCTTGTGTTAGAGGACACAGTGAGTAATCAGACCCTATTCACCCTCTCCATAATACTCATGCCTTTACTTCATTCCTCAGTCCTCACTCTTCCACACTCAAGAGTTCTGTTCCTCCTTGCTATGAAAGCCGTACTATGCTTCTCATCACACTACTCTAATCATGTCCTTTCTGAGGTTGGACACTATTCAAAAAAAAAAGGAGCACCATGGATTATTAGTACCATAATGATATTCTCAAATACATCCTCTCAAATATACTTTGTTCCCAATTACCTTCCTAAAAACCAGAAAATCCTACCATTGTCTCCTTCTTGACCACTACTGAATATTAAAGCTAACATTTTTAACAGAATCAGTGTAATATCATCTATTTCTGAATATATAATTTGATTTTATAAACAAAAAAAGCAGCTTTCCAATGCAACTTCAAGGAACTGCAAAGCCACAGCTGCAGAAACAAGAATGATCCCAATTAACCTATAAGCACTTTATTTCTCAGTGTGATGATACCAAAGCTGCCAAATTTCATCCACACAAGGATTCAGAGACTGTACACTGCAACACACACTTCCAAGCTAGCAACTTCTGCAGACGCAAGAATGTTCCTCCCTGCAAACAGAAGAGTACTTTTCTCCTCCCCACCCACCATGTCACAAGCAAACTAATCCCAAACCAGAAGCAGCATTTTTTCAGAAATTTGTCCTGTAAAGATGTGTTCAGTAAGGGGATAACTTAATGTTTTACATTAGAATTTTTATTTCATCAAAAAACCCAAAACCATTAGCTGGTTAATGTATCGTTAACAGAGGAAGCAACAATACTGGAAGTACTGCTATCCAAAATGGGCCTTTAGCCCAGCCGCCTTCTACATGACCTTTGAAACAAGTTTGAAATAATTTTACAATCCAAGTACTTTCAACATCAACTAACAGATCTCTAACTTTTTTTTGGTAAGTTCAGGGTCAAGTACTGATTCCACCCAGTGACATACCGTGTATGTGTCAATGACAAGTCTAAAACATTTTCTCTTAAAGCTCGTAAACCTTGTAACACCAGAAAAGCAAACAAGTTATTACAGGAAATAAGTTATTCCAAAGGTCCATCTTTCAAACAGCTTAAATAAAATAATCCTGCCTTTATTTTCCTCTCTGCAATTACTCAACGCTCAAAACAAATGAGCAGTTTTGCACGACCTGCATCTTCAGATTGCACTAATTCAGGTAGAAAACACTTTGAACCAGTAGTCTAAATCTCTGTGCTTTGACATTAAGACACCAAGTCATACGTCAAGCTGAGCTACTCCTTCACTACAGATCATCTTTGTGTGCTTTGGAAAAAAAAATTTATATTTCTAAATCAGTACACGATTACTGTTTGAATAGTCCTTCGCCATGCCAATTTTTGAATGGCAGCACAATCTGCCACAAGGATTAGAGAATTCTAAAAATAGCTGAATCTTTCTTTAACATCAAGTCAGTTTTTCAACTGCCTCCGTTTAGTGAGCTTTTATTGATAATTTTTACCCAATATCATTTTAATTCATTCTGTTTGTGAATAGGTGATATAAGGGTTGATGATATAACCAAACTATTTCATAATCACTTTTTTTGACAAAACCCTCCTCTAAAAGAATTTAAACTATCATTACTTGTGATAGACATTTCAGTTCAGATACATTTTCTATTAGCCCTGAAAATAGCAGTCTCCATTATTTTAGGTAAAAGGGTGAAAAATACCAGAATTTGGAGTCCTTCACTGCTTATTAAAAAAAAAAAAACAAAACACCTCTCCATATTTTAGCTGTATCACCCTTTCTAGAAACACTCCAATCTATTCCTGCCTACTTAAATACTGGTTAGAACAGACCTGAATATTGAAAGATGCTCTTAAGAGAGTCATGTCAATTTGCTCCATATTTAAGAAGAGAGACTAGTGTTTTAGGAAAGCTTCCTGTCAGATTATTCAGTTTCACTAGAATAAAAATACTAGTTTCAGTCTAGTACTTGTATTAATGATTTAAAATCTAAAAATCATAAAGTTTTTTTGCTTAAAATATTAAAGAAAAATATTTTAATTTGTGTAGTGCCTGTAGATACCCCAGTACTGCGAAACTGAAACAGAATAGTTGCTGTCAGTTTTTAAGAATGTCACCTTTTTTAAGCACAAAGCCTTAAAAAATAAATCCAAAACTGAAACAGTTGCCAAGACATCAGAGCTGACTTCAGAGGAAGTTTTCACTAGATTATTACCACATTCACTCCATGAATACCGCTGCCAGCTAGAATCTACTGTACTGAAGTGCCCATTTCAAACCGAGCTGATACCTCTAACACCTGCAAATATTAACAAAGAGACTGCCTTTCCTTCTTCTGGTCTGTTTCCTAAATATCACCATCAACCATAGCAAGACTCAAGAGAAAAAAAAAAACATGTCCCATAGAGCTATAGTACAGACACTGCTTGTTTGAAAAGAAAAAATGTGCAGCCTGCTTTTGTGTATGAAGAAAGCATGTAAATTCATTTTTTCTACTAGAAGACCCTATGAAAATAACCGTAGGCAACAGATGAAAGGAAAAGTAAATGCGTCCAAACAAGAACCAATGCAGCCACCCCAAGAAACAAAACAAATTTTAGAACATCACTATCAGCAAGAAAATACTCCTCCATGTTGAGTCCCCAATTCCATACAGATGAGAAATTTGGGCAGAAGAAGAAGAGAGTCATGAGGGTTGTGAGGGTGTGTGGTGTGTCATTAGAAGTATCAAGTGCCAGTCACCAAACACTCCAGACAATACTTTCAGCTGCTACACCCACCCAGGAATTGGTCTGTCACACCAAATTCTATCTCTTCTATGCCTACATTAATCTCAATGGAGTGTACTCAGTACAAAAGTAGACTTAAACAAGAACACATTAAGCTGCTAGAGTAATTTACAAAATAATTTTTCATTATCTGTATTTGTGGAAAGCTAAAATGATTCTTACAATTAAGTATTCTTTTCTCCAGTTTTATTTCTACTAGTGTAAGGAAATGCTTTATAGCAACAGAATTTGCACACACACTCTTACATTATATTACAAAGCATACTGTATTTCAACGAAGAAACAGCTGTCTCTGTTCCATTAGGAAAAAATGGCTCAGGAGAAGTGCATTTGCTATGCATTGTGAAAATTAAGTAATACTACATTCTTTGCGCCCACATAGCCTCCATTATAGGCTACTGTTTACATGTAGAAAAAAGAAAGAAAAAAACCCCACACTAAGACTGCTTTTATCAGCAGTTGCAAACATTACCAGGGGAAACATTAGACTTCAGACACCTACCAGCATTTCACAATGGGTAGAGAATACCTTCACTTGGAAGAGAATCGGAACAGGCTTCTGTAACAGCTCTTCTCCCTTCTTCTGTGCTCCCTCCCAAATGTTTTAGCTCCTTATAAGGTAAAAAAAACACCCACAACTTCAGCACACGAACACAAAAAAGAAAAAGATACTCAGAAGCAGGGGAAACTCCATCTTGAAAACATGGCAGCACAAGCAGCTCAATGCTAAATTAGGAAGCGGTCTGCTTTCCTCAAACTCCAAAGTTCAACATGGAAAGCAAACTCATAAAGCAAGTGTAACTAAAACACAGAAGATTTAAGAATCAACAAGAATCTGCAATTAAATATTAAATCTACCATCACTCTGCCAAGGGGCCCAGTCTCGATAGAAACACTCCTGTGATCTTGCACAAGCAGGAAGGATTCCTGTCTTGAAGGGTTTGCAATGTACAAATACCCAGTTATATCCTCTTCTTCTAGATAGACTCCAATTACAAAGTATTAGTAATATACTATAATAGTAAGAACAGTTTACAGCATCCAAAGATAACACTCAAATGGAGAGCACTGACAGGAGAACTATTAAGAGACACTCAATCATGGGAGCAAAGACATTAACAAAGTCAAGATAAAGGGGATTTTTTCATATTTAAAACTGGGGTTCTGTTGTGCCTCTGCCCTTTTAATCATTCAGCACACGTTGGTCTAGCACTACTTGCTGCAATAAGAGCAGCAGAACTGCTTAACAATGATCTATACAAAGCCTGAACACAGCAGTAAAATTCTGAAAATAGGTGCACTAGTGTATCCTAGGGAGAAAAAAAGAGCTTACTCTATACAGGACATACACAGGTAGCTGCTAGCAGGTCTGCTGTCATGACAAAGATAAGCTTTCACAGCAGAAGCAGCAGCAAGCTTACCAGAGGTATCCATATTAGCTAAAGAGAAGAAGAAAATCGGCCTTCTACGTATAGCAGAAGTTTGCAGAGCTCAAAACCAGGATGAGCTCCACAGCAACTCAAGACATAGTACCACCTGACTGGAAATCAATAAAAGTAGGCAATATTCAGTAACTTCCACTTTTGCTCAGCTGGACTAAGACACTAAAGAGCTAACCTTCGAGGCTGACTACCATACCAGCTGCACTTGTTTGGTAACATAAACGTACTGGTTCCAATAAAAATTGTTCCTTCAGGTAATAACTGGACTACCACACAGCCATACATCACTGTTGTCCGTATATATACTTCACCAGTGGCTCCTATACTCAGCTGAAGAGCCTGCTTGAACTAAGACTTCCAATATTGTTATCATAATTGTTTATTAATTAAACAGGTTATGCCTATTAGTTAAAGGGCTATGTCACCAGCTCGTGGATTAAGCTGATGAATCTTCTAGCAGTACTGTGTGCACTTCTCCTGAGCCAAGTGGATCTACAAGAGGAGAAAGAACCTGTCTTGGCAAGGAACTCATCTGCCATATAAAAGCAGCAACAAAAGAGGATGGAAAAGAAGAAGTGACTCTTACTGAGATCTCAAATACGGCAGAGAATAAAAGCTTACCACACCATTGGCTATTTTAGATACATGAGAACTCTGCAGTATGTAAGTCACTACACAGTAGTACAAAGCTAGGTGCTTAAACTATAAGACAAAGTTTACAAAACAAGAAACTTTCCTTCCTCAAACCATTTCTCATGCTTAAGGAAGCATAGCTGGACATATACCTAGTAGTCTGATGCCAAGGTTTGTGGAAGAAGCTCAGTACATTCCTATTTCCTGAATGCCAAAGAACATCACATGCTAATTCATTCCCTTACAGAAGGGACAGGCAGACCCTATTCGGCCTTTGGTCCTCAAATCTCCAGGACAGCTCCTTTCCAGGGCTGCCACTTTCATTCAGTTTCCCTTCACAGTTTGCTCTCCCTCTAAAGGAATGACTTTAACACTATGCATCCTATACAGCAGAGTAACACAAGAGTGGATTTAACATCCCATTGGTTTTTTCCCCCTACTTCATGTGCACTTGTACTCACTCTGCACATTTTTGGTGTTAGTTCATAAACAGCACCTTTAGATGAAGAAAAAACAGTATTTGAAGTTATAAATCAAAAAAAAAAAGCATTAGCCACTGCTAATTTCAATTCCAAAGTACACAGACATATTAGTGCTCAATGTAAACAAGCTTGAAAAAAAGTCTGCAGCATTTCTGCAGGGAGTACCACATTTGATGGAAGTCAAACTTAACAGACACTGGTCATAATACACCTAGGATCCCGAAGTCAGACCATGTATATACACCTGCCCATTCTGAATGAGTGAGCTCTCAGGAGTATTAAAAAGGCTGGCATTTCTGGTTTACAATGAGAAATGAAACAATACTAGCTCAAAAGACAGTACAGACAGTGCAACAGTGTGGCACTTTCAGATGTTCTCAACACTCCATTTTATTTTTTTCATATCAAAATGAACAGGTTTGCTATTATATACAAAATAAAAAGTACCTAAATACAAATATATCCTTTAGATACAGCTCAGATTCCCTATTTCCCACAGTGATTTAGGACATCTTTGTCCAAAACCGCTATTGGATAAAGCAGTACTTCACGTGCTTACAGATTAGAGAAACAAAACCCAAAAATAAGTAGTGAGACTAGTTCCTTCTCCAGAAGGAAGTCTCCATCTCTGGCCTCATTTCTTAGCTAGGCAAAGTCTCCCCAGGACAGCATAAAGCCCCTTTGACAAAAAAAGGCAATAAAAAAAAAAAAGCGCCTTTTCAGCTTTTTCCTATCCTATACTTCTCACCTTCAGCAGCTTCCTTGGGTCACACAGGAGATGCAAAACAATACAGAAACAGACTAGGATGAACCTGACATCATATTCTCCTTCTCAAGATCCCACCAAGGAATTTCATAAATCATTTCCTCTTATTTACAAAGTAACAGTAAACTCTTTCCAAGGAATTTGCAAGAATGAGAAACAGCACAAGCATGACTGCCAGACTGGCCCTTTCCCAATAATTCGGTTTGACTGTGGATTTCCATAGTCTGAAAGAGGCCTTTGAGGGGTTTGTCACACATGCACCACCCAATCCATCACTTAACAAAATTAACAAATACCCTCTTTGGCTGCCTGAAGCATGACACCTGAAAAAGAATAAACAGCCCACTAAAGTTTTAGATATAGGTCAAATGCCAGAGACAAACAAAGTTTAATGATGAATGTTTTACCATTTCCCAGAAAACATCCTGCGAACTAAAAAACCTAAAGCAAACTACCACACACTACAACCAAGAGCTGTTTCAAGTAACACTAACAAAACAAAAAAAAAAAAAAAAGTTGCACTTTTGCCTTCTGATACTTGGAACCCCTCATTCACAGTAAATGCTTCATTGCTCAGTATCTATTGACAGGTTTCAGATTAGTTCTAGCTAGACTTCTGTTCTCTATGACTAATCATATCTACACATCCAGATAAAAATTTGTTTGATGAAGCTGTGCTGTGCAATATGGGCACACTAGACACGAGGGGCTCGTATTGTGAAGCTTGATGACACTGAACAGACATTGGGATAAGCATTACTCAATGAGTGTGCTGGGGAATGTGTTATTGTATAACCACATAGTGAGATGATGAGTACTGAGAGGACAGATAGATAAGGTGAGTGGCTTTGATATGAAGCCTATTGAAAATATCCCAAAACTAACATAAGCAGTTATGAAGTCAGTGGACAGTCCGAGGCTTCCCCAATAAGCAATTCAGAGATTTAACTGACCTTCAAAGAAACACTTCTCTTGTGGAGAAAAGGAAAATTAACACCTAGTCTCTGGAATAACACCACACTGACCCAACTCATCCCAGCAGTCCTCTTGTGATAAAGTTGTGTTCAGTTTACTGCCTAGGCAGGACAGGCTGATGCTGCATTTACTCAAGATGCTGTGAGTCCAAGCATAAAAATTTCTTGTATGTTTTCAACAAAGAAAAGGTTAAGGGGATGTGACCTGTATATAAAACCTGTATTAAGACTTAAGTGAATAAAGGCAGTATGAAGGAAGTATTACTATGTATATTAACAAACTATTTTCTAACAAGCCATCTTCCAATTTTTAAGTAAATGGCCTTCTAAGACAGGAAGAACTGGCTAATGAGTTGGCCTACAACCCTTCATTTATGAACAGACCTATTCTTTACTTATCTAGCAGAGCACCACTAGAATTCAATGGATCTTGTAGACTACTTAGTAAGTTTTAATGTTACTTAATTCAACGCTAGACCTCTCTTTTTAAGCCCCTACCTTTTCTCCTCCCCACATTAAACAGCCTTCTATATCAATTCAGTCTGTCACTCAGAGTTCATTTAAAGCAGCTAAAGGAATTTAAGACTCTAAAAAGGCAACTTTAATCAAGATACCTGTGCTACAATTTGACCCTCAGTAAGCAGAAAATTTGATCCCTTCTGGTGCAAAAAGAATTCACCTGTGTAAACATGAGACATAACAGCATGTCTTCTCCAACAAACTAGACCCAACAGGCACACCACGTTTGCCCGTTTCACATTAAGCATGCATCCACACTCACTTGCTCCTTATTCTCTCACTCTCCACCAAAGACTGTAAAGACACAGCAAAACAGAGAAACAGCATTAAATTGCATTGTGGGAAGTACAGCACAGTAATAGGGAAAAGGCGACAATATAAGGATATTGGAGAAAAGGAGCCACTAAAACCAAAGTACAGCCGTTTGGAGATATACTATTTTTCATAATTACAAACTACCTCTTGGTGAAGACAGATTTCCTATTCATGCCATGGTGTGCTCAAGTAATCTAAGTATGCTTGATTCAATCTTCCATCTCCCTTACCTACATTTCTCTTCAACTCCCCCAGCAGGCCTGAGAAGCTGAGGGAGAGAAGCTTACTGAATGGCCAGACTTCTACAGAACCCCTAAAGTTTCTAGGAGAGAATGCTAGCGTTATCTCAGATTAGAGATGCATAAACCCAAAGCCTTGATTTGCCTGGATCGAAAACCTGTAGAAATATTGAGACATCATCCAAGCAGTGTCTTATCTAACCAGTCAGCTGTACAAAGAGGCCATACCCACATGGAGTCAAAGCATCAAGTTTGTTATGCTATTCCCCATTTTCTAGGGACAGCACAGTGACACCAACTGCAAAACCTCTGTGTCATCAGCTTCATTCACAAAGTTCATGTGGTTTTTTTTATATATTTACAACAGAACTCAGTATTGGATGTTATAAACTGGAGCAAACCTTCTAAACAGAAGGAACCTATATGAGATAATACGTAGGTGCAGTGAGTTGTGCAGTGGTTCTTTGACCTATCCTTGCATTCATCAGCATGCTTCTTTCCATCAGTAACATTATGTCTTTCCAAGGTTTTCTAAATCAGAATTCCTCAAGGGACAGAAGCCATCAAGGTTACTTTGATCAGTGGCAGTTACACCATGTCCTCATTTATTATAATCACAGCATAACACCTTCTACCATAACTCTAGACCTAGCAGCAGCAACAGTAGGAGCCAAGAAAGGAAGAGTAAGGACAAAGATATCACTACTTAAGTTCTTAGCAAACATGCAAGTCCCCTGAAAACTACTTTTTCTTCTCAATATACCTTGATTTTACAATCCCTTAACCAGTCAACTTACTCCCCTCAACCTACCACAAATCACAACAGACAACTAATTCTGCCAGAGAATACAAATACCCACAAGAACATTAAAGGTGTAAGGAATATGTGACTCATGATTACAATGGATTCTGTGCTTATCCACAGCACTGGAAAACACTTTCATCAACAAAAGCTGATGTACTTGCTTAATTACTTGCCAAAGCCTTTTTGTTAAGTGACTAAACAACTTTCTCAAACAGCAGCTTCGACCTGTTCACATGTTCATACTATTTCTGAAGCAAAAGTCTAGAAGCATGACAGGGATCAGTTTGGTACGACTCTAGCATTCCTGCCAGCTTAGCTGGGTAAGCAATCAAGCCAGAGTTCTGCGACCTGCTACTCCCAGATAAAACACAGATTTCAACAGCAGTTAAATGTACATGATTTTTTAGAAACACAATTGGTCCACAGGAATAGAAAGACCACCGGCCTGATTCTCCTCTTGTACTGGGATACTTCAAGATTATGAAATAGTGCAAAGTGGGGCTCCTACAATGCTAAATATAAGTCCCTGGGTATAATGGGCTCTTCCTTAAAAATATTCCCACTGCATCCATTATCGCTGTATGCATCTGTCCTAAGCAGAAAGAAATCTGCATTGCACTTGAAGAACACTATTAGAACTGGCAGAGGTTCTTAACAGAACAAACACAAGTTTGCTTTTTGCTTTCCCACTCCTTTCTAGTCTGAAATGCTTTACAAACATGGAAAAGTTGCAATCAGATCTGCTTTTGGATCCCTGATCACCCTTAATTTTCTCACATCAGAAATCAAGATTTCTTTTGAGAAAAACTACCATGCACTATGGAATGGAGTGCAAGCTTTTGAGTAGTTTTTGATAGCTAGTAAAAACAGATCCTGTCAGAGCTCTTCTGCATCCCTGATCCCCAGCCAAGTAACCGTAGTTCCGATTTCTCATGACTTACTTCACCAAAAAGCACAGCTTACAACAGTATTGTTGAAAAAATGTCATTGTAAGAGTATCTAAAGTCATGGCATATGGAAAGTTTTGTGTGTGTTTGCAAGCAGCAGCACATTTAAAGTATGAATGTCAAGTTAGTTGTAAATGTTCTGAACAAAGTATCAAACACTGCTATCTCCTTAAAAAACAGGCATTCAAGTTACATCATTTTTGCTTCAAATACGGATGAGTAATTTTCATATTTATACTTTATACTACTGATCTGCTGCAAAGGTAAATAGACTGCTTATTGTCTTTTAGGATGGATTTGAAGTTGTCAGCTAAGATGAACTATTTTGTACTATGTGCAATTATTTGGACTTCCCTGGGTACAAGTCTTGGCCAAATTTGTTCCTCATTTTTAAGAGTTATTTCTGATATACTGTAAGGAAGACTAGAGTTTAAAAACATCAAGAATCCTAAGGAAATTTAACTATTCTGCCTGGCTTTACCTGATGTTGGCATCCTAGGGTTTTTTTGATCTACTGATCTTGATCCAAAACTCACCAAACCACAGAAGATCAGCTACAAGAGAGATGAGATGATTTTAAGATGCACATCAGGATTTTATTTTTTTTTTTTATCATCTAGAGGAGAAATACTTGCCAACTAGAGTTTAAAAGCAATACAAAAAGTGAAACAGAGCTATAAACTAATATGTCAATAGAAGAACTTGTTATATTGTCAAATACAAATCAGAGTATTGCTTGCAAAGCACAAGCAACATTAATAGCCACACAACACAGGAACTCTCCAGATCTTTTCATTTTGCTTCACCCCTTTACTATCTTCTCTTCTACAAATATTTCTTATCCTAAATTCCTTTCTTTCCATTGAAGCCAACACTGTCAAGAAGACAGACTCTTCTGAGAAGATGATCTTAGAAGACAAGTAGATTTGTAACAGTTATCTGTGAAATACCACA
This sequence comes from Limosa lapponica baueri, assembly GCA_002844005.1. Classification (NCBI taxonomy): domain Eukaryota; kingdom Metazoa; phylum Chordata; class Aves; order Charadriiformes; family Scolopacidae; genus Limosa; species Limosa lapponica. Next base: position 1,492,244 of record KZ505651.1, on the reverse strand, counting down.
GCACTTTGATAGTAATTTGTAGGCCTGTGAGCGTAACCGTCATCTTCTTGTCTTTTATACAGCAAGTCTAACTCCTTAACAGTTAAATTCCTGGCATAAAATTTCATAGAAGTTTTACCGCCTGAGAGATTTAGAAGTTGAGAACAAAGGAACAGTGGAATAGAATTAAACCCTTAGAATTGTGATTTGCATAAGCTTCCACTTGCAATACGGCTAAGGTAAGGGCTAAGTCTCCCTGAATTAACATTAAAAAAAAACCCAGAAGTTGTAGCAAATATAGTAAGGATTATCCTTCTACTACTTATTTTGTAACAAGTATCATAGAAAGACCAAAATTACTGGCAAGAGATGTCACTTTCAAAAGCTTCTCCTAATAAGAGCATAAGATATTAAACAAGACCTACCTGAAAGTTTCAAGATTACATTTTTTGTTGTGTTGCTAAATCAGCCACTCCCTAGACAAAGTACTGGAGCAGAAACAGTGAGAGTAACTTAAATGCAGCCTATTACAGATTACAACCTTAAACAGCACCTGTACTAGTGCCCTCATCTTTCAGAAAGCAAACTAGAGCTGAAAGCAACCTCTACTGTTCTGACATTCTTATTGACTTTCCATGAAAAATAACTTTAGAACTAACTCCCAGGAGCAGCCATTGGAAATGCTCAGAGTAACACCACAAAAATAAAACCAAAGAAGTTGGAAGACATACCCAACCCTTCAAGGTTTGAAGAACCCTAGGAAGTAGAAAAAAGTCAAATCTACCTTTTTCCTGACAAAATACTATGCTGCCTTGGCAAGAAGTTGATAGAATTCCATGATACTTTGAAAGTAGGAGCAAGCAAAACAAGCTTTACAGCAAGAGCCACATGAGAGGTTACCAGCACCAAGCCCAAACTGATCTTTTCTTTTCACATACAACACTGTCAAAGTAAGCAAGCACAATATGTGCTTATGCATTAGTTGGTCTTTTATGTAAACTTAAACAGTAGATTAATTTCAATGGCTTAAGATGCTTTAGGAAATGTCCCATAGATATTTATCTGCATTTTAGACAGCTAAATGCATAAAAGCCTTACCTCAAGTGACTATATGTAGGTTAGATACAGAAGAATTCGCTGATTTTTGATTTGTCTCTGAAGATTTTATGCCACGTGCAGAAAAACTAAAGCACTTCATAGCTATTTCAGAGCTCTGAATAAGAAGTCATCTGAACATTATGCATGGTAATAAGTGACATTCCTCTTCTGAAGTTTTCTGCTTACCACTTCTTATCTATACTATTTTACCTGGCCGAAACTCAACCCCAACATCCAATTTTAAGCCTTCCCCCATTACACACACCTCCTCTGTTCTCAGATTACAGCCTGACAAATACTTTAAGTGCTGATTTTGGGTGTACTTGGTAATAAATACTTTTCAATGTCACACACATAATATCACTTTATTTTGATTTAATTTCATTTTGACTAATGAACAATTAAGACAATCAACATTAAGCTCATTGTGCATCATTCCCTGCGAAGTTAAAACAAAAAGCCACCCAAATATACAAATAACTTCTTTGTTTTCTCACAGCAACTATGACAATTATGGACATGGGTATACTGCAACACCACTGAATCCTAAAACCTATTATGATAATAGTTTGAAGTTTAATACAACTGAGTTTTTCACAATCAAATCACTCTCAGCCAACAGAATCTTACCTACAGCCATCTAAAAGACAGAAAAAATTCAGTATTCAATCACCTAACTGAAAGGTTGTTTCTTGAGAGACACTATTACTTTTTAATAGAAATGTATTAATCAGTTCTGCTTCTATAAAGCAAACAGACAATACACCCACACAAGCATAAGAGCCAAGGGACTCACTCAGATGATGTTTAAGCTTAGAGAAGCATCTAATAGATGACAGGTTTCTTTTCCTTCCCCGTAGCAATCAGTCTTTATTGGCCTGTCTTGTCTGTTCTTGCCTGTTCTACAGACCTACCGTATTTTCATTGCTTATGCCCATTTGAGAGGGAAGAATTTAGTGAGCACGTGCTGAGCATACGGGCAAGGCAATTCCCTGCTCGTTCCCACATTACTTAAGCGGCATGCTCGCTCCTCTTCCTATCAAAGAAGCTAGCCACAAAACCTGCTGTTAGCTTCTTCTCTCTGTTCCCGTTTGTTATGTCGCAAAGCCTGGGGCTGTGAGGAAGGAGGACAGATGAAATGTGAGTGCCACTGCCAGAACAATTCTTCAGAAAAGCCACTTTCAGGAGTTCCACTAAAAATAAAACGAATAGGAACCAGCCAAGAACTGGCTTAATTGAACTACCAAGCAACACTGGGCTACCAGTCTTTTGGCTGGGCAGCCTAACCTAAGCAGAAGGCGGAAGAGAACAATTTTCCCTTTATATCAGTTCCAGCTGGGTTAAATTTTAAGAACAATATACTCAACACAGGGATCCCACATGCTCTATAGGAAAGTTCACACATTCAAAACAAAATTGTCTTCCAAGGTAAAAAGTTCAGAGTGGATTTCTTTTCACAGTATTATTGCTACCTGCATAGCTGAGACATTCAGCTTTATCTATCAGCATGGCAGGTGAGTTTTAACTCAACCAGTCAAAAAGTTTACCCCAGTAGGCTGACAGACCTTCTCCCCTATTAAAATCATCAGATTTCAAGACTACAAAAAAAAAAAAAGCCCAACATCTAAAACATGTTAGTAGAATCACACAACTTATCAGTACATAAGAAAATTGATATATGTCTCTAGCAGTTATGGACACAAGTTAATCACAGAATATGACTATAAGTAGTCCCAACAGTCATACTATACTGTATCTAATTTTAGCCCACCTGCATACCTTCACTGCCTTCACAAAAAACAACACTGAACTGCAGTTAAGAGCCACGTGGACAGCAATGAAACCATTGCAAAAGCTTAAGTCCTTAATGCTACTGTCCTTCCTAAACATTTAATCCTTTACTCCCCCCACCAAAGAGAGCAAAATAGAATTAAGAACTATTCTGCTACCATAATGTAATGAACAGCATTCGAACGGGAAGACAACCAAAAAAAAAAAAAGGAAAGAAAAAAACAGCCCACACCACTGTTTCTGCCCTGTAACATCTAGCAGATCCCAATCTAACAAGGCACTGTATACATGCCTATATATGAATTCTCTACTATCTGTACAAAGAAATATATGCATATGCACATGCACACACCCCACATGCCCTCCTCAATCACTTCAAGAAAAATGCAGATCCCCAAGGACATTCTAACACTCTCACATCCCAAAACTAGCTTTTTGTGTATTTTTTCATTGTTCCCAATGAGAAATTAAGACAGCAGCAACATGATTTTTCTTTCTGAAAACTTTCTGAAAACATCTCCACTGTCCATTTCAGAGCAGCCAAGAATTGAGTTTGCATGAATCACCCCCCTTAGGTGGTACGTTTCCATTTTTGTATGCTTTGTGAATAGAAAATGGTAGTTGCTAAATCCATTCCAAGAAGCTACTTTCACATATTAAAGAAGGTCCCAAGTAACTCAGGATTAACAAAAAGGAATGCTCTGAAATTCAAACTAAAACACAACAGTATTTCATGTATACTCTCAACAAAAGTACTTACTAGAAAACAAAACAAAATAGATCCAACACGCACTGCACGAAGTTTGTTGCAGTGTGTAACATCATCTCAACCTAGCATCCTTTTCAAGCCTCAGTACATGTAAGTGAAAACAACCCGCTTTATTATCGAACAACTACAGTCGCATCTTAGCCCTGTAGGAATCCCAGGTATCTAAATGTGCATGATTACTTCTGTGAGATTAGCACAAAACCTTACCTCATCAATTCTCTATTAACCATACATTTGCTACATTGAACAAAACACATTAAATTGCTGTGAAGAAAACATGCTAGAAAACAAGGTATCAACAGACTACAGCAGGTAACGACCGGATTTGAGTTTATCCTCAAATGTTTCACAAGCTTATTGTACCAGTTTGCAAGGTATATGCCTAAGGAAAGACAGAATCTCCGTGCTCCATCCTATACAGAAAGATTATACCAAGGTGGAACTCGGAGCTCCTCAGTAGGGGATGTATCTGGGAACACAAAGGTGAATTAACGGTTGTATATCCAGTTGCATAAAAGAAACTGCTCTTACCCTTCACCTAATACTTACTGTTGGCTCCCACATCCTCAGCTACTCCAGAACCTCTCATTCTCAGGTATGTGAATCCCAGTATCAGAAAGAACAAGCATGCAGCAGTTAAGAGGAACATGGACAGGTAATGTGCACTGAAGCCTCCAGTAGTGGATACCTCCTCTCTTTTGAACTGTTGGAGAAGCTCCTCCTCGGGCTCTGAGAGATTCTTCTTGTAGGTGTTTTTCAGGTAGGTATGATTTGAACCCGTATGATTGGAGTGGTTGAGTCTAAGGGAGGAGGTGGTTCCACCCGGGGGAAGGCTATTAGTAGCTGAATAGATCCTGGATTCAACATTATAGCTACCAGCAGCACCGCTGAGAACATGGTTATTGGTAGCTTTCCTAATGGTGCCTGGAGGGTCAGTAATTTTACTGCTGTCTGCGTCCGTGAGCGGTGGTGGCAGCAACAATACTGTAGGGGATTTCTTAGGTAGGCCAAGGCGGTATCTGGGGCTGGGAGGACTAGAGTCCAGATTTTCACATTCTCCTCCCCCCGCCGCCTCCTCCTCCTGATTTCTGCCCCTGTCTAGACTCCCGGCAGCAGCCGCCTCCGCCGCCCTGTCATTCGTTACGACTAGACCAGCACCACAGCCTCCGCCAGCCCTTTCTTGGCCCGTCTCCATCACGCCAGCGCCGGCTGCAGCGCATTTGCTTGTTATGAATGGAGCAGGAGACTTGGTGAGGCTCCGTCTGGTCCGGCGAACTGCAGATTCCTCCTTGGGTACCTGCTGCTTGGCCCTCGCCCCCGCCGCCGCCTCCTCCTCCTCCGAGTCGGAGTACTTGTCCCTGCTGCCGCCGTAGGAAAGGAGCCGGTTACCATTCACGGTCCGGTTCTTCCACCGCTGCTGTTCGCTTGCCTCTTCCTCCTCCTCCTCTTCGTCGTCGTCCTCCTCCCCTCCTTCCTCGGCGCCGTCCCCGGGCTCCCTCACACCCTGAGCCGCCGCCGGTCTCCTGGCCGCCGCCGCCCCCCACCAGGCATTGGGCTTCCGCCGAGCCGCCTCCTCCGGGGGGGAGCTGTTACTCACGCCGCAGGCGCCGTGGGGGGCGGCGGGCCTCAGGCTGCGGAAGAGGGGTGAAGCCCGCTCCCTCCTGCCGCCGGCGCCGGCCTGGCTCCGGGGACTGGTTTCCACATCCGACTCGTCCGAGCTGAAGCCCAGCAGCACTTTTCCGCCCCCGGCAGAGGGTGCTGCGCGGCCCCGGCCGCTCCCGGCGGCAGCCCCCGGGAGGTAGGGGGGCTCGGCGCCCACCAGCCGCGCGCCCGGGGCCACCCGCCCGGGGCCGCCTCCGCCCGGGGCCGCCGCCGCTCTGGCCCCCGTGTTATTGTTGTTGCTGTTCCGGGTCTTGTTGGCGCCGCTGCGGGCCCCGGCCCGCTCATCCTCGCGCAGCTTCTTCAGCTTCTTCAGGTAGACGGGCCGGGTGCCCTCGGTGACCGGCCCCGGGGACAACCCGAACCGCTTCAGCTCCGAGAAGAGCTCCTCATCCGTCAGCTGCGCGGCCGTCGCCATTTTCTTTCCTACCCACGCGCCGCGCCGCGCCGCGCTCCCCGCCGGAACTGACGCGTGCGCACTCGGCTGTGGCCGAGACCTGCCTGTCACCCCGCGGCG
>KZ505651.1:1466677-1486421 GCA_002844005.1 Limosa lapponica baueri | reverse complement strand
GCGGCGTTTCCTACCCACGCGCCGCGCCGCGCCGCGCTCCCCGCCGGAACTGACGCGTGCGCACTCGGCTGTGGCCGAGACCTGCCTGTCACCCCGCGGCGCCGCCCGCCGGGGCCAGGACGGGCCCCTCCCCCCACACCGCCGACCAGTAACGGCTGGAGCGCGCGGGGGAAGAAGGGAGGGGGCTGGCGCCGGCGCGCGCGCGGCGTCTCGAGCCGCTCCCTTGACTGAGACGTCGGGCTCGCCCCGCCCGCCTTCTGCGCGGGGCCTGGCGCGGCGGCGGCGGCGGCGTCCCGGCGTGTCCGCCCCCCTTCCTCCGCCGCCGGGCTCGGGGCGGGGGGGGGTTCTGAGACAGAGGGGGCGGCCCGGCCGGTCCCCCTCCGCCGCTGGGCTTGGGGCGAGGGCGTCCCCTCCACCACCGGGCTTGGGGCGGGGGTTCGGAGGCGGTGATCGGAGGCGATGAGGGCACCACCGAGCGTGCGGCACCCCGCAACTCGGTCCGAGCACCACGCGTGCTTTAATGCCACTTCCAGGTTGCGAACGTAGCCTTTCAACGGCTGAAAACACCCGCAGAGCCCAGGTGCGCGCCGTGCTTGGGCCCTTCCCCACGGTGGCAGCCGCTGATGCGCTGGGTGAACTTTTCTCTCTCACAAGTCCGGCATCGGGATGTCACAGCCGTGAGGAGATGGATGAAGTATCACGACATGAAAGCTCTGGGAAGCTGCATCCTCAGTGTCGGTGCCTGAGCACCACCCTCATTAAGGTTGCCGTTGCCTGGATGTGTTTTGCTCTTTTCTTTGGGAAAATGCAGTCTCTCAAATACATTACAGTTGAAACCATCTGTCTAACTAGATAGAGAAATGTGTACTTGTTAAAATGGTTGTGCCAAAGTAAAGATGTCATACTACCATTTCTCAGAGTGTGAGGTGTGTGCTGGCCCTTCTGGATTGGCCCTTTGACCGGAGAACCTCATGTGGAGGTTTCAAAGTCTCCTGATGTGCGTGTCTCTATTTGTCCACCCTGGATGACAAACCTCTGGGCTTACCTACTGCTTATCTTACCTATAAATGTAGGAGGCTGAGTTTCCATTTTGACCTAACTCTGACTGGCCTTATAACACCAGGTGCAGAAGTGGTCCAGAAACAAAACCCAGCTGTAGGAACAGTTGTACGTTTCCTCCTCACAGTCTGCTGCAGTGAGGATGGCGTGGATGTGCCCTGCTAATGTCAAAACTGAAGTTGCTAAGCTTGTAATTGAGGAACATTTGCAGGGCAGGAGTTAAGGTAGCTGTGAGGGAGCTACGCGCTGAACATCGAGCCAGTCTACAGAGCTACAAAAGTGGCTTGAAGCCATCTTCCATGATGACGATGATGATGAATGGTGATGATTAACTTCTGTACTCCACCCTCCATTTCTGACCAGCCACACCTGGGAATGTAGAACCTGTCCTGTTGTTCATCTAAGCCTCCTTTAACCCAACTCTCTTGAGGTGGAGAAGCACTAGACAAAGGTCTGGTGCGTTCTGTGTGGCACAACTGTGCACAGCCTGCTCCTTGTTTCCCTGGCACAGGAGCCGTTTCACTCACAGTGGTGGTGTGCATGCACACCACTCCAGCTGTAAAGAAGATTACACTTGATGTAAACTCTGATACACTGTAAACTGCTAACATAAATGCCCCTGCTCTGACCTATCTCCCAATCTATGGTAGTTAATTGGAACCCCAAACTCCTTCAGAAATGCTTCTGATATTCCGCTTCTCCTACTCCTCAGTGAGAAGCATCCCATGCCTTCCACCAGCCATTTGGGATGCGTCTTTGAATGTGCCCCCCTGCTCAGTCCTTATCCCTGGCTGCCTGTGACACTGGCCAAACCAGGAGCAGATGGTCCCAGGCCAGACACCCTTCTGATAAGCGCTCTGCTGCCTAACACCTGCTTGGGCACCTTCCTTGTACTAGAAGAATGTGTGCTGTCCTACAGGAGTTGAAGATCCTGTGATTTTACCAATGCAACTCGTGTGTTCTGTCTGTTTATTACAGCAAGGGCATGAGTTAGTTTATAAAACTGTTTACTTAGCAGCAGGAGGGCAGTAAATGCTAATTTAAATTGTTAACAATTGAATCATCTCCTGCAAAACTATAGCATGTAGCTCCACAGAAAGGCTGACTGAAAAGTCTGCATATTCCAAGTCATGCTTTAAAATCTGTGTGCCAAAATATTTTGAAATGTTTAAAAAATATGTCTTCTGGTTGATACTGAAGTAAGGATACTTCCACTACGAATGCAGAATCTCCACATTTCTTTAATAGTATACATTAGTATCAATAATATCAATGCCTCATTAGTATCAATACCTCCACATTGTAAATTTTTAAGTAGATACTGAAAGTAGATACTTTTTAAAAGGTATTGACTGCAGGGAGTGTGAAGACTTCTTCACCAGGAAAAACATGGTGATTGTTTTTGAATATACTTTTCAAAGTATATTTTCCCTGTCATCCTTAAAGGACTGATGTTCTCAGGAAGCTGCCAGTTTTTCCCTTGGGTGAAAAGGTGTTCTGGAAGTTAGCAACCATACCTCTGTCGACTTCATTGGGACTAGGATTTGAAGTTGTATCTTAATACCTCTTTTACCTTTCTTTCCTGATTCCGAATTTGTGTGATGTATATGCATTTTTGTAAATTCTTAGAATCTATGAATGGCAGTTGCCTTTCTAGGGTTAGCCTGTCTCTTACTGCAAATTCCACTAGCAACTAATGCAACCCAATCTCTATAGAACTTACTGAAGGATTTAGAAATCATGAGTCACAGCTAAAAGAAATTCGATCCTCATGTAAAACTCGCAATATTGTGAGTGCTGGTGTCTTTCTATTTACCTTTTGATTTTTGAGCCTTAAGGTATGCTCAAATCACATTCACATTCTCTTAGGAATGTGATGTTAATGTGAATGTTAGTGAAGAGTAGGAATGTGCCTATCCTGTCTTTTTTAATAAAAGTGGAGATTGTCACACAATCACAGAACTCCAGGAACTAGTACAGTTACCCTTAAGACAGTATGCATAGGAAGAAATCACTCTTCACTATGAAAACAAGTTGTATATATTTTTAAAGATATTTACTCTGGTTTATCCAGTTGTTTCAAATAGTACATGATGAACATGAAGTAACTTTCTGCTTATAAAACTGAGCAGCCTTTTCACTAAGAAAACCAATTTTTAAATAATACAATTGCTGCCACCGTGCTAGTTCTGTGTGAAAAGACTCACTTGCACGTCCTTCTCTTAAGTTCTTATTTTTCCTCCTTACAACTTCCATGTGAGTTTTTGTAATGAAAGTGAATCCATCTTTGTTAAAATTAACAGTGGTGTAATGGTATTAATATGTACCATGTGTTCATGTATTGACCATGCCATTCTACGTGTGAGCCTGTGGGTTTTGCTGATACATCTTTTGCTGATACGCTTTTCTTTCCTGAGGGTGTCCTATTAATGTTCAAAAGGCTTATGCCATCTCTTGCCTTTGCATTGCTGCTTATTTGTGCCTAAGATGTGGGCACCCACAAGGTATCTAATGCTGGACTGTTTGCATATTGCAACAGGATGAGGACACTGTGCTGAATACCCTAGGTCCCGCAAAGAGACCATGTGTTTCCAGATAACAATCTTTGCCTAAGTGTCCCACAGTAGTTCCACTCCCACAAAGTGTGTGATGACCTGCTGTGACTGCACAGTTCTTGTCACTAAAAGTGAACAATCTTAGTTCGTAAGTCCGAGACAGATCCCCTCCTGCAGTTAATATTTTACCTTTTATATGACCTATACCGATCCATAAAATAGCGTGTTCTCAATTGGGTGTTCACCCCTGATCAGGTCATATAATTCCTGACTCACTTTATTATGTCTGTGTTCTTGGGCACTGGCCATTTTAATGAGACTGTTGGAGGCATTACTGCTGACTCTGTATGTTGAAAAAAACTCCACAAAGCAGAACTCAAAATCCTTAAGACTGTCTTAAAAAAAAGGTATTTATTTTAAAAGGAGAGTTTATTTACATATGAGCCTTTCACTAAATTTTGCTTTATGGGTTCAATTCTTTCCTCAGGAACCAGAATGGCTAGGTATATTTATTTTAAAACCTGAACCCGAGTTCTCCAACTCCTCAGGCACTGAGCTTAAAGAAGAGTGCCAGATATTGGAAGACAAGAGGTTTCATGACAAAGTGTGACAAAAAAATAATAAGGAGAAAAAGCTAATAGGAAAATAAACAACAATAGAGATAAGGGCTTTAGGAATGAAACAACGAAAGAATAATAGTGGCTAAAGGCTGATGTGTATTATGATTGAGAGGCCCATCCTAAAGTTATTCAGAAAGAATGAATAAATCTCCTAAGCAAGACAGCATCAAAATGTCACTCAGCTGTTGGTCCCTTAAACCTTCTTGCCCTGTTGTCTTATGTCACAGAGTAATTGTTGCTAGAAGACTGCTGCACACTGTAATAGACAATTCCAAGTGGGTGACAAATCAGTTGTGTAATTCATTCTCTAAAGCCTTGCAGTAGATTACATCCAGAGTATATTGTGTTTACATTTGTAAAGGGAAAAGTGAAGCTGAGCTTGGTGGTCAGGCAGGGTACTTTTCGTAGTGGTTCACTACGCTTAACATAAAGAAATTCTGGCTTGGTAAAACAAATATTTGCCACCCAGAATTGGCGGAGGTACTTTTACATACATATATAATGCCCTACCAGCACAGGTGTGGCCAAAAGTCGTGGCAATACACTATTCTGCCTTTTAAGTGTCTAATTTCCTATTATTAAGCATCCTTTGCAAATAGTTTCGAGGTCTAAGGAATGACTCTGTTTGTCTGAAATCAACAGAACCCTGAAACCTGGAGATGCCTGGTTTCCTGCATTCTTGTACCTTTCTTAATTTAAGGAAATACTTGTGAGCACTATTCAGGATTTAGACATATTAAATATACTTGATGAGATTTTTTTTGTGATGTCCTGAACAACCTTTAATATGGATGTAGACATGGAAATTTAGCCTGGGACCTTGATGGTGTTTGGCTGCAACATGTTGAGGAGCGTAGGCATAGCCACAAAGAGCTCACTGTTCACAATTATGTCCCTGATTTTGATCCAAGGCTAGTGTCTTGAAAACTTATGGTTACTTCATTCAGCTAATAATGTTTAAAAGAAAAGCCATGATTCATGGAACAGAAAAAATGAAGTTTACATTTTACATTTTCATTTAATGCTAATTGTGAAATGCAGTTCTTGTGCCCCAAAGCTCTAATTTCAGTTTATTCAATGAATAAGCGAGTATAAATACGTTCAGTAGACAAAAATAATAATATGAAAGAAGCTCAGAATAGGCTCACCGTTCTGCTTTCCGTCCATGTCATTTGGCTGCTGCAAAACACTAAATTCAGTGTGTTCCAAGCAATTATTGCTATCTATGCTTGTTTAGCACTTGGAGACCTCATCTGTTTTAATTGCCCTCTGGCAGTTGTGCAAACACAAGGGAAGATGTCCCCTGTCTCTTGAGGGCACACTTGCTTCCATTACCTCCCACCTGAACTGTAGGCAAGATACATAAGCAAGAAGCCAGCAGCCCTTAGAAAATTCCATGTTCCTATGGAAAGTGCTTGTACATCTCAGCAGTGCAGACTGCCACAAGCATCTCAGTCCCTCCTGCTCTCAGCTTCTTACTGAGTATTGAATCGATCCTTTTGTTGCAAGTGCTGAGTGGTGTGGGCCTGGCTTATTTAAAAGATTTCCTTAAGCTGTGCAATTTCCATTATCAATAACTCCACTCCCATAGAAAATTTCCCCCATAGAGGAAGGAAGAACTTCAATAAGAACCACTCACAGACAATGGGAACAAAGTCCCACTGGCCCTGAGAACTAACATTTCCTACTCAAAGTACAGGCTGCATTTCTAGAACTTTGTTTTCTCTCATAAAAACTGAGTACATTTAGGGAGTGTTCACAACAACTGATTTTTAGCCTACAGATGAGTTATCCACATCTCCATCTAAGGGCAGTTTGGTCATACCAGAACTAAAGCTTCTGTGTCACACATCATCCTTTTGTACTCGACACTGGTGAGGCCGCATCTCAAATACCATGTTCAGTTTTGGGCCCCTCACTACAAGAAAGACATTGAGGTGCTGCAGTGGGTCCAGAGAAGGGCAATGAAGCTGGTGAAAGGTCTTGAGTGCAAGTCTTATGAAGAGCAGCTGAGGGACCTGTGGTTGTTTAGCCTGGAGAAAAGGAGGCTGAGGGGAGACCTTATTGCTCTCTGCAACTACCTGAAAGAAGGTTGTAGCGAGGTGGGAGTCGGTCTTTTCTCCCGAGTAACAAGTGACAGGACAAGAGGAAACGGCCTCAAGTTGCGCCAGGGGAGGTTTAGGATGGATATTAGGAAATATGTCTTCACTGAAAGGGTTTTCAAGCATTGGAATGTGCTGCCCAGGGAAGTGGTTGAGTCCGCATCCCTGGAGGTATTTAAAAAACATGTAGATGTGACTCACTGGGACATGGTTTGGTGGTGGACTTGGTAGTGTTAGGTTAACAGCTGGACTTGATGATCTTAAAGGTCTTTTCCAACCTAAATGATTCTATGCGTCTATGATCATGGGAGTGTCTAGCATGCACCACACACTCCAGTTGTCTGCCACATGTAGATGATGTTGTGGCACTCAGTTTACCTCTGTGAGAATGATGCACTGAAAGTTTTCCTTCACCACTGCCTAGATGTCCTCCCCAAGCTGCTAATGGCTTCTGCCCCATCGGTTCAGCTTCTACTCTGTGAGGCATGACATGGCAGCAAGCCCAGCAGTGGGCCACATTCATCCTTCAAAGGTTCTGAACTCAATATGCCTCATCATTCAGTGGGGAACTGCTGGTCCCAGTGTTTGGGCAGTGCATGGCAGAGAGACCCAGAATTCACCACTTTGAAAGGCCTCTGAGGTGTCTGTCCTCTGCCCAGGAAAAAGTGGCTATAACCCCAATACGCATTCTCCCCCTACTACTCCTCTTAGATTGACCCAGATGCAAGCAAAGTGTTCTTCAAAGCCGGACTCCTTTGTAAACATTGATGATCATCTTGCTTGGAGAACAGAGATAGGGATGTCAAGAAGCAGAAGTCCTTGCCCCACAATAATGTCCTCCAGTTATAGGGCCTTTTGTTCTTCACTCTGCATGCTCATTACAGACCAGAGATCTGCCTCTCCTATGTCAGACTTCATATGAAGGCTAGATTCTTCACATCCAGGAGGTACCATGAACCATCCTGTCCAAAGATGATGTTTAGTTTCTCAGACCAGAGATACATCTAACAAGCCACTTCTGGTTATTGTACCTGGAAAAAAAAGGCCTTCACCTTGCTGAACTTGCATTAGAACTGCAGTCCTTTTACTGTAAACTGTTGGACCAGCTCCAGTATCACTTCTGGGAAATCCTCACAGCAGCAAAACCCTGGTCCTCTCCCTGCATAGCCAGACAAGAGCAATGCTTTCTGCCAGCTCTCCAGCTCACCTCTCCATTCCTCTATGACTGGGGTTGGGCTAGAGTGGAACACCTCCCTTTTCTTGTGGAAAAGAAGAATAAAAAGAAAAAAAAACCCTCACATAAATGAAGAAAGGAGAAGACACAGGAGAAACAGGAGAAAGGGTATAAAAAAGAAGTAAGGAAAGTAAAAGGAATAGAAGAAAGCAGAAGGAACAGCAGAAAGTAGTGATAACAAAATACACAATAAATTTAGAGACAAATACCGAAATGACTGCTTTGTCCCACATGAGGCTTTGTAGGACAGTGCAGAGGTGTTCTTAAAGGAATGCTAGAGAAAATGTTTGGAAGAGCTTTATGTGCATATGGGATGTGGTAGGGCAGGGGAAAGAAGGTGTTTTTTTCAGCTATTCATCCATGCTGAGTAGGAAGCAAGTAGGTGGAGGAGCGAACTCTCCTCTCATCTGCACCATGACTCCATCTGGAGTGCAGGCAGTTGTGCTCCAGATGTCTATGGAGAAGGAAAATAGCATTTGCAAAGCTGAACAATTGGGGGCCCATAATACACAGGTTATGTACTCTCTGAGCAACAGAATAGAGGCTCCTCCAACCTACTGCTTTCTATCATCTGCAGACACAGGTTTCCCCTGGCTAAAATTAGTCCTCGTGAAAACTTTCTGGGAAAAAATAAACACGTCAGGAAAAATAAAATATTACCTAATATAACAGTGCACTGAACAAAAAAATTGTCTGCTGCAAAGAACCTGTGAGAAAGAAAGAACCATCCATGTGTATGGCCAATGTACTAGCAGAGAGTTTTCAGCCAGTTGTGATCTTAAAAAAAATGCTTAAATTAAACATGCACTTCAGTGTTAGCAGAATAAAGGACCCAAATGACTCACCTAAGGTCATAAAGAAGACTGTGACAGAGCTGTAAACTGAGTTAGTGTCATGAGAGCACCAGGCAGGAAATGAAGAACCTTGTTCTTTGCTTTTGGCTCTCTCACTGACTTGCTGTGTGGCAAATCACTTCCTCTTCAGGTGACTCAGTTTCTCCCATAGGCAAAGGGAAATAATGATTCATCTTTGTAACAGTCCTTTAAGAATGAAGATGGAAAATGTTATAGAAGAGCAAAGTAGGAATTCCATTCCAGCGCTCTCCCCAGCCCATCCTTTGTACTCTTCTTGCTGGACTTTTTTTTCAGAATGATGTCTTAGTTACTATGAATGGTATTTTGTTAGAGATAATAAAGCTGCAAATTATATAGCAAAAGCATGTTAATGAATTAAATGATAGATGACTTCTACTATATGCTATAAACAAACAGAAGATGTGCTAAAAGAAAATCATCTGTATTGCAGAGTTAGTCAGGCAAAAAATGAAATGCCAGTTCACTACCCAATCTGGAGAAAAAAGCAGTATGTGACTAAGTAATTTTAAAAGTTGTCATAATATAAGCAGAAATAGGTTGGGAATATATTATTAGACTCTCAGAGGTGTGCTGAAACAGGCACAGATAGAAGAACTGAATGAGAATGTTTTAGATCGTAAAAGGAAGACTATAATTTTAAAGTCAAAAACCTTCTTGTTTACAGCAGAAACAAGAAAACACATAGCAGTTGAGGGAAGGTGCTATGAGGGGACAAAAAGAAATACAGGCCTTACTTTGTGGGTTGGTAGCCAGGGAAATGAAATTAACTCTGCTACAAGCTTCAAGAAGTGAAATGGAGAAGATATGCAAACCAAAGTTTTCAAACAAGCCTTTTGTGATGTCTTCCTTATCTTCCAGTTGTCCAAGGTCAGATGTACATAAGATCAGTTTTTGGAAATGCCAATCATTCACAAATCTAAATTAATTGGAAAACTATCTAGAAAAATATAGGAGGGAAACTTTCCCAGCTAAAAAACTAAGATAGCTGTTATTAATTACCTGAATGAAATTTTCAATATCATACGTGCACATTTGCAACCTAGTGTACACTTGCTATTTGTTATAACCATACAAAAATCTACAAACAGTTAATTAGCCAGCTGTATCTTATACTGACCAAAATGGTACCTTCAAATTAATGTTTAAATCTACATTTTATATATGCAACTGAACGTACATAATTTAGAAATTATGTTTGAATTTTATTTATAAAATATTTTAAGCCCCCTGGCATTGAGAATATTGTGCAGTCTCAGTACAAGATAACATCTAATAGATCTTAAGCATAATTTTGTTTTTCCTCTTATCCAGGCAAGTTTCCCTGCTCCCTTATGGACCCTAAGCTCAAGGACAACTCCGTGCCCATTCTTAGATACATCTGGACCTATTTTGATCCCCTGAAAGAGAATAAATATATGTAAGAAGCTGAGCTGTTCCATGAAAACAGTAGTTACTTCAATTGCTTCCATATATTTTGCACGATGCTGTGACATTTATTTTATATCACTGCCTTGTAATTTGGTCTTAGCTTTCTTTTATAACATATCTTTGCTTTCCATGGCTTTTTTACTGACTTTCTGGAGCATTTCCTATTTAATTATCATTTACTGAAGCCACGCTTTAGGACCTATTGCTTCTTACTCCTTCCCCTAGGAAACATTTTACTATGCACAGTTCAGCATTTTTAACATTGTTTTACATCATTCTTATTGACATTGTGTTGGCTGTACAAGTTCCCTCATTCATTCCGTTAACTGTGGAAGTCTGGGCCCTTTTAAATCTATCTGCAGTTGTCATTAGGATTTTCTGAAGTATTTTCATGCCAGACAAAAGTCTCTAAATACATGTTGTAGATAATGTATACATTTTAACACTCTCATTATCCATCTGTTGCTCTCAGAACTCATGTTTTACTTCCAACTTTTCCATAATTTCACATTATTTCCTCTTTGACATCTGGTAATGCTGTAGTGCTGCAACTTCTGTAATGAATGGATTGCTGAGGATACATACAAATTCCAGATACTCCATCACTCCCTTCACTGAATCTCTTCCTTCTGTGGGTTTCTGTATTGCATTTATTTGTCTTAGCATACTTACTCTGATTCGCCTGTTTGGTACTCACTGCAGGGTACTACAGGAACGATGCGATTCGAGAACAGGCTGTGTGTAAAGGAGAGCATTAACCTGTTAACAAACATGCTATGAGGCTGCTGTTCTCACTCTGCTTCAGGTGCCGCCTGGGTAGTCTGGAACCAAAAAGGCTCTTGCTTGTTCTCTACAGTCTGCCACTTGTGTAAAAATATTTCTGGGTCCTGGCTATTGAGCAAACTTTCATCTCCAGGCATTAATATGACGAAGAAAAATTACAGTGTTGAGCTCTCTAAGCAGTTTAGTCCTTTTGTACATCACTCAGGCACCCACTGTCACTACCTGCCATAGACGTGAACCCAGAAGTCCTCTGGCATATCTACTGCTTTCCTTAAAAATCAGCACCACCCTTCTGCAGAGATGCAGAAGTCTCTTATTTTCTCAGAATACCCTACTTTAATTAGATAATTTTCAGACGTGTCATTGAGTAAATATGGAAGAACTTTAATGCAATTTAAAGGGTTTATAATTATTGTGTTTAATGCCAGGCATGTCATATTTTCTTGCCGATTGGATCCTTTCATAGTTTTTGAATTTGCCAACACCCTGTCCTTCTACATCTGTTATTGCATTTCTTCTCTCAGCTTTCTTCCTTACACGTTGAGGATTACAACCCTTGGCATTCAGTTCCTCAGCTCCTTTACCCTTCATTGCCAAAGGGACTGAAAAGCCTCTGCCCTCAGTCCAGATGTTTTTATTCTCAGTACCCACTCCCACATGGAACCCACCTCTTAGTCCGCCCCATGCTGAGGCAGCTGAAAGTCAACAAAGATTTTATTCTCTCATGTGCAAGAAATTAGGCTTAGCAGTGAGAAAACAAAAAGTGCGACTTGACTGCCCAGGGACCAGAGAAATTAGAAGGTCTGTGGTAGAAAATAATTTGCTGGGGAAGGAATATTCCACAATTAGAGAATATAAGAGGCCCTAATTATAAGTTCATTGTTTTCATGGTATAGTCTTCTGTTGTTTCAGATCACCTCAGTGTGTTATTTTTTCTCTCTATTTAGCTTTATTTATAACTCAATATACATATTTCTAAATGATGTTATGTTACACAGCTTCCCTCATATTGGGACGTGTCGTTATATCTTTGCCTACTTCCTGTGTAAGCAGAACTGCCACACGTCCTACCTTCTGCAAACACGTGGATTTTGAATGGAGCTCCTACAAAGCACTCCTTCCCAGCTTCCCATGGGTACGCTCCCATGTCTCTGGCTGCATGGTAGGGAAAGCAGCAAAATTAAGGAATTCAAGGGGTTTTGCTCCAAGGAGAAAAGTAACTGTCTTCCCTTTTCTGTAAAAAAATGGCCAATAGGCTGCTTTAAAAAAAAATAAATAGTGACAGGAAGGAAAGAGCTGACAAATGGGCAGCTCCCCACGGTGTCATACTTCTGACACCACCTAAAATCCACACACATGAAATGCAGGGTCCAGGTGGTCTTGCTCTGAACATGAAGCACTTGATGTCCTGTTGTATCTCCAGATGCTGTCAGGAGAGCTGTGTGGTACGGTAGCACGGGGGACCTGGGGGGATGCCTCAACAGCAGCGGTGCAGTTGTTCCAGGAAGATGGAGCCATCAAAGATATATAATGAGGGACAAATTCTATCCCTGTTAGGTCAATGGCAGTTTTGCCACTGCTTTTATTTAGGCTAGGATGGCATCCCATGTGCCTGACTTGTACCAAAACTCTGAACTGAGTATCAGGATTCCTGCCCTGCCCACCCTTGCTCTTCTGTTCCCTTGCCAGCTCCAGCAAGGAAGGTTTGAACCAGGAGATGAATGGGGCCATGCTCTCCTTTCTTTAGCCCTCTTCAAAGTGTTGTGTAGCTTCTCATATAGCATGTCTGAATCCCGCTCTGCATAGTGTACAAAGGCAGCAGGAGAGCACAGTTGAATGGCTGCGCTTCAAAAATCACATGATTTTTGGATTATTTTGTTCTCCCATGCAGTTTGATGCCAGAGGGGAACATATGGCCCAAAGTGTGGGGTTTTTTCCACTTTACAACTCACATATTCTTTACCATATGCGAGGCATTATTTCATGCTATGGCATCTATAATGCCTCCCATGTCTATTCTTCCCTACCACAGGATAGACAATATACATTTTGTCTTTCTGCTCTTAAGGCACTCTGATGGTCTTTTCAGACATTGGCTATAGTTTTCCAAGGATGTTCCTACAAGATTTTGATGTGCTTTTTGATTATCTCCCTGAGAAATTGTAATGGTATCTTTAGTTTTAAATTTGATTCTGTAAGCGCTTAAAGCTTTCATGCTAGGCAGTCACAGACCACTTGATCAGTTATCAAAGAAGCTTGCATGATCCCATAGTCGCAGAATTTGAGCTTTTAATCTCCAGTGTACGACATACACATCAAAGGCTTTGTGGGCAGCCACATTCAGCAACAAATCATACAGCTCTCATACATTTCATTCCTTTTCAGTGGGCAATATTTATCAAATCGGCCTGTTATCTCCTCCAATAGATATAGATGTTAAACCATCTGAGGCTGATGTTGCAGGTAAATAACTTCTATAAAGGGATTGCTTCCTTCGGTACAATACAAGAATAATTTTTTAAAGGATGAATTTCTGTCAGCTGCTGATGCTCTGTGTCATTTCTAAAGTAGAATCTTAATTGTATCCACTCTTCTCTCCTTCTTCCCTTTTATTTTTTACTTTGCTAAGATCTTCTAGCTTCTCTGTAAAACCACACTAAATTTGGTGTTGCTTAGCACAATACAATGTCTGCTACAGTGGAAAAAATAAATCCCAGTACCTCTTCATAAGATCAAAGAAAATTTGTCCCAAACAGATGTAAGCAACTGAGACTGTTGAAAAGGAGCCAAAAGACAGTTAATTTATGCAGAAATGGGATAATGAACAATACCGACAATCTCAAGAGGCTCCTGAATCTAACATAGACTGGGTTACTACAGTTTGCATCTTATGACTGATTCATTTTCTCTCTCAGAAGGTATAATCTTTGACTGAAGTTTCCCCTGCATTTGGGAACATCTGGGGAAAAGGTCTCTTTTCCATGCCATTCCCTTATATGCTTTATTAAAAGCATGAGAACAGACTGCACTCTTGTCACAGACAGGACATTTAGAGGGTGTCTCTTCTTTCTGCTCTGCTACTAACTGCTTGCAATAAGATATTAAATACACTTTGAAACCTATACTTACCTGTCAAAATTGGTGCAAAATCAACTAATAAGTTCACAGACATTGTAATTGCATAGATGTTGTTTCCATAGGAAACCAAGCTAAAAAAAATAAAACAATGCTTTCAAGAAAAATCAATGGTGTGGCCTCAGCTGGAATCCTGCCAGCAGCAGTTGCCAATCTATCTCTGAACCGAGTATTGCAAAGGTAGCAGGTAACAAGAGAAGGGGCAAAAAGAATGACCAAGAACATGGAAGAGATCTGATACCAAGAGAAAGAAAGGCTGTGCACCGTAGGAAAGGGAGATGCAACTTGAGTCATGATAATATTTAGAGCACTAAGTTGCGGAGAGCAGAAGGATAAGGGATGTTTGGTTTCCTTAGTCTGCAAAACAAGGGAATGAGCGCTCATGAAAAAGATGGCAATTCAAAACCAGGAGATTTCCATTCACCCCCAGAATGGCCGGTTAGACTCTGGAATTCACTGTGTCTGAGAATAGTCTGAAAACAGCCTGGCAGCCTCCTGCCAGCCTCCAGCGCTTCCCAAAAGTGAGACCTCTTGGTGGCCTGGTCCGTGCAGCGGGCCAGCGTCCTGGCGCTCCACCTAGTGCTGCCTGGCTGCCAGAGATGCTCGGCTCAAGTCCTGAGCATCCCCTGGGCGAGCTTTGTGCCCATGAAAGCAGGACAAACAGCTGCCTTTTGTATCACCCCAGAAATCCACCCTGGCAATCAGAATGACACAATTAAACAGGATTTTTTTGCTGCTTCTGTAGAAGAACCGGTGTGGTACACCAGACCCTGGACCACTTGCCTAAGCTAAGGCTGGTGGTTTTGGGCAATGTTCCATCCTCTCTCAAACAGCGCAGGGCAAAATACCTTGGTGAGGCAGTAATTCACTCATTCATTCACTAAAAAGTACTACAGAAGTTTCATAAATGCAATATTTCACAATTAAACTCTTCAATGCAGCTTGGATAAATTAATTTAATTTTTAAGTCTGGTTGCTAATCTTATAAATAGGAAAGGTACAATTAATTATGTTAATACTAAACTAATATAATTATTTAGTTTTGTATGCTTTTCAGTTGTTTTAAGGACATAGAATTTTCATTATATATACATTCTTCAATTAAAAATTCGATAACCAAGATTTGAGAAAACTGAAAAAAGTAAAAATATACTTGCATGGAAATTATTTATAAAAATGTGATAAAAAAAAGGTCTACTTTTCTTTGTTTAAAATTACTTTGGTCTGATAGTTTTGAAATGAATATTCACATCTCTCAGTTAAACATAAAATCAGTTTCAGAAATGGAACTTGTGATTTGAAGCAAAGTTAAAAGTCATGTCACCAGGAGAAAGAGCTGGGAACTGATGCCTTCAGGCTAATAGCAATGATCAATTTTGGGATTAATTGATAAAATAGTGTACACTGTTTCTTTTAAAAATTAAATCATTCAAGTCCAAATTTACTACAATCTATTAACATAATGAAAATTACAGTAACAATTAATTTTAGCTGTGTGATTTGCTACTGCAGCTTAAAAGAAGGTTGGATCTGCTTTTTTAAAAGCTGAGAAATGGCACACAAGTTTTAAAGCCCATCCCACGCCCAGCATTTAAAACATTGAGAATTCAATGAATCAAAACCTTTTAAAACTCCCAAAATGAAGAGTGTGCATGTAGCACATGTTCATGCATCATAAGATGGTAACTAATAATTCAGTTGCAAAAAACCCAAATAATTCCTACTTGATACTTAATTTTTCCAAACTCTTCATCATCTGCCCTTGATCTTCTGTGCTATACCGTCCTTTTTAAAGACAGAACTATGCATTTTTGCATCACCTCTGGGGTAACCTACCTGGATTCTGGGATTCTGCAGACAAGCATGAAGATCTGATGTCAGGCTCCTAGAAATGAACACAACTTGGTGACCACCTGGGAAAACGAATGAAGCAGCTTGCATCTTGCCACATAGGAACGTGACAGAAACAAGGACAAGGACATCTCTCTTTAACTTCTTTAGTGATGTGATCTTTTTTTTTTTTTCACTTCTGCAAACTCCTCTCTCTTTTGCTATACACTTTTCAACTTCAGCAAATGAGGCAACGGCTCTAAAAATAATTGTCTTCTTCAGTACCCAGCCTGGTTCAAAGACAGATTAATTCCATGCTTTCCAATGGATGAACTGGGAATACTGTAGGAAAAGAAACAGAACAGATAATGAACTGTACCATAAGCGATATAAAAGAGGAGACCTTTCCTCCCTCTCAAGTGTGCGACGTTACAACCTTCAGAATGTTGCTTTAACACAGTTTTTAATACTACAATATAGACTATGTTCTGAAATAAATAATTGGAATGTTATATTCGGAGGTATTGCAGGTGGAGTCTTTATTTCTCATTTGAAATTTCAGAAACTTCATCATATTCCAATTCCAGCAAAGCTAATTTTTCTAATAAGAATAGATTTTTTTAAATTTTTTTTTTCCTGCTAGTTTTTAATGCCAGTTGTTTTGGCCTAACAAGAATCTAAGGGAATCTAATTCCCACTGAATAAATTTTGTTTCTGCTGAAATTGACAGGAGTTTTGTGGTTCACTTCAGTGAAGTAAACCCAGCAAAGACTGAGTACTTCTAAAAATCCTGCTGCAATTTGGCATCTTTTGCCTTATTTAAATTGTGCAGGCATTAGTTATTATCTACCGGTGTTCACTACAAAGAAACAAATAATTAAAATATATATTTACTATCTCCATACACCTGAGAGGAAGCAGCATGTGTAACCTTTGGGATGAAGATTACCACCTCAAGCCATATTTATGCCCACTGCTGTTATTATTTATGCCTTTTTCTCCATCTTCTTATATTACTCATAACTGATGATCAAAGGGCACCAGGCACTGACTTCTATATCCCTCCCTAGATATATCATAATTCAAACCATCCATCCATTCATTCATTCATTTCAAGGCTGTCGTCAGGCGGATGCTGTCAGTTGCAATGAATGTCAGAGCAGGCCACAAATCCACCCTAGATGCATTCCTGTGAAAGCTAGTGGATCTTGAAGCCACATTCAAAATGTAGATCTGTTTTCATGTATGTTTTCCATTTCATTCAACGAAGAACCACGAAATGTTTGCTTTTCCAAGTATATTCCAATTCGCTCTCCCTAGTGCTCTCATCTCTGTTAAAAAGTGACTATTATTCAAGGAAATATGTCATGTAAATTAGGAGGAGACATTTAAATAATGTATTGAGAAGAAATATAACAAGGTTTTACCTAGATCTTCCCGTGGAGTGCAAGCAGGCAGGATGAACACATGCTTTGCAAACCCTGTCCTCAGTGAACCTCATCGTGGTACAAAACTACAGGAGAGAGAAACCTGGGAGAACAGGTGCTGTGCTGCAACAGGCCAGTCTCAGCATGAACACGGGGCTCACCTAAGCCTTGGTAGATGCAGCTGGAGAAGAGACACACGGTGTGCAAACACATACAGATGCGTACACGGGCTCAGGTAGTCTGTAGATACAAATACATACCCACTGAACAGTATTTCAGTCACTACTTACAACTAATTTCTGCAGAAACCAAGATGATTGCTACTGCATTTTTTGCTCAGGAGTGTTTACCATCACAGTTTCAGAAATAATGTTTCAGGGTTATTACTTGGCTATTAAATTCCCTTCCTTTGCTAGATCTTAAGAAAGCCCCTTTAAGTTATAAATAACAATCATTGTATTAGAATATACAAAATCCTTACCTATACTTAGATCCGATTTTAACCTCTTTGTAAAAGCCTTAAAGTTCAGATATTATTTTTCCCCACTACATTCCTCCTTAGTTGCAAACTTTAAATTTCTGGCATATATTGATGCTAAGAAAAATAAATCATATGTAAGTCTTAAAATCAAATTATTTTCATTTTTTCTAAAATCAAATCCGTCAGCAGTAAATTTCTAAAACAATTGATAGCTGTTCTCTTACAGCTGTCCCAGATGTCCCCGTGACATAACTTTATTTGGCATGGGGCTTGCTTCGAACATCTATTGAAAGCTCATCTCTCTGCCTGCTTATCAGACTATTCAGGGAGGCAGCCTGAATAACCCTGACTCCTCGGTGAGCATCCTTCCCCCCTATATCCCACCCCCGGTTGGGGCTTGCAGGGTGGGGCTGCGGCCGGCAGAGGGCGCTCTCTCACAGGCAGTCTCCCGGGGTCCCCCCCGACCGCAGCCGGGGCGCCGCTTTCCCGGGGCAGCCGCTTTCCCGGGGCAGCCGCTTTCCCGGGGGAGCCTTCTCCGGGACAGCCGTTTTCCCGGGAAACTGCTTTCCCGGAGCGGGCAGGAGGAGGTGAAAGCAGCGGGTTAGGGCTCTCAGCAGGTGAGTGTGTATGATAAACCACTTTTTACACAAAATGGATGACAATAACTAATAAAAATAGTAAATAATCACCCTTATCTAATAAGCATCTAGAGGTGGGGCGTTGCTGTTAGAGTACATACGCTGACTCCAGGTTTTGGAGCCTAAGCTTTTCCGGCTGGGCAAGTTACTAGAGAGCCACCTGAGGATTTAGGAGAACTGTGTCCCAGACTACGTCTGCCCACAAATGTGTTCCTCAGGTAAACTTGTGCAAGTCTCTCCCTCCCCGTGTCCCATCTCCACACCTGTAAAACGCAGTGAAGCTGGGAGGAGAAGCGCTGGGAGGTGCACAGGTTCCTTACATGTCCTTGTACACAGAAACCATAGAAGTTTTAATGTTCTGCTTCATAATTACAGGTTATTTTGAACATACACATCTATATATACATACACACAATATGTAAGCGTCCATCTTTCTCTCTGGTACGTGTGCATGCTGTTGTGGGAAATTTGACCATAGAATCCCGAGCAGGCAGGACGACAGAAATGAGGAATAGGTACTGGCCCCTGGACAGGAACAGCCATATGGGATTAGTGAAGCCACCCATCGATGGCGGCAGAAGGTTCCTCAGAAGGAGACGGGGGAAAACTTACCGTACAGCATGTCAGCGAGAGTTATTTCATGTGCTGAACCATAAACTTTTCACTTAAAAAGAATCACTGTTACCAGTTTGGCTATGCTCTTCGCACATGAAAATGAAAAATGATGACACAGCTCAGTACCTTTCCCAGGTGTGTGAGCTGACATGGCAAACGCTGCTCGAAGAGATCTGTCTGGAAAAGCAAGACCAACTTCATGCTGTTTCCCATGACCTGAAGAATTCAGTTTCAGGCAGTTAATCCACAGGTGACTTTTGCAGTCACACCAACAGGATGGGACAGAGCACAGCAGCATCCAAGGAAGCATTCAGAGGCAGGAATTACCCTCCTGCTCCTTCCAGAACATTACAGACAGAAACTTGAGGGTTTTACTCAAACTTTTTCTATCCTACTTAGTTTTAGCTTTTTTAAAAAAGGCTTGTTTTTTTCTTATGAAAGAAACCAGCAAACTGAGAAACTTTTTTCCTTTAAAAGGCATGATTCTGTTCAAATAACTTTGTGAATAGAAAATTCTTTTGGCTTTACTAAGTTTCTATATTGAGTCAGTTCTAATTTCTGTCTAAATGGCAACATTTCAGTGTTTTTTCAGAGTCTCTCCACTGTTGAGACCTTCGGGCAAACGCAAGGTGAAAGTCTTGTCCCATTGACCGCGCAGTTCCCTGGGGCTGGAAGAACCGTCAGGCTGGTGGCTAGCTCTGTGGCCTGTCTGGCCACTGAGGCATAGCCACCCACGTGCCATTTCGGCGATGGTCCCCTACTCAAACACCGCGTGTACCCCGCGACCACCACGTATGAACTTCATTTCTTCCCACAGACACAACTCCCTGCAGCGATGCTCTTGCGGTGGTGCCATCTTGGTCACCGGGGTGCGGATGCGGGGTGGACACCGGGACACGTGGCACCTCGTGCAGGGGGCACGGCGACCCCCCCCTCCCGTGACAGAGGAGCTGTGGGGGCCA
>KZ505651.1:1407375-1466377 GCA_002844005.1 Limosa lapponica baueri | reverse complement strand
CTGTGCGCCGCGCTGCTCTGCGGCGCCCTCAGCCTCTGCAGCCTGCGGGCCGCCCCGCGGCAGCCCGACACCCTCTACATGTGGATCGACGCCCAGCAAGCCCGGGTCCTCATCGGTAAGCGGGGGTCGCTCCCCCCCGGGCCGGCTGCCGCGGCGGCGGGGCGGCCTCCCATCGCTCCCCCCGCGACCCCCCATCCCTTTGCTTTTCGCAGGCTTCGAGGAGGATATTCTGATCGTGTCCGAGGGGAAGATGGCCCCGTTCACTCACGACTTCAGGAAAGCCCAGCAGAGGATGCCCGCCATCCCTGTCAGCATCCACGCCATGAACTTCACCTGGCAGGCAACGGGACGGGTAGGTGCAGGGACGGGGACGGGGTAGGGGGACGGCTCTTTAAGCCCAAGCAGGTGTTTTGGTTCTGGAATAGCTGAGGGAACCCTCTCCGAGGCGTGCCGCTGTGGGTCGCCCGCCGTCGTGCCCCTCGGCGGAGCCCCCGAGGCGCGGGCGGCGGGGGGGGGGCGGCGGGGAGCAGCGAGAAGCGCGGCCGGATCGCTGGGAGAGTGTGTTTGAAGGTGGGTTTGTACCATGGGAGAGCCGGGTGTCTCGGGCACTGGTGGGGCGTGAGCAGACAGCCAGAGTTCACGAGGAAGACACCGGTTGCCTTTACTTTTAATAAAATGCTACTTGACAGTAGTTATGCAGGTATTTTCCTTCCATTTTCTTTAGCTTATGGACATATGCTACAGGTTATTCATTGATCTCTATTTACTAAACGTGCATGCCTAATGCGTAGCTCTGGTAAATAATAATTCTCTTCTTTGGGCTTAATTTTAACAAGTTGAATTGCCAAACCACGTAAATCTGTAGTGTATTGAATCCCTTGGATTCTTGTGTCAAAAAGATAAGAATGCGTGACATACTTTCATGAAGAAACATATGCACGATTTGACACACTGACAACATATGTTGGATTTGTATAAAGCTGAAACACGTTAGCATACGTTATCATGGGTACAGAAAAAATCACTGTAACATAAAAATGGTGATAAAATTAATTCCTTTTTACAATGCTGAACATTGACTTTGTACAATAAAGAGTTTGGTAAAGTTAAAACAATATTTACCTTCAACTAGTCAGTGAAAATTGGTTGTATAATTTACCTAATTGCAGCTTCACAAATTTGGTTCTGGTTTTGGTTGTTTTAAAATACCCTTTGTAACTACAGGATTCGTTTGGCTTTGAGGTGTTGTTCTGAGGCCCTTGTAATTTTTGCTATCCTCACAAAGCTTTTAAGTTTAGGAAACACTTTACCTTCTCTTTTAGAGAGGGAGGGGAACATAGAGAGACAAAACTTACTCACAAAGGCTAAGTGACTTGCTCAAGGTCTTTGGTGTTCCAGTCCAGCTTTACAGAGAAAACAACTTTGTACATCAAGACTTGGCATTTAAATACCTAGAAATAATTAGTGTATTTTGGGACTATATTTCCTGCGCTGTTTCTCTGCCAGCTTCAGTTGATGTCCTTTTTGGAAAGGACAATGAAATGTTAGGCTGGATGAAATGTTAGGAGGATAAAAAGTTAGGCTGAACCCTGTCCTTCTTCTCTTGTCCTTCTTTCTTGTGCTGTCTTCTCCCTCCTTTGCTGCCTACAGGTAGCTCATTAGGGAAAGATGGTCGTAGCACCAATTTCAGCGAGAAGAGTCACAGGCTTAAAGACAGCAAGTGTTCCCCTTGATGCAACTTGCAGGACAAAATCCCTTCTGAGTAGGGGCAAAGCTGTTTAACCCATTATTCCTCCTCCTCTTTGCTGAATTTCTCTTAGACAAAACCTAATTAGTAAGTGAAATACCTGAATGGTTAACATTGTTGTGTACTGTGTTCCTAGAACAGTGCACTAACTTTCAGATATTTATGGGTCTAACAAGTGTTAAAACTGAGAGACTCTGCATTTGGAGACATTTGGAGTGATTTTTTTTGTCAGAGTTGATGGTTGGACTAGATGATCTTGAAGGTCCCTTCCAACCTAGATGATTGTATGATTCTATGACTTTATAATCCCATCTAGCTACTCCTTACAAGTTCATCTGTGTGTACAGTCAATATAAACGTTGGCATGCCAGTCTCATAGCTGTGGATATTTAAATACTTACGCAGGTCTGCAGATAAAGAGTAGGATTGCAACCAGCAGCCTAAGCTAAGGAAGGAGTTTCAACCCTCTGGTGTTTTAGGAGTTTGGGGAAAAAAACCCCAAATGTCTACTTTTTGGTCGCACAAACAGTCCTGTTGGTTCTTTTTGCATCTCTTAGAGGTGTTTGAGTAAAGCTGTCTGTTACCCACAGTTCTTGTTATCCTCTGTGGAAACCAGGGCACTTAGTGTCCCTATGCCACCCAGACCTTGTCCTGATGAGAAGGGACAGGAAAAATCATCAATATTTCTTCTGTAGCCCAGAGGGCAATGACATCATTGGAATACCTTTTTTATAGATCCTAACTGAACAATGCCCACAGTAGTGTTGCAAATAGAGTAGGATAAAAGTTATTTGTGCGAAAAGAACACAATTCCTTTTTCACAGAATTTCCGATATTTTATGAGGGGTAGAAATGAGTAAATTTTAACAGTTTTTTTCAGTTTTAGTTTTAAGTATACAGGTTCTTAGAAGTTTCCACTGACAAGTCCAGGAAAGTACTAAGTACTTGCTACCTTTAGCCTGGCAGAGTACTTTTGTCTGGGAATTTCCTGAGTCAGGGAAGGGGAAGGAGAAGGAGAGGTGGGGAGAAGGAGAGGAAAAGGGAGACGAGGAAAAGGGGAGAAGAGAGGCAAGAAAGGAAGAAGGAAAGGAAAAGGAAAAAATGATAGTACTCTGTGAAAGAAGAAAGACATTCAAGATACTGAAGCACTAGACTGCTTTCTCTGAAACAACTGTTAAGTAGCATGCAATTGTCTCCTGTTTGGTTAAACTGAAATAATTTCCTCTATGAGCTTTGTATCTTGTGCCTTATAGACCTCTTATCTTTGTATCCCACCTGAGATGTGAAGGTGTGTCTCTAGGGCTGCAATTCTGAGGGGCGGTCAGTAGGACATGCCACAGCCTTTAGCAGCAGCTGGACTCCTTTTGAGTCTATAGATGTAAGAATTCTTCTGAGCAGATAGAGGAGATGCTTTCTATGTCATTACGTGGTTTCTAGCCCTGATATCAACAAGACAGGGGAATGAGAGAGCGGCTGGGTAGGTGGGTGTCTGGCAGCCCATCACACCTGGGATCTCCAGCAGGGCAGGGCTAAGTCTCCCCTGCCGTGTTTACACCTGTGGAAAGTGGATATAAATATCCTGTGGGTAGATTCCGTTTACCTCCTCCTGGTATAAATAATGACCCAAGTTGTAGGTGAGTAAATAATCCAACCCAGGGAGTGGCAATACTTCTCAGTCCTGCACTGCTGCAAATGTCCATATTCTAGTTCAAAAATGTCTGCTGAAAGAAACATTTTAAGGACTAGCTTATACCTGTATTCTGTGTAAACTGAAGTGGTAAAAGTCCATGACATTTAGATGTTATGTTTCTGATACAGTGGCCTTTGTGCCCTGGATACATTTTACGTGGAAAAGATTTTTTATAGTAAACAAACAATTAAAGCCATTTCCACTAGAGAACATTAACCAAAGAAAAGCATTAGTTGCTTTTAGTCCTTAGTCCATTAGTCCTAATTACTTATTAGGAAACATTAAGGGAAACCCAAAATTTTAGGGTCTGAAGGTGCTTTATGCTTGCTTTTTCTGGTGAAGTCAAGAAGAGCCAGGGGTTACAAGAAGGCTAGAGTACTGCAGAACAGAGTTGTTATGCTATTTATGCACCTAACGTTTTTACCTATGAATTTAATTGTAGGATTACAGATGTTATGTTCTCTTTAGACAAAAAGGTAATCTGGGTAAACTGCCAGTTACAAAGATTGTTCCTTGCTTTGTGAGCTTTAAAACAGCAAAAATCAATGACTATATAGAGCATACAACGGGCATCTGTATAATCACTATAACTCACTGGTGTGCTTCTTGCTCTTACTCTGTATATCTTTTGCAAAAGAAAGAATAATGACTTTTGGAGGTCTTGTGCTCTGGGGAAGATTGCACTGAAAGACTTCCCAATGAGAGAGGAATAGACCCTATTATGCTCACTAATGCTACAGCATGTTTCTCTGTGCCCACCAGTGGAAGGTACCAAAGATTGCAGTGATAACAGCATCTCTACATTGTTTAGGAATTTGTGTCAGGTATTTAAGCTCAAAATCCACAGTCGCCAATATGTGTGCTTAACTTTCAGTGGGACTTCTGATGGCAATAAAATTAAGTTCATATGTGAATGGGTATTGGTGGGAGAGAACCATATCCAAGAAAAAAAGGTTGACCAGTGCAGAAGAAGCAAGTGCTCAGTGACAGAGCATCAGCCAGGTTGATTTAGTAGATGGGACGTGAGAAAAGGAACCAAAAAGCAAGTTGGAATTTTTGTTCTGCAACAGTCTCTGGTTTGATCCACAAAACCAACCAGTCTGGGCCACAGCCTGCCCAGGCTGCTTTTTTCCTTTCATATATGGGGGAGGTATTTGAGGTGAGACAAATTGTTGTAGCAGCTTGCTTCCTGCTCCTGAGTGTCATGAGTACCCCACGGCTCCTCTCCTGTTGCACGGTTGAATGTGTGCCCATGATGTGACATCTGAATGCTCAGTCCTGTGCTGGTGCATGGGTGGTCTTTGACCCATGTGAATGGGGGATGCATCTATGTATCTCATGGTGCATGGATATTGCATGTATATTATGTGCTAAAGATATGTCCTTGCCTTCTTGGGATGTGATCCTGCCCTATGACAGGAGGGGCTGTCATAGGGCAGGGGATCAAGTGCTGGCGAAAGGTGTTTGGTCTGGGGGCGCTTCTGGTCACAGGAGCACAAGTGTCAGGAGATAAGGGGGCATCCCAGCATGTAGTCCTTAAAAGAAGGCTGCGTTACTTCTGATCGAAGAGTTATTGATAACCTTGAGTAAAGCAAAAAGATGCCCACCTCTTAAGAAGAGGGAATATATGTCATCAGTGCATTTTCTAGCATCATTTCTATATTGTAAAGAGGAGCTTAGGAATGGTATATAATTACAGCTCCTGGAGGCTAGTTCTCATCTCAGCAATGTGACCATCAACCCTGAATAGCTCAATTTGTTATTCTCTGGAATTACCTTATATTGCTGAGATGTAGCCTGACCATGAAGATAAAATGGAATATCCAGTTATGCCAGGAAAAGTTTTGTTTCTTTGCCCAGAGGAAAGCTAACAGACTACCGATTTTAAGGCATTATTGATGCAATACGGTGCTCCATTCGAACATCACTATTTCCCTGTTAAACTGAAAGAAAACAAAAAAACAGTGAATTTCAAAACACATAATTCTTCAAAGGAAACTTTTCTTCAAAGAAGCTGCTGAACTTTTTGTAAATATCTTATTCATACCTAGTGATTACAGTGATGCTTTTCAGCTTTAAAAATGTCTGATACACACAATTCCTGTTTTTTCCCCCATAAAAGTATGGCTGTTCTGTCAGTTTGGTCAAGGCAATCGCATAAACTCACTCTCTTGGGATTTACGGTAGTACCTGCATTGCAGTTTCATGTCACCAAACAGAGGAAATACTTTGTTTTCTGACCTCTGTACCAAAATTTCCATGTGGAATGTGAAGATGTTTACATACTGTGAGCATGATTTTTAGACAGGGGGTTCTCATATCGAGAGCACAGCTCCAAACCTTTAATATTTAGATTCTGCTCAGCTGTGGTATTTTGCGTCTCAGTGTTGTAGACATGCCACCAGGGATCAAAGTAATGCTGTAGAGATCCCACTTTCTTAGTAAAGCAGGCATGTGCCAGCCATCTGTTGTATCTGCTGATAGAAAACAGCAGTAAAGTTTCTCAAAGTTTTGCCAAGAAGAAAGGGGGGGATTTATTGCTCAGCAGAGATGAGTTACAAGGCACCTTGTAGTGTAAGCTACATCTGGTTTCCATAGTAATTTACATGGTATATGTGTAAACTACACAATTATTCTTTTTACACAGCAGTGTAAAGCTGCATTAAATAAAGCATTCTTCAAAATTTTCATTGTTTATCCTTTCTATAAATATGCTAATACATTTTTAACAAAAAAGCTTAAGTAATAAAACATTTTCACTGCAGTAGTAGCTG
Organism: Limosa lapponica baueri; assembly: GCA_002844005.1. Taxonomy (NCBI): domain Eukaryota; kingdom Metazoa; phylum Chordata; class Aves; order Charadriiformes; family Scolopacidae; genus Limosa; species Limosa lapponica. The sequence continues at coordinate 1,460,166 of KZ505651.1, read as the reverse complement.
CATTATACAACATAACTGTTGAAAAGCACTGGAACTAATGGGACACCCCAAGCTTCAAGACTATGTCTTGTGAAAACATACAGATTTTTCTCCCCATGTTACTAACTGTTTTTCTGAAATGCAAAATCCAGGTTGTGTTGCTTTCCTCTTCTTTGTGGAAGTGAAAATGTTTTCTGTCAATATCACCTCTTTTTTACAGGCAGTTTCCCAAGTATGTTTTTAGTGGCCTAAAGTTAATGCCATTACAAATAATGCCACGGAGTAAAAAGTAAGAATTAACCATAATGAGAACTAACTAGAAGAACTTTTAATGTATTGAACTTCTTCTGTTGGTATCATGCTTTCCAAAGAGGTTTTGTTGGGTAGCTACGAGTATGAATGATTTGCTTTTAGCCAAGTGAATTATGTGCATATAAAACAAATGTAAGAAACCACACTTCTGCTAGGGCATGCACATGTGTAAGGAATATGGTGTGACCCAGAGCTTTCAAGACAATGATCTGTAGTAGGTACTTGCATCATGTTGAACAGAATTTTAAGTATTGTATACCTTGGCTCAGAGCAATGAGTTCTTAATTTGTAGTTTTAAGGCTTTCAAGAAAATGCACCTCAAAATCTTTTTTGTTTCACCTCCCTGTGGCTTTACGTTTGCCTTGCTAGGATTTATTCTTCTCTTCCGTTTTATGCACAAATTTCACATTTTGAAAGATGCTTCTACTGGTTTCTTACTCTGCTGTTCAGCCGTGTTAGATTTTTTGTTTTGCTGGGCTTTTTTTTTTTGTTTGTTTGCTTTTTAGCTGTTTATTTGTGGCCAAAGTCTTCACTACATCAGACTGTAGCCCACACATAATGGAAGGTGCAGTCACCTGAAATGCAGAGCAAAGAACGGACAGTGGCATTGAAATACTTAGTCTTTCCATAACAAAAGACATAGTGTTCTTTGCAGTGAACTATACATTAAAAATTGTAGTAGATGTGCTGCAGGTGCGTGTTTCAGTAAAAGCAGAAGATAGCTTTATTGGTATTTTCTGTTACATAAATGACTTTTTTGAAAGTTGTAAATGGACAAAACACAAAATCAGTCACATTTTGGATAGGTTGTTGAATGCAGTTAACTTTGCTTTTCTTTCCCTTCTGTTCGGTTTCTGGAGACTGACATTCTAAATTTCTTAGTTGTAATAAGCTGAGATTGTAATATAATATATGTAATAATGTATGTAATAATGTAATGAAAGACTGGCTCTTCTTATACAAAATAAAGTTGAGAACCATGTACAAAAAGCACCCAGGCTATCTGTGACACTTTGAGCTGAGCTAATTGTATAACGTCACAGAAGTCCTGCTCAATGAGTACATGTGCATTGAAGTCAGATGTGTTTTCCCCTTGTCTGGCACCCTAGCAGGTGACATGTGTGAGCTGAGAGTTCTACCTGCCTGTGCCGCTGGTCCTCCCAGTCTCTAATGAGACCTGTAGAAGAACCTGCAGAAGACTTGTCTCTTTCCTTATGGTTACTTCATAGAAGAAAGAGCTAAATAGGGAAAACCAGACAAGTCCTCAAACTTCTGTGGGGCATGTTCCCATCCTTTCATGTCCTGGACTCAGTCCAGTCAGTGAGTTCACTTCCTTGGACTCGCTCCGGTGTGTCCACGTCTCTCTTAGAATCATAGAATGGTTAGAGTTGGAAGTGACCTTAAAGATCATCTAGTTCCGACCCCTGTGCCATGAGCAGGGACACCTCCACTAGAGCAGGTTGCTCAAAGCCCTATCCAGCCTGGCCTTAAACACTTCCAGGGATGGGGCACTTTCCTCTTGCACTGGGAAGCCCAGAACCAGACCCAGCACTCCAGATGTGTCTCACCAGGGCTGAGCAGAGAAGGATCACCTCCATCGACCTGCTGTCAACACTTTGCCTGATGCAGCACAGGAGGCTGCTGGTCTTCTTTGCCACAATGGCACATTGCTGCCTCATGGTCAACTTGGTGTCCACCAGGACCTGCAGCTACTTTTCTGCCAAGCTGTTTTGCAGTGGCTTGGCCCCCAAAATATATGGGTTGTTCCTCCCCAGGTGCAGGACTTTGCACCTTCCCTTGCTGAACTTCATGAAGTTCCTATCAGCCCATTCCTCCAGCCTGTTGCGGTCCCTCTGAATGGCAGCACAACCTTCTGGAGTATCAGCTGCTCCTCCCAGTCTTGTATCATCTGCAAACTTGCTGAGAGTGCACTGTGTCACAACATCCAGGTCATTAATGAAGATGTTAAACAGTATGAGACCTAGTATCAACCCCTGAGGTTCGCTACTACTGACTTGCCTCCAGCATCCACTGAGCCCAGCAGTGCAGCAGTCCACCTCACTTACGTAAATTCTACTTCTTCTGTGGTGATGTTATGGGAGACAGTGCCAAAAGCCTTACTAAAGTCAAGGTAAGCAAAAACCACTGCTCTCCTCTCATCCCCCAAGCCAGCCACTAACACAAAATGGGCCAGGAAGGAACAGAAAACTGGGACTGGCTCGTACAACCATAGCGAAGCAGCAAACCGAAGTCTGCCTCAGAAAAGGTAATATAAATAAAGCAAAGACAGTGACACTGCTGTACAGAGGCACTGAGAAGACTTTATCCAGCTATGGTATCTGAAATCCACCATAGTATGTAGTTTCATAGTCCATTCATAGAAGACCACTTAGCTGCACAAAATGCTGAGGAGGAGTTACCTGACCTGTCTGTCTGACTTTGAGAAGAGGCACGTGTGGAATAGAAAGGCCTTAGTAAAGGCTTACAAAGGTTTGGGATGGATTTTTTTCATTCAAACAACAAGAAAACCCCTGGGTTTTTTGCATCTAGTATGAAAGTTTGCTTGGTTTTGCAACCAACTGGTGGAATCCAGCTGCTTCAGCACTTGCTGCCATCATTGTCAAATACTTCAATAAATAACTTAGAGACCAAGCACCGCTTTCAGAGCTGGTCCCACAAATCCTCTGAAGTTGCCCCTTAGCCTGGATAAACAGCTAGCTAAACCCAGCCGATGCTAAAGGAAATAAATATGCCTGACATCAAACCTGGCAATCTCCCAGCCTCAGGTTTTGGCCCATCACCAGGGAAAACAAACTCCCCAAACAGCAGCCCACTAATGAGAAGACCTGTCACCAGCTCTGAGCACTGAAGCACAGAAATCAGTAGCGAGAGCAGCAGAGCCAGCCTTTGCAGTGATGGCTGGACGTGGAGGAGAGGGCAGGCTCTTGGACCATCCTGACCATCAGAGAATGAGTTCAGAGCTTTCAGTACTGCGATTATGAACCTATTTTTTTTCTGAGAACATGAGGAAAACATTGAGAGATCCAACTTGTTGATGAGCAGGAGAAGATGGGCTCTCCCTGCAATGTTTTCTACTTGCTCTCAGCTTGCAAATGTGTGAATGTTGATACAGTCAATGGGAGTCTGAGACTAAAAACCACATAGGCAAATAATCAAGTCCACTGAACACCTTCAGTAAGGAGGACAAGTACCAACTTCAGCCTGTTCCTTTTAAACTGCAGTAAACACTGCTTTCATTTTTCCACATTTGGGCCTTAGCCAGTTCTCTTTCTTGCAGAGGTTCTGGGAAGTAAATTGAACTGTTGAAACAGAGTCCATCTGAGAGACCAAGTTGAAACAAATTTATTTTTTCCTTGTGAAGCCACAGATACATCAAATAGCAGCAAGCAGCTACGTGCCTGCTGTATTCCAAGCAGGGATCTTCAGGGAGAACAGGCGGGTTGCAGAGCAGAGCACACCAATGTCTGCCAGAGAGGAAGGAGAGGCAAAACACAGTTACCCAGGTCTGTAATCACAAGCAACAGATGAAATGCATAGCCATATTAAGAGTTGGGAAATAATTTGCTAGCAGGGCATGTTGACCCTTACCTTGGTTGTTTTTTGTTTGTTTGTTTGTGCTGGGTTTTTTTCATCGCCTTCCTTCCAGTTTTGCACAGGAGCATCTATTCAGATCGGGTAGGCATGATCGGATTTCTGTATGGGCAAAGGAGTGCGGCTGAAAGCTTATGACCCAACATGTTGCTCCCCTCCAGTCAGAGCTGTGACGTGTTGGTACAGGGCAGAGAAGCTTGTAGTGTTTCTTACAGACAGAAATTAGAGGCCTTCATCACACCAAGAGCCACTTGGGTTTCACATTTTTGCTTGACATGACAGTAGCTTTCCTTTGATGGGACAGAGTCTGCGTCTTATCCTGCCTACTAGTGGAGTTCACATTTGAATTCTATCAGTGTGAATATCCTATTTAGTTAATGGATCCTTTTTAATTGTCCTGCCAAACATTTGCAGTCAGGTAGAGTTCATAATTTATATAGTTGATGCCATGATGCCACTGTTACTATGATTTGTTTAGACAGCAATTAATTGAAACATAACAGTAGAATTACAAGCTTTAAAACATTCCTAAGTATGTAATTTATTTATATACGACCTTTATTCATCCAAAAGTAAGGTTTGCTGGTAGGAGAAATGGTTACCTGGAGGTATAAAGCTCAAAGCCTCTACAAGTTCTCGTGAAATCTCTGTTTTTCCACCTCTCCCCAACCCAAACAACTCCAACAGAAACTTCTATCTCTAGGTTAATATATGTTTCTTGTCCAGGTCTGCAAAGATTGAGGTAACTGCAGTAAGGTCTTTCCCCCATCTAGAGCAGGTGATAGAGCGTACTCAGGTTCTTCAGGATTTCTTCCTTTCCCCAGGCCAGATGTCTTATGAAGAGATGAAGAGTGGGAAGCAGAAAGCCAGTTTCGTGAGAGGTGGAAAGAAAGGAATGACCATTGCCCTTCTGTGAAAGTGGCATTGTGAGATTCTTCTCTCTCTGATTCCTTTATAACCACTTCTCATGAAAACGCAAGAGGATCCCCAAACTAACCCTCTCTGCTCTGAGGAGAGGGTTGTGCCAGTCTTCTGCTCGGGCCATGTCTGGTTGTTCCACCCATGAGAGAGGAGGGTAGACAAAGCAGAAGGTCTGCAGGGGCTTCCCTAAGCATGGTGAGACATAGGAAGGAGGGCTTTTCTTATAACCTGATCAGACTTTCTTGAACTGATATTCAATTATGAAAGTTTGCAACACCGTTTCGCACATTATTGTTATGCCTTGACAGCAAATCTGGTTTTGCTACCGCAGCCACATTCACAGGACAATTTACTTGAAATGCATAGGCATCTACTCTGACAATAACCAAGCAGTAGAGATGGTTAGGTGAAGCTTGCTTTTTATCTCTGATTATAGACTTCCAGATAAGCCAGATTTAGTAATGGTATACTTAACTTAGTTCCTGTGGTAAAGTCTAAGTTATATTTCTGGCAAGCGCAAGATGAGCTACTGACCACTCTCAATACGTAGAAAATATTTGAAGACATTTCTTTGAAAAAGCAAAAAGCCTTGAATTAAAATTTGCACAACCTGCATGTTGAAAACTTAACCATTAACTAAACATAGCTTTCAGCATATCATGGAAAATGAACTTTCTAACTGAGGTGCGTTGTTCACCTATTGTCCTTCAGGAGTATGTTAGTAGCTTACAGATAAATCATAATTTTTCTGAAAACAGATTTCTGCTACTTTAAAAATCAGCATTTGAAAACATATGTGGATATTTGCATATGACCAGCATGGTTTGGGCTTGAGAGGTTTTTCCATACGCATTTCCCAAAAAAACATTTCTAATGAATCTTGTGGTCAGCAAGTTGTGATGTTCCAGTTCCTGCCATCCCTAATTCACATACATCTCAGTTTATTAAATACAATTGAAAGGTTACAGCAACAAACTATTACATTAAGGTAGCTGGCCTTCACATGCAAGCATATTTTCCCTAGACCTCTGCATATCTCGTACTGCACAGCTTGCAGCTGTTCGGTTTGCTGTGTATCTGCATATTAATATGTCAAGTTGACTTAATAGGCCAGATTTTCAAAGGTTGCTCAGCGTTTGTAACAGCCATTGACCCTGAGGAAACCCGCAGGACTTCAGCACCAGTTCTTTGGTTGTGTGAGATTCACAGTTATAGAAGCAGCTGAATGATATTATGCCTCATAGATGAGAATTAGTATGGGCTCATGTTCTTAACAAGGTTTTGATGTCCTGTAAAAAGAGAGACAGAGTTAAGACTGTACATACAGCATTATTCACTGGAATTTCCTGATTTTTGACTGTTTAACTGTATACCATAAGACTTTTTGAAACTTTTTTTTATTAACACAAGTGGAGGGTGTGGGAGAGTCCCTCTTCCCAGCAGAGCTGAAGGGAGCAGGTTGTGTGGCATCTTCCTCAGCTGTGCTTGCGTGGTCCTTCTCTGGTACATCTTAGGAGATCCACAGGAGGGAGCCCATATGCTGTGTGCACCACTGTAGCGGCAAAGGCTGTTGGCGGAGTATCAGGCTGACTTGATTCAGGAGTGCACATGTTCCAGCCCTGTTTGCCTGAGCACCTCATGGGCAAAAGGAGCAGAGCATGGGCCTCACCTCAGCACCAGAGCTGCATTGTCCTTAGCTGAGACAGGTCATACCCTGACCAGTGGGTTTCCTCACTGGCAAACCATGTATGTGGCTGCTGTGATCACAAAAGCCTCCTGGTGCAACATCCTCGTCCAGTGTCTTCTGTAAGGCTCTGTACAACATTTTCCTAAGACGTGGCAAGGCAGCCACTTGAAAACGGATCTGCAGCCTTTCCTCAGATCAGCTGCACAGCACACCCAAGTGGCATGCCACAGTTGGAAAGGCGGCACTTGGCATGTGTCTCACTTTCCTGAGAGGTGTGTCATATTCCGTTTAAAGAGTACAGCTCCCTGCTCACGTTTCAGAAATGTGTTTGTAATCTGGTGTTGCTGCAAAGAAACTTGTTACCACGAACTGTCTCAAGAATAAAAATGTGACAAACCTGAGTCAGTTTGAATTATTCCCAGTTTAAAACCTTAATGAACAATAGCAAGATATTTCTGAGAGTGGGTACATGTGTTTGGATTTTTCATTTTTCTCAGAGCTAAAAAGCCTTGTGTCCACATGACAGCTCTGGCAGCATTATTGGGAATGTGTGTGCCTTGTCTGGGTGCAGATTCTGTTGGTTTCAGCAGTGCATTGGAGGAACCATCTTCCCGCTGATTTTTCTCAGCTTAGCTGCTTCCCCACACCAAAAGAATGAAGTTTGACGTCTGCCAACACCTCACTTCCAGTGCTGTTCCACAACAGCTTCAGCCAGGCTAGCAGCTGACACCATCCCATCTTCTTTCCCACCCCTGGTCACTCATTTCCATTCTCTTTCTTGTGCCAGTGCTGATGTGGCTGCTCAGGGAACTGCCCTGGCTGAAAAGTAGCCCTGCAGAAAGAGTGATTAATTTTTAAATTGATCCACTGTCTTGGTTAGCTCGTCACATGGTCACATCTGAAGAGGGTAGGACTGTGACGGTGCAGACTTATCTTGAGCTGCCCTGGTGCAGTCCCAGTACTGCGAGCTACAAAAAATGTGGCAAATCAAATCAAACCAGAGAAACAACTCCCAAACCCCAGCAGAAATTCAAGCAGAACCAAACAAAATTGACTCAGCTGACTGGTATCACAGTGAATCCCACTGCAGGTGACAGGGAGGGTTTGACCCAAAGGTTACCGTGCCGAGCGCTGTGTTTCTGTGCCCTGGATAGATGCAGGGAGCAGACCTGGCAGCTCAGCAGGGTTTGCAGTGCGGGATGTCATTCTGCTCCAGTGTTTCTTTCTTCCTGGAAGTACGGTGGACCACACTCCACCCGAAGCTATTCACTTCATTTACTTAGTAAAGGCTGGTTTGGGGGATTTGGAGAACCTCCAGCAGCCTTTGACTCCAGCAGAAGTTAGGGATTGTCAGCACATCTGGGATGTATTGAGTGACAAAAAGGACAATTTGGCCTCAGTCTGCAAGAGCAGACCAGATTTACCATAGCTGTGCGTCAAGGAATAAATTACATTTCTGATCTTAGAACAACTCTTTAATCCCAAAGGGGGCAGTTATCTCAAAGCAGAGTGTAGACTTCTGCTGTCCTCAGGCTCCTGCTGTTTTTTCATCAGAGGCAAATTTGGACTTGGGGAGGTTGACACAGTCATGTCTGAAGCTGAACTGTCCCACTGGCATTTTCTCTAATCAAAATGAGGTTAGGGGCTCTGCAAAACATTCTTCTGGGGAACTTTCAGTGGCTGGCCTGCCCTGTCAGGATTTATCCTGACTGATGATAAGTCATGTTATCCAGAGTTTAAAAAAAAAACAAAACACAAAACAAAACAGAAGGATGTAGCTTTCCCAAAATAAACTTCATACCTTTCTGAGTAGGACTCATTCCTACAAGTGCGTGCAAGGGATTCGTCTGGAAGGTCAACCTGACCCTGACTGTCATGACTCTTCCTAATTTCTTTCATCTTCCTCAAATGGAGGATTGCCCTGGACATGCCAGCACTGCCTGTATCAGAACACTACTTTTGTTTTTCACTACGTTCATCTGCACAAAACTTTTAACCTAGAAAATGACAGGACCATTTTGTAACCCCATTGAAGAAAGGAACCATAGCAGAAGAAGAAAAAAGAAAAACCAGCACGTCTGTTTGCCTTGTTCATCATCTGAATCCCCTCTAAGGAAAGATTGTGAGAAGAAGAAAGAGAAAGCAAGAAGAACAGGCCTTGAAGACCCTTGAAGAGTAGGAAGGGATTGGTACACTAGCAGTGGCTAGAGACAGAACAAAGATTCTTTCGATGAGAGGATTTCTCTAAATAACTGTTGCTAAAATTCAGTGAAATGATACCAAGTGTAGAGAACTGTCTGTGTTCTGAAGTGCAGCCCATGTGCTGCAGTGAAACTCAGGTCTCGCCACCTCTCTGGGGTGTGACTTGGACCTGTTGGAGCAGGTCCACAGGAGGGCCACAAAGATGATCAGAGGGCTAAAGCACATCTTCTATGAAGACCCTGTAGCAGCTTTCCAGTGTCTGAAGAGGGCCTACAAGAAAGCTGGCGGGGCACTTTTTATAAGGGCAGGTAGTGATAGGACGAGGAGTAATGGCTTCAAATGGAAGAGGGGAGATCTAGATTAGATATCAGGAAGAAAATTTTCACTACAAGGGTGGTGAGACACTGGCCCAGGTTGCCCAGAGAGGCTGTGGATGCCCCATCCCTGGAGGTGTTCAAGGCCAGGCTGCACGAGGCTTTGAGCAACCTGGTCTAGTGAGAGGTGTCCCTGCCCATGGCAGGGGGGTTGGAACTCAATGATCTTTAAGGCCCCTTGCAACCTAAACCATTCTATGATTATATGACTTTGCTAGCAAACCAAACCAGCGCAGAGAAAGTCAGCAGAGTCCAGGCCATTTGACAATGCCAATGCTGTGAAGAGACTCCATCTGCACCCAGGGAGAGAGAGAAAGGCAGTTCAAGAGAGCAGGTAAATCAGACACTGCCTGGGCTGAATTTTCTCCTGCAAGTGCTCTCTCTCCTCTGAGTGTACAGGGAGTTGAGAATGAGCTGGCTTTAAAGAGGATACTTCATTTAAATGCTGGGAAATACACTGGATCGTTCTCGACCTTAGCTGAAAGGACTGGAGCCTCTGAGACTGGTACCCAGGGATACTGTAACCCAGGGATGAAGTTGTGCAAACCCTGCCTATGCAAACAAACGGCATGAAAGACAGAAAAGTTGTTTGCAGAAACTGTTCAGTTTCTCATCAGAAACTGGGGATGAGGTAATACTTCACTGCTTTACTATGAAGGTTGCTTTGAAAAATTCAAAGTATAGTTACGGAGGCCATAACTATATGGAGGCCTGTGTGGTATGTGGAAATATTACAGTAATATCTGTTCACATACCGGGATCTTGTCTCAGTAGACAAATCAGTGTGATTTCAGGTACAACAACAAACACACAAGTTCCTTTCTGGATACACTTATCAAGCATTGTATTTAAATAACAAATTTAGTTCTTCTTTCATGATCATATCTAGAATTTGCTTTGGTCAATGTCAGCCTGTAAAACAAGAATAAAATTAGTCGGGATATTCACAAAAAATGGCATTTGAAAAATCTCTGCAGCAGTTGTTAAAAAGAGAGCAGTGTTAATAAAGTCTTTCTAACGACTAGTCAGGTAAGAGTTGATTTTTTTTTCAAAGCCTTTTCACCATAAATTTTAAACACTCGTTTGCTTGGACTACAAGGCTAAAGACCATTATCTACTGAGCAGTACATAAAGAAACTCCCACTCAGAGGTGTGCTGCAAACTTTCTGTCACTTTGGTAAACAAAAGTGGAAGCATCCTTCTTTGAGGCCCTAGAGGGACTCCAGTCCAACAGAAGCTGCTATGAGGTTTCATAACTTTTTGAGAAAGTGCATTGCTTACATTTTGGTGAGAGATATTTATTATACGGGAGTGCCAGTTAAAGCCAAGAGTGAAACACATGGACTCAATAAAGGCCCAATTACATGACCTTTGCCGTTTGCCACGCTTTTAACTTGTGTAAGTTATTGATTACACTTTCATGAGATCATAATCAGAAGGTTGTTCTTTGGTAATGGTGTGCTAGAGGAGCTTTATCCTCAACTTCAAAGCTGTCCTGTGAGGCTTAAGAACAAAGGGTTGGAAGTTTGAAGCACGGCCAAAATGAATCTGTGTGCATTATCCATGTTTACCACCATGCAAGAGGTGGATTAGCTTATTCTTCAGCTGTGAACTTTCTCTCGTCACGTCAGATGAGCCACCATCTCTAAGGTTTACATTTGTGCTTTTAAAAGTATTCTGTGTAATTAAATGTAGTGTCTGCTCAGATCTCCATCATAACTAGTCTAAATGCTTGTTGGTGAAATCATATCCCTAATTGCAAAGGTTTTATTGAAATTATTTGACATTCTCTGAGAAGAATTTTCAGGCTAATTTATTAATTGCAAATAAATCTATCTAGAGCCTGAAACTGCAAGCATTCTGTAATCTATGTAAAGATGTAAGGGTTTCACTTATTTTTCAAGCTGTGGGAGGAAGAAAATAAACTCATGGTTTATTCTCATGTAGATAGAGCCACATAGATATGTTGCAGGTGCTGGTAGTAGACCTGTACAGTATTGTTTTGTTAGTAACTAATGTGATGAGACATTATTTTAGTTTTTTTTTTTCTCTAAGGAGCAGTAATAATTTCCCCCTTTTTTTTATTAGCCTTAGGAAATTGGCATTTTGAACATTCCTGATCATGAAATCTCCACTGGAAAGAGCACTGATCTTCTACTGAGCGACAAAAGAATGAATTAGCCCTTGCTGTGCTGGAACAAGAAATAACTTTTCAGAATAGCTTTTACCAATTCTCAGGATACCAGAACAATATGTTTCATTAAATATTTGAAGATAATGAAGGCTTGTATATCTTTTACATTTTTTAATCTAAACTCTTGATGCTATTTCTCTTTTCAGTGTATTGCTTCCTTCTCTCCCTTTCCCAAGGCACAGTTACCTGATTTTCATCTGTAAGACATAGGAGAAAACAATTTAAAGGAGACTTGTGTACCACGTGTACATTCCAGCCTGGTTCATGCTGAGATATATCATTCCTTACTAGAGATTTTCAAGATGTAATTGACTGTGCATATTTGTCAAAACCCTAATGACTTTTTCTCCTTTTAGCTTAATTTTCTCAAAAGTAACTCCAGTGAAGCAGTAATAAAATATGTGACAGAAAATCTGTTAAACAAGAAAACATCTAAATATGGGGAGTTGTGCTTTCTTGGTTTCTCTTTTGTTTCTAAATAAAGGAAGGTAGAGAACGAGAGAGAAACTTCAAGACTTTCCTCAATGAGGAGCTGTAAATTTGTTGTGGCTGTTTTTTAAGAAGTCCTGCATGCCACATGCCTTTTTTGTCAGTGTGCTTGTACTTACCTGGAAGTTGCTGTGGATCTGTTTGCCCGTATGCTTCTTTCCAAGGCTTTAGTCTTGTGGAAGGGCTCCACCATACCCCTTGCAGGTACCTACTGCACCAAGGGATTGACTCTGATCTAAACCAAAATTGTATTTTCATTAGCAAGCAATAGGCATTTATTTGGCCCTGTGTTTCAGGTAACCTGCGTTTCCTGTGCGTGAGGATGAGTTTCAAAGTTAACACTCTGCTGGTGTACTTGGATTTTTCTTTTTCACTGGTATCCCTCTCAAACCCCACTCTTTCTGCCAAGCCCTTCACCTTCCAGTCTCGAGTTGGTTTCAAGTGACCTCTTCAAATGCTAGAGTGCTTCCAGAGCTCAAGGTTTGGTGAGAGAAAATACCAGCTCAAAATGACCAAGTAGCCCCCTGTGGGCTCCCAAAGAGCAGAAAACTGCCAGAAAGTCAGTTGCTAAATGTAATCTAAATCTATTACTTTGTGGCCTTCTTGACAGTGATTTCTTTGTATTACTTACCTTCACAGAAATTCTTTTCTCATTACTTGGAGGAAAGGCTAATGTATTCTGCATAGATTTGTGTCCATCTCTCCTGTGCAGAGCATTCTTGGAAGCCTGCAGCGTCACCTTTCAAAATCTGGGGCTCCTTTTGATAGCAACCAAGAAATTTCTGTTGGAGGATCTGATCTGCCATCCACAGTCATGTGCCACAAGAGACATTAAGCACCACTTAGTCATCTTCCATTGACAAAATCAGAGAGTTTTTGTAGCATTCTTCTTCTAAAACCATTAAAACCACAAGTGGTTATTGTTGAAAGTTGCATGCAGGGATTCACTCTGTTGTTAAAAAATCTTTCTCCTTGTGCATGGATTTTGTTCAGTCTGCCACAGTTTTCTTAACATGAAGAAAGCAGACATAAAGCAGGCTCTGCAGAGCTCTGTGCATTTCACCACAACATTGTGCAATTAACATTGTCACATAGTACATTTCCCTTTGGAATTGCCCATTTCACTGAATTCTAATTTGGATCCTTCCTTTTAGAAACACCGAAATATCTCTGTTTTTCCTTTTGTGTTAATCCTGCTGCTTCAGTTCATTCCCATACCCTTAGCAGCTGGTACTGGAAAACGGGCAGGTTACCCTGTCTTCTGTGTAAACTGGGTTTCTCAGAGTGTGTTTCTGTATCACTTCATATTGTTAAGCATGCCTCCCACTTTGGGACTACCTCATGGGGCTGGTGGCAAGTCTCTTCCAGTGTCACACCGAGGTGCAAGAAATGGTTTACTTGCTCTGTGACAGGACCAATCAGCAGGTAAGGCAAAGCTGCCTTCCCTAGCAGAAAAATAAAACCTTGTGTAGGCAGACAGTTTATTATCTGCTTGTCTGAGGAGGCATCATTATGTTGTTCATTACAGCAGTGTCTAGACTGCACCGCAGTAACAAAATATGCTGCTGACAAACATAGTCGTACTCTGGCCTGTCTCCTTCAATAGCCTGGTAGGCACGGTACGGCTGCAACCTCCCCTTTTTGTTGAACTTCATCTCATTTTGCTTCATGCTTCATCTTGGAACATAGACGGACCAACTTCTCTGACCTAATGCAGTTAATATCTTGGAGAAGCAATGGCCCATGCTGTAAACACCTAGCAAGCACATACATTGCCTCCCTTTGTGATTTTATTTGCAGCATATGCAGCTGTGAGCATCTGCTATGGATAATGTATGCTAGAATCTTCTAGTGTGTGCATAGCCTGAAATACCCATGGATCTGGGAAAAAATGAACTTTTATGATGAGTTTCTTTCTTTAAATGTAGAAAATTGGGATTACGATATATTTGTCATTTAATTGATAACAGAATAGAACATTCAGCGCTGATCTCTTTAAAATAATGAGAAAAAATATAGTTGATTTCTTACATCTACTTGCAAAGCTAAGACACATTCTCTTTTCTTTGTTAGAAAGGTTGCAGATGTCATTAGGTTATTGAGCTGTGACATACAATAGTTTAAGCTACTCTGCTTTGCTTCAGGTACTACCATTACTGCTAATCCTATGCCTTTCATGTAAAACGAAAAAATCTTAAAGCACATTCCTGTGAATGCTTTGATTAAATATGAAACAAAAAAAAAAAAGTAGGCATAGCATGGCATCTGAGTGATAAGAAAACTCTAACGCAGTAGATCTTGAACTGAGGAGCAGAGTTCTGTAGGAATTTTAAGTGTATATCATTTAAAACCAAACTGCCGACAGATGTTTGCTACAATACTTGTTACAGGGCTTCGTTATTTTTATAACCTTTTAAATTCCTCTGATTTATAGAAAACAGCCATTTAAAGTCCATAAAAGTTAATCCTGAGCATGGAATTATTTGCCTAAAGCGAAATTTCCTCCCTTTGCTGAGGGCTTTGCCCACATGGGGTATTGTTAAAGGGCAGCTGTGCGGGGCAGCCTGCTGCCTGAAGGCACCGAGTCCCCAGACTGTCCACACGAGGTCTGCAGAGGCCCTTGCCTCAGTTTCTGAGGGTCTCAAACAAAGTCTTTACACAAAAGTAAAGTGTATTCTTCCTTGGGTGCTTCCTGAAGTCAAGCAAAAACCAAAACTTCTTCTGTGCATGCAGAGTGTAGAGTTGTCAAAGATCAACAATTTATCTCAAACCTCGTTTCCTCCATTACCTCCATAACACCGTTTCTCTAAGATTTATCTTCAGTACCATATTTTGTCCCTCACATACCAGACATTTCATAGGCTGACTTAAAAAAAATCCTCACCAAACGTTTTTGTAATAGAAAAGGGATTATAGATTATGGGGGGTTTCCCCTTTATCTCTCAACAATATCCAAGGAAATTTTGTTCTCACTACCAGGTCACTCACAATGACCACTTACAGCACAAACTATGGTAGTCACTAGACAATATTTTAATTGCACAGACCTATCTCTTCAATTAACCATCGTGACTAAATTTCATGCTAGGCTGGAGCATGGTAAATATTTGCTGAGAGCGTGTTGTTTGCTTTTCAGTCATGATGATTAATGCAAGTTAATTGGCAATCAACTCAAATTACAGTGGTAGAATACTGGAGAATGGATGTAGGGATCGTGTCAAGACAGATTTTTTCCAAATAGATAGGATTTATGGCAGCCAAATCTTGTTACAGATTCACGGGTTTGAGGAGTTAAACTGTTCCGCTGTGATTTTTGTGTTTATTTTTTATATCAAAATTTAACCAACTCAGTCCAGCACGTGATTTGCAAACATACTCTGCAGCACGTGGCTTCATAACTTTGAAGTCATGCTAGGTGGATCTACATGAGGTGTTTCAGGTCGTCTTAGATACTATCATTTCAAGAAGTTCAGTTTATGTCAGCTCAGCAGATGTACAAACCTTTGTACAGAAATGGTGAGACCAGGTATCTGCAATGTGTGGCTTTCCTCCTGAGCAGCCTGTTGCTTGTGCAATGTCTCTTCCCATCTTTTTAACGTGTGAACAGAATGTACTCCTGCCTCAGGCACTAATCACTGCTGCACCTCTGCTCTCGTTAGAAGAATGCCTTCCTTGAAAGGCAGTGAGGATTGTGGCTCATGCAGCAATCAGTCCCCTTTCACACAGCTAACCTTCTTTTTGTCTTTGTCCTTAAGGCAGCGTTTGGACTGTAGAAAATGGGATTCCAGTTCCTTTCCTACAAGTCAGGGCTCCGGCTCACGAGCTGACCTGCTTCAACAGCGTGGCTGGAATGGAAATATGGGAATGGAGCTATTTGGTCTAGTTACCAGTTTTTGTTTACTAGAATAGTAAGAACATAATGTTTTAATATCTCAACCCATTATGACCTGGTTTAGATATAACCAAACATCAAAGCTAACCAATGAGAAACAGACAGGACAGCATTGACTCACTCACTGTACTATTCTATAGATGTGTGGAGACATATAATTATTTTTCTGAACCAAAGTTTTATTTGAAAACAAAAATGTTCACAATCTGACTTTATGGCTTGTTTTCATATTTTGGCATAGTATATTGTATTGGAAAAAAACATCTTTAATTAAAAGCAGGCTTTTGAACATTACCCCAGACTTCAGTTTTCATCTCCTTTACTGCTTCCTTCCATGTCCCCTCTCCCTCCCACATACGCTCCATGTGTTTAGCCCACCCTTAAAAACTTGCATCGCTTCCTTCCCTATTGTTTTGCAAGTCCTCCTCTGAGGTCTCTGTGCCTGCACAACACCCTCTGAAGACTGTCCTTGCGGAGTGTAGACCCTGCGTGCTGTTTGGGGGTCTCCTTGCGGTCCCCACAGAGCAAGTGAATGTGCTGCCGGGGTTGATCAGGAATTTCATAACGACCTTTCTGCCCAGCTCATGAGTGCTTTGCTGGTGTCAACAGGAGCTAAAGATAGATGGGCTCTCACAGGCTGTTGGGGCTTCTGCTCAAGTTAGCAGAGCGCAGCATCACAGAAGGGCTGAGGCTGAACTGAGACTGTACAGTCTCACCTTGAGATGACCTAGTCCACCTCTCTGCTCAAGCAGGCTCACCTATAGATAGCCACATGCCCAGGACTGTGTCAAGTTGGGTTTTGAATAGCTTCACAGATGGAATCTCCGCAACCTCTCTGGGCAACCTGTGCCGGTGCTCAGTCACCCACTCCGTAAAAAGGTGTTTTCTCAGGTTCAGACGGAGTTTTCTGTATTGTGCCCATTGCCTCCTGACCTGTCACTGGGCACCGCCAAGCAGAGCCTGGCTTCATCCTCTTTACAGCTCCTATCAGCTATTTAAACACATTGACTAGATCACCCCTCAGCCTTCTCCAGGCTAAATGGTCCCAGCTCTCTCAGCCTCTCCCTGTATGTCAGATGTACCAGTCACTTGATCATCTTTGTGGCCCTTCACTGGTCTCAATCCAGTAAGTCCACATCTTCCTTGTATAGGGAGCCAGGATATTACAGGAGAAAAGGGACAGACTTCTAAGGACATTGCCTGCCATCTTGTAGACATAAATTAACTATCATTCATCAGCCCAAATTTCTCATAAAATCTTGGCTTTAGTCTGGCTTTGTTTCACTATTTTAGCTAAAAAGCAGACATAACAATACTGCCTACTACCTGTGAGTTGCTGGATGAAGAAACTTTTTTGCCAGTGCCCATGCTAAAGTCTCAAGAGCTTTTCTGAGAGCAGCAGTTACAATTACCTGTGATCCCTCATCTGCTTCAGGGTAATTGATAAGGCAGACTTCAGGGAACAGGTTCATTTCCACGCGCTCTGCACACCTGCAGCCATGCCACTGGCAGTAATGGAAGTCTCCAGTGGCTTGCTAAGATGCATACATCTTGGGTGTACATGGTGTGCACAGCTATGCTGCAGACACATGACCTCACTTTGCATCAAATATGAAGAAATACTGAATAGATGACTTAACAGAGAGGCCAAGGTCCCATGGGAGAAGGTACTAAAGCCTACAATCTGTGCCACAGTGCGGGTGTGTATCGGGAGTAGGATGAAGGTAGCGGAAAGTCGTTTTTTAATCATGCCAACACCTCTTGGGGATCGCCAAAAAAATCATTTATGTTGCAGTTAATAATGAGTGACATGAAACCAGCTCTGTAGGAGAGATCTCGACTCCACCCTTGGAACAATTTAATGAGCTGAGGTTGAACAAGGCAGTGTCAGAGCCGTAAGATACGTGTCCTAGCATGGCACTGCCGTAACGTGGCTATCCATTGCTCCGCACTGTTTGCCCATGTGCCGTGCTGTGCAGATCAACCAAGAGGAGGCCCTGCTATTCTCATGCCGCGGTTGGTATCACACATGTGAGTATGTCCTTTAAGCTGTGCTCATGGTGCAGGCAGGTTGTCCAGGCTCACCAGTCAGTTCCAAGAGGATTCTGCCCCAAAAAACAGCTTTAAGAATTAGCTTACTGTTCGTACATTTTTTGGTGGTCTGCCAGATAAAAGGTGTGGGTTGTAAAAAATGTCTTCTCTGTATAGCATTTGTTCACTGTACACATGCCATTTTCCTTGCTGCTATGCTGCGTCCTGATTACTGTGTCGTCACTTGAAATCTCTGAAAATAAGGGGAAATTATCTGAAAATTATGCTTAGGTGAGGAAGCACTCAGGGAAATAATAGAAACAAATCCAGTGAATGGCATAATGAAGTGTTGTATTCTTCTGCTGTAGTTCATACGCTAAATAGTTTGCTTCTGTGAATGCAATTAAAATACATCCCGATTTTTCATTTATTTTGTCATAGGCTGAGTACTTCTACGAGTTCCTGTCTTTGCGCTCTTTGGATAAAGGCATAATGGCTGATCCAACTATAAATATCCCTCTGCTTGGAACAGTTCCTCATAAAGCATCAGGTTTGTGCTGTTGATATTATAAATTGTGTTCTGTAAAAAATATTCCCCAGCCAGTAAAGTCTAAATATTTTATTATGAATTGCAGTTCTGAAGTTTATTGCTAAAGAAGTGCTTGCCACAGTGCTTGACACTGAACAGTTTGTGAGTGCCTTGCCTGACCACAGCAGCAGATTTGAATGAGCCAAGTCACATGAAGCTTTTATGTGTAGATAAATCAGCAGAAACTTGTGCAAAATTGTTGCGTAAAATCCATGTGCATGAATATTATTACTTAAGTTGTGCAACTTTTGGAAAAGAAAATCTTTGATCACTATAAGGAATAGTTATAAAATTATTCTGCTTCTCAGAGGTTGCAGTTTGTGGACGTTTTACTTTCATTTGGGGTCAGCTCCTGTCATCAGGCATTCAGCTCAAAGATGCAAGTTCTGGTTTAGGATATTATCATTTACCACTTTTCCCTTAGTTGTGCATTCTTAGTCCTTCACTGGAGTTTATAGCTCCACAGCAGAGGCTGAGGCCAAGCCAATGTGAGTTCCCCAGAAGCACCACAGTGCACAGTGAGCAGGGTGGAGTAAAAAAGCTTTCCGTGAGAGGTTATCGAATATGCTTTGCTCTGAAGTGGATGAATAACAGTCTATGTGATCTGTTCCAGAGCTAGTATGCAGTAGCCTCTTGCAGAAAGGGAGAAATGCACGTCTAGGGGACAGTAGCGACTTCGTGATTTTCAGGATCAGCCTTAGACAACCTAAGACCATGTGGGATAAAATGGGAAAGAAATGAGAAATGGAACAGGAGAGTGGGACTGCAAGTGGAGCACTGATATTCATGTTTACCAGTCTTTCTTTCTCTTCTCTTTTTCAATGTATTAATTCAGAAAGTTTGTGTTTGATATCCTCCATTTTCAGCTTGTAGCAGAATGGCATTAAAGTAATGTTGCAGCACGGATTCTTGCTGTGGCACCTGGAGTTTAATATTAGTAATTGGTCTCTCCATTCAGTGTTGATTGAATGAGTGGTACTGAAAATGGATTTGGGTGAAGAGTGCTATAATATTTATACCACAATTGCTGCAATTTAATTGGTTCCAAGCTCAATAAATTGGCAAGTAAGGACATTTAAAAGTAACTAAAAAGTCACAAAGGCAAAGTTTTTGTTAAGCATTATTTACATCTCCATATAAAGCAGGTGAGATACATGGGAAGCTCTGCACTCAGCATCCTTTAATAAAAGCTAGTTTCTCCTTTAATTTTTAACTATCTAGAAAGGCTAGACCAAAATGACCCTCTTCTGACTGTGTTTAGGAACACATAATCTACAAATGCAGGGAGGCCAGAGATGAGATCTCATCGTTCCAGCAGAAGGTCTGTTAACCATCATGATGGGAGGTGTGATTAAAGTCAAAAAGGACTTACCCTCTTTGCAGCACTGGTGCCTCTGTTCCAGGACTAATATGGGCATGTCTGTGGTGTTTCCTTACACAGATCATGTGCAGTGCGCCACCACGCTTAGTATATATGAGCTATATTTAAGTCCTGTTTAGCATGATAGTGAGTCCAGTGTTTAACAGCGGTTGATAATGAGTACACATAGAGTATTTGAAGCATGTACACTATTTAACAGTGAGCCACTAGTATGATGGTGGGTTTTTTACACTGCCTGCTAGCTGGCCAAAATTAACTCAGTAGCCTTAAGTAAATACATGCTGTAAAAGTAGCGAATGTTTGCTTCTTTGTACTTATAAGTTGTTTCTTGAAAAAGCATTTTAGCCCAAAAGATTGCACTAAAGACAATTAAGCAGGAATAAAAGAGGAAAGACAGCTGTGTTAAACATGAGAGTGGGAAACAAGAATGAGGATTAAGTTAGATATCTTACTCAAAGGTACCTGAACCCAGCGGTCTTGTCAAAATCAGTGGACTTTTAAAACTTCTTTGAGGATATTTGCCTACCACCAATAAAGCATAAGGATGGCTTTGGTGCTTTGGGGCCTGCCTGGCCTGTATTTTGTCTTATGGCCAACGGTGGCCATAAGAAGACCTGTGGAAGAGCAAAGGAAGGGCAAGCGTAAGTGATACTTCTGTTTACCCTCTCAGCTCTGACTAGCTTCAGCTTGGAGTCTCAGGAGATTCATCTTTTTATAACCCCTCAGGGTTAAAGATCTCTCTTTCCAGTACTTATCCAGGCTCTACTTGAGTCCATATTATCTTCTTGTATCTCCAGTCACTTTGGCAAGGAATTAACTTCCACTGCATGAAGATCCTCTCCTGTTGTTTCAAGTCTGGCTGTGACAGCTTCATCTGATGGGCACTAGTCCTTGTACTGGCAGAGACAGCAGTCAGTCCATATTGTTGGTCCTATCCATGCCAGTCATGATTTTTCAGATGTCTGTTATGTCCCCCCTAATTTTTCTCTTTGCCAGGCTGAAGAATCACAACCTACTCAATTACTCCTCATTCGATGCAGCCATCCTTCTCTCAATTTAATCCAGTATATCCTTAACAAGATGAGGTATCAAATTCTCCTTGAATTTAAATTAGATTTTAAACACTTAAGTTGCTTAGACTCATTTGAAAACCCCATCCCCAAATCTCAAGATTGCTACCTGATTCAGTGCTCACGACACGGGTATTGTTACGCCTAGACACATGGTAAGATGTTAAGAAGGCTGGAGAAGATGCCTTTCAGTGACAGCTTAAAGAGCTGAGACCACTCAGCTTGTCCAAAGGAAGGTGTTTGAGAGGAGTGTGGGTACCTGTCCAACGAAAAGACTCTGGCTGCTCATTTCAAAGGGGAAAACCTATGAAGATCTGGTGGTTCAAACTGAGGTCAGCAAGTTCAAAATGAAGTCAGGTGTTGTTGGTAGTGGCAGTGATTAACATCCTGAACACCACACTGAGGAAAGTAAATCCAGCTATTGGTCTGTGCCCAGAAGGAACACAGTGGCCTGTGACTGAGAAGGAGCGGTCCCTAAGTGACCTGAGCTGGCCCCTCCTGTCCTTGTCTGCACCAGCCAGCTCACTGCCGTGCAGGTGCCACCAGTGCAAGCTGGCGTGCCTGGGCTGCTGACACAGCACTGCCTCGTGCAGGTCACACAGTCTCCCAGCCCACTGGCCGGGCTCAGGACATCTCCCTGCCCTGCCCACTGCTGGTGTTGACACATCAAAACCTATGTGCTGAGCAACTGAAGGTGATGAAATCCTCTCCAGGCTCAGTGGGAGAAACAGGTGCCTTCTCTGGGTGCAACAGCATCCTCGCTCACCCTGCCACACTGACAGAGAGGAACAGTGAGCTACAGGGATGTGCATGGACCTCCACATCTACTGGGACTGGTAATTCAGAGATGTCCCTGAAGCAATCCCACCCCTGAGACTCTAGGTGGCTTTTGGTGGTGGCTTTTCCATGTTAGCCAAGTGGGTAACACAATTACCTGCAAACTTGAAGGCCTGTGCAAATGAGCAGGAGTTACTCTCAACCTGCCTCTGCAGGAGACAATTCAGTGAGTGTTATTTTCCTGAACAGAAGGAAAAGGCATTAGCTCCCAGGCAAAAGGGATTAGACCTGCATCCTCCACGTCCCAGGAGAGCATTCTAATTGCCAGCTAAAATTCAATTAGGTATAAATTGTTACGTTCTTTAGGTTTCTTTTCAAAGTAGTTGAATTTTCCTCACTCCCGCTGGAGTCCAGAGGATGCAGAAGTATAACTGTGCGAAGAGGCAATTCTGTGGCTGATGGGATGATGGCTAGCAGTGTAAAGCCCCGAGCTGTGATTCCCTCTCCTTGTTTTTAGCCAGCGATGGGCAAACGTAAACTGCATCCTGAATTTGGGAAGCAGGGTCAAGACCTGAGGTTTGCCCTGCCACAGCCCTGCTCAGTGCGTCTGGAGCCCATGGGAGCTCACGGCCGTGGTTCTGGATGCAAAGGACTTGTGCTCTGGGCTTTGTTTTGACTGTAGTGCTGTCGCTGTGTGCTTAGCATTATTCAAACAGGCATAAAAAAGCAGGGATTTGGGCAAAGTTTAGGGACTTCATTTTAGCTCTGAACCACCATAGACCTCAGTCAGGATCCAGCTGCTTATTGCTCATAGGAGGGTCTTTTACTGCATTTCGGACATATGGGAAGTTCAAAAATTCGGATGCTTCCAGGGTGGGGAGTGCTGGAATAAGGGGATTCTGACCTGTCCCCTCAGACTTTAGCTCCAGGAGATACATGCCTGGTCTTTGCCTCAGGCATTCAAACCCACAGCCAGATCTCAGGGGAGATCAGGGGTTTGCTACCGATTCTGTGAAGTCTAGATATGACTGTCATGCCATCATTAAACATCTGCCATATTTTCCTCCCCATAGCAATTTCCTCAGTGAAGTGACACACATCCGAATACAAGCACTGATTTCCTGCGCTTGTGCTAAGAAGGTTACTACAGTTTAAGAAATTCACTGCATTTAAACTGTATTTAATCCACTGTAAGAGTTTCCTTCTTACCATACAGTTACATGGTTTTTGTAATGGTCTTTAAAGATAGGTGTAAAAGTGCTTCAGCAATGAATTTTCTTTATAACGAAAGCTGCAACAGACCTTTCAGTCTGTAGGACTTACCAGAAGCAGAACATGTTTCAGCAATAAATTATTCTGTATTATACCAAGGCAACAAATAACAGAAATGGCCCAATTATGACTTGCATAATATTTTATAACAAGCAATTTAAAACAAACCAAATGTAAGGCTGTGAGGTCAATATTTGGTTCTGAAATCTCAGGCCAGCTTCAGAAGAAATGAATAAACAATTTCTGTTAGCTGGATCTAACTTATAAAGCAGTTAGGAAGAGCCAATTTTGAAGAAAAGAGATAAAATCGTTTCATCTGAAGATTATTTAAGATCGCTTGTGACAATCACAGAGGAGCATTCCATAGCTCTGAGGTATTGGGCTTGCTTCCTCATTGAAATACTCCAGATTTACTGGCCTTAATTATTTACTTGAACTCTTTGTAGTTCAAAAAGTGTTTGAAAACTTTTCCTGGAAAGACAATCTCCAAATGTTGCTACACGTAACAAGTTCTGTCAAAGTGATGTGTCTCTGTCTTATTTTTAAATATTTCAACCCATGATCTTACTTATCAAGTGTACTGTCTTGCCAGCACTTTGTGGAGTAAGTTTTTATTAAATCAGTATCTTATTTAAATATTAATTGCAATACCCAAACCAGCAAATCATATCTAAAGTAACTTTTTTTTTCCCCAAAATTTGTAAGATGTTTTTACAGAAGTCGTATGAAAACCTGCAAAGTTTAGACTCAGAAGTGATCAGCTTGGCTTCGAAAACTAAATGTAGGCTTCCAGCTTGTTTTGGTGTATCCTTAGATACCTCCACATGAGTAATCGCCTCATCTACAACCAAAAGTATGTTTGTGTTAGGATCGCTGCCTGTGCTGCAGGCTCTTGGGTTTATGTCAGGAAATGAGCACAGGCTCATCTCCTGCGCTGCTCTACTTCCAGTTCTGGAGCTGCCTATGAGTAAGGTGATCTATGTAGCTCTGTGTTACAGGTTTTCGTCAATGGCATTATTCTAAAGCTTAGATGTAAATATTGTCTACATTTTTTAGTATTTCAATGTATGCTTTTATATGTATATAGATATATACACATGCAAATATCAATATTATTGTTATAATTCTTCTTTAAGTTGTTCAGGTTGGATTTCCTTGCCTTGGAAAACAAGATGGGGTCGCTGCATTTGAAGTGAATGTGATCATAATGAATTCAGAAGGCAATATTATTCTCCAGACCCCTCAGAACGCCATCTTCTTTAAAACCTGTCAGCAAGGTAACGTTGAGTTAATGCTGAAATACTGTAAGACCTGATCACTTAACTTTCTGATGTTTCATTCAGGATAGTGACTAGAGAAGATGGAAATGCGTAGCAATGGTGGTGAATGCCAGGCTGCTATGGATCTTTCTATGGATTTGCTGTGTATTTACCACATGTTTGCTAACCTTTTTCTTACTGTCAGCTCCATCTCCCTTAGTAAGACTGGACTGGGGGCATTTCTCCTGTTCATAGCTCATCACATCAAGGACACTAATAGAAATGTATCGTATGAGAAGCAACTGTTAGCACATGATTTGAGGTGCTTGGAGGAGAGCTAGTCCTGTGAAAACAAACTGAGGCTAACATTTCCAGAAACGGCACGTAACTTGGAGAACTGAACTGAGATCTGCAGTGGCGACACTGACTTCCATTAATACTGTTTGGTGCCTTAGTTCAACAGTTGCTTAAATCACAGAATCACAGAATGATATGGGGTTGGAAGGGACCCCTGGAGATCATCTAGTCCAACCCCTCTGCCAAAGCAGGTCCACCTAGAGCAGGTTGCACAGGAACTTGTCCAGGTGAGTTTTGAATGTCTCCAGAGAAGGAGACTCCACCACCTCTCTGGGCAGCCTATTCCAGTGCTCTGCCACCCTCAAAGTAAAGAAGTTCCTCCTCATGTTTAGATGGAACTTCTTATGTTCGAGTTTGTGCCCATTTCCTCTTGTCCTGTCACTGGGCACCAATGAAAAAAGACTGGCCCCTTCCTCTTGACACTCACTCTTTAAGTATTTATAGGCATCGATCAGATCCCCCCTCAGTCTTCTCTTCTCCAGACTAAAAAGACTCAAGTCCCTCAGCCTTTCTTCATAAGAGAGATATTGTGGGCCCCTAATCATCTCAACTTACACAAATGCAAAAATCCTAAATCAGAACATTTTTGCATAAAATTTTACCTTCTCTGGCAACCTCTTGGTTTTGGCCACAAGTAAGGTGGTGAAAGCTGGTCCTTTATACTTGCAGTCATCAAGCAACACACAGGATCTGCTGGTAAAAGAAGGACAGCATGAAGTTATTATAGTGTTTACTTGGAAAAGAGGGAACCTGTTTAATCAACCAGTCTATGAACCATAAACACTATGTAATAAGACTTTCTGGATTAATATGATATACTACAAACAACTATAATTATCAGTTTGAACTGAGGCTGTGGGTATTGAAAAGTCAGTATCTCAGATAAGGCAGTTATCCCATGTCATGTGCAAGAGTATCAAATTAACCCATGACAGGGCTGATGTAGAAAAAGTGATATTTTTATTCTTCTCCTATTAAATCTTAGCTCCCAGCCCCACACTTTCTTCTCTGCACTCTTTTCTCTGAGCTAATTGGTGGTGGTGTGGCTTCAAAGAGCAAGCAGCAGGAGCAGGAGCTGTTTATTCTTTGAAACCTCACTACACCTAAATAGCAAAGCTGCTTGTCTCCTTTGAAGCCTCACTGCTGCCAATTAGCCCAGGGAACATGGAGGAGGGGGGAGAAGTGGCCAGAGAAACAGGAAGGAAAATGGGGGCTTAATGGAAGTAAAATCAATCAGATCTCGTGTATGAAGTTGGGTGTTTGATGTAAACACAACACAAAACATTCACTATCTTTTTCTTTTCAGTTCATTTCAAAGATACTGAACTTAATAAAGTTTGGAAATAGTGTTGGGGTAATCTAATAGAGAAAGCAGAGTTACTGGTCTGCATTGTGGAAAAATGTGGTTTAAATAGAGAGTGCTCCAAATTCAGCTTAGTAGTAGCACTCATCCAAGTTATCATTTCTATGCTATTAGTTGTTGTTGTTACTATTCTGATATGAGATGTAGTATTTAACAATTTAGCAGTATTGCATCGTATGGCCTTTCGGGAAAGCTGGGGGTGATTATTGTCCCAGTCCTTTGTTCCCAGAGCCAGCTAAGAGAGACGAGGAAGATTTCCCAAACTCTAGAGGTGGACAGAGGAGGCGTTTTCACACCTTGTCTCTTCCAGCACGTACCGGGGTGACTCCCACTCCTGCCCTCTATCTGCTGAGGTGGACACCACAGTGTCTTGGGACAGATTCTGAGAAGGATGAGAATGTCCTTACCAGTTGGTGTTAGAGTAGGGGTGAGTTTCCTTCCTCTGAAAGACATCGTTCATGGTGAGGAGCTCCAGTTCCTCGCCTGGGATCCTGGTCACTGTTTCCAGTCATTCTTGGCCATCCAGAAAGGCCCTTGCCAGAGCGAGGGAGCAATTTTGTGGGAGAGGAGAGGCTTTCTTGTGGCTAAGAGGCCACAAGTGGCACAAAGAGGATAAGCGGCACAAAAAATTATGTTTTCCTATTTTTCTGTTTGAAATGGTATGTGTTTAAGCATGCATTTTCTGTAATGAATAGCAGCTCTGCATTCGGGTACAAAGAGAGAAACATTTCCAGAAAGAGTCCTAGAGTACAGTGTTGGAACGCAATGTGACCAAAAAGCCTCTACCACTACTACTACTGCTGCAAACAGCTTTACTTTCAAAGCAATACTTTTTGCTTCATGTATCTATGGCCTTGGATAGAAGAGCATTTTAAAATTATATCTTTCCTCTTCTCTCCTTCCTGTTTGTTTGGCAGTTGTACACAATATCCAGCCACCTGACCAACTACCTCAGATTTTCTTTCCTTTTGTTTAGTCTCAGCATTACCCTTTGTATCCCACTGAACAGAGAGTGCAGCAGAATACTGCTCATAGTTATAACAGCCATCATTTCCTATGGTTCTAATCAGCTATTAGATAAATTTTCAAAAACAAAAGTTTATTTGTGTATGAGTCTAACTAACAGGTATGTCACCTGACTCAAAAATTAGAAGAAGGGATAATAATTCAGTTTTTTTAAATCCAAGATTATATTTTCTTCTGTATTAATAGGAGTTACAGTTTAAAGAATCTCTGTGGGCTGTAAAAATGTCTCAGGCAACCTGATCCTCTTGAATTTATAGACATCCTCTGACTCCTTGCCAATTAGGCAAGTGCACTTTAAAGGTTCAAACTGCTTCAGTTTGAAGCCAGGTATTATTCAGTTGGGAGTCGGTGTGAAACCGTGGTACATCTTTACAGCCCAGGGATGGAAGGTGCCAGCACTTCCTAATGAGGCAATGGAAATGAGGCAAGGATGGTGTTGGCAGGTGTTGGCAGTCACGTATGTTTACAACACGGTTACACTAAAGGAAAAAAAAAAAAAAAAGATGTGATGCCAACATTACAACATTACAGCCAGTTGCTGTCTAACAGATGGCCTTCAAGCTTGGGTTGAGACATATCAGTCTACCTCAGAGTTTTTGGACATTGTCACATGGAGTGTCGTCCAGCATAGCATCATAGCATGAGAAGGTCATGCCTACTCTGCTAAAGCTGCCCTGTGGCCCTGGTACCACTGATCACAAGTGATGTTCCCTTTTACTGATGGAAGTAGGCAGCATCTCCTGTCCGTCGTCTTCTCTGCGAGAGACCTAGGAAGGTATTTTTGAGCCATTGTTTTTCTAGCCAGAAGGCATGTTTTCATGGGGTTCCACAGGTTCAATTTGTTTTGCCTCTTGTTCGATGGACTCTGGTATTTTGAGGATGTTGATGTTACCCAGAGGTATTTTTCATCCTTGCATAATGCAGCCAGTGTTGCCAAATGCTTTAACCAGTGTTTGATCGGTAGTTGAGATGTGAATGAGTCGGATGATGATAGAGGACCACTGTGCAGGGGTGCTTTCATCTTCCTTTCTGACCTTCTTTCATCTAGCCTCGAAGGTGACTGTCATTTGAATACAGATTTCATCCCTTGGTGACCTCAGTAGCAACAGATGTAGTAATTAAGTCAGTGCAAGTTGCAGTGCAGTCTAATTAAGGCTGCAGAAACTGAAACTGCGTACCAAGGGCAGGTTGAACCAGCGACACAAGTCTGGCATTGGCTGCCTGCTCGTTTCCACACAGAGGAGAAAGTGCTGGATTCTGCAGAGCATCCGATACATTGCTCATGCGCTTACAGAACAGTAGAGCAATGGAAAAGTCCAGTCTGTCAACAAGCACATCGCCCCTTTGTCTGAATGCCTGATGAAACCTCTATTGGTAGACTCACAAAGAAGAAACTAATTTCTCTTGAGGAGGTCTTAGCTGAGCTTCCATTACTGTCCGCTTTTGCCTCTCTGTCAGCAAATATTTTTACTGTTGTGTCAAAGTAATATATTGATCCTACTGAAAGTTAGCTGACAGCTGAAGTGTGTAATATCCAATTAAGATTGTTGTTATATTTTATGAAGCGGAGTGTCCAGGAGGATGCAGAAACGGAGGGTTTTGCAACGAAAGACATGTCTGTGAATGTCCAGATGGATTTTATGGGCCTCACTGTGAGAAAGGTAATTTTAAAAAAAGTCTTCTCAGCTGTCTTTACCATAATTTCAAGAAAACTGTAACTACTGCACTGTAGCCTCTTCTAAAAGATTAGCCTATTCTGAAGATTTCATATACTTTGAGTCCACACATGTAAGAGAACTACTATCATCATCCATGGTCTAATGGAAACATGAATTGCTTAGAGGAAAGATGTTTTCTCTCTAAGAGATTGCTTTTAACAAAACTGACACAATAGTTAAGTGATCCTTAATCACAGGGAATCCATCTGGCAAAAAGATTAAATAAAATTCTTCTCCTAATGAGGACTAGCTGGGAAACAAAGCACAGGACTTTTGTTGTTCAGCATTTGTTTATTTGGAGATAAGATCTAATTTGGAGGCAGGCTGACAACAAAGATGGGAAGATGAAGGAAAGAGTCTCCTTTTCCTTTCCAGTAGTAATGAATAGCCCCAAACAACATTTCCAGGAGTGAGGGACCAAGATATTGAGTGACTTGGCAAGGGAACTAGCTCTTCTTCCTGTCTCTTCCTTCACCTCCCCCAGTGGCAGACCATCCCTGGGGTGACTTGAGATGGAGCAAACCATCCTCGTGGACATCCTGTTCCAACAGCATCTTTCACTGAGCTCCCAGATGCCCTAGCTACATCCAAAATATTAAGTACAAAGGATGAGTTCTCTGGTCTGGAGGCCAACTGGGATGCTGCAGTTTGCATGCATATGTTCAATATGACCTCTTTTACCCTCCAGAAAACCACCCTCCGAACTCCCTGCTGGGAGGGGCCCATGGCCTCTGCTTGCCAGGGGGCTGTGCCCACTAGGGTTTGCTGGTTGGCCAGGGACAAAGCCATGCCAGGAATGGCTCTTCACAAGATGGATGTGATTTTACTATTTCACAAGATGGATGACCCTGTGCCCCTGCTTGGCCCCATGCCTGAGTGCTGTTTAACTCGCTAGTATGGACCCAGTCTCGCTCCGTGTACCAGTTGTGGGCAACCACGAAATGAAGCATTGACACGTAACCTTCCTCCATGGAAGAGCCCTGTGGGGTGGCCACAACTTCAGAAAGGGCTTGAGAGAGAGCACAGGTGCTCTGGAGGGGGTTGATGAGGAGCATGCAGGACAGTGTGGCCACTAAACCAGGCCACACAGCTGGCTCCCCTAGCCTAAATTAGGTGCCCATGATTATGCTCAGGTTTGCAGAGGGAGAAGGGAGGGTTCAATGTAAAGCTTGCTTGGGAGCCCCACTGAATTGCTGACACCTCCGAGTGAAGCCCCCAAAGAGACAGTCCTGTCTGCAGAACTGAGGCACCAGCTGCTGCACCAGAGTCCAGTTATGGGGGGAGGAACTTCAAATATTGTCCTGGTTTGAGGTGGGGGAGAGTATCTGTCATCTGTCATTGGCCAGTCTGGCCCAAAGCACAACAAATACCCAGAGGGTGTAGGTGGGCACTTTGCTCTCCCCGGTTTGGAATTAAACTGTACAAAAGGCAATTTCTGCTTATATATGGAACCAGATTTGAACATAATTTAATCTTCACTTTTTTAGTAACACTGTATACAAATTGCCAGCTACAAACCAGAGATGTAGTTGATTTAATCCACTTACAAAGATGCTTTACAAAGGTGACTTGTTCCATTCAGCAGAAGGAAAAGTAGCTTAACGGGACAACGTGCTGTGTATTCAAATAGGCAGTTGTTACCACACCAGCAATGCTTTTTCTCTTCCTCCTGCTCCTCAGCGCTGTGTGCTCCTCGCTGCATGAACGGTGGGCTCTGCATCACACCTGGCCTCTGCATCTGCCCCCCGGGGTTCTACGGCATCAACTGTGACAAAGGTAACTGCCATCTAAACCACCCCCCGGGCTCCATATCCAGCAACGTCTCTTTATTGCCCTGTGTTAGTTTCCCTCTAGGACTGGATTTTGGAAAGTCAGGCAAGGGGTGAATTAAGTAAGTAATTTTGTGATTCTTCAAATAGATGCTTTAGCACAACCTGGGAGCTGCTGGAAGTGCTTTCGCAGCTGGATGTGCTGCCATCCATATACACTAGCTCAGTGAAGGGTAATTTAGATCATCTCTTCAGTTGATCCATTGAAAGCTGTAGGACCTACCACGAAATTCACTTATATTTCTGGCCTAGGAAAAAAAATCATCTCTATTTGAACTCCAGTTTCCTGGAGTAAAATTACTAGTAAAAAAATTTTGCTAACTAGTTAGTCCATTAATTTGGGCACATGAAGAAATACACGGTCTATTAATTTTTGTTGCTGCATTGTGGCTCAGGAAGGATAAAAAGGAACAATCAGTTGTTTAGGACAGTAATTTGGAACAGTCCAAGTTACCGCATATTAAAAAAAAAGTAATTTCCTGAAGAAATATGACTGACTGGCTCATGGCAGAGAAGATTACAGAGCATCACATTGCACTTATTGATGCAGAACTGTGTGAATTAATGACTAAATGCAAAAGGTCCTTGTGGACTTTCCAGCAAAATAATGAGAACCTTCTAAGCCTTTAGGTATGTTTCCACAAACCGTTGTGGTCGAAGTCATTCTGACTTGTATCTAGTCCTTGATGAGACCTTTACTGTATTTAAAAAAATCTTTCCAAAGTGCACTGTAATGAAATGTTCCCAATGTCTTGAAGGATATTGAACTGTAAGATTAATGTCAATCCCAGCTGTTTGGTGACAAGTCGTGGCTAATACAATGTAAATAATTTAGCGGGTGAGAGACACAGCATTTGCATCTATGTCACCACACAGCAAAAACTTAGAAATGTTTCTTTCTAGTTAAACCTCAGATCTCTCAAGGCATTAATTAAGAGCTGTAGTGAAGCATCCTCTTGTAGAAGTAACTCCCAGTCCTAGGTTCTGCTCTTTTTGTCAGATACTGGCAATTTCAATAATGACGATGACTTCATCCTTCAAGATTTACATGTGAGGATTGGTAAAGATGTAACACAGTCTGTCCTTGGGGATCTCATTGCTGTATTGTTCACTGTCTCTTTCTGTATTGACTTGTGTGTGTGTGCCTGTGCAAAGCATTCTATAGGAAAAAAATGCATTTCAGTCTTCCTTTGTAAACCAGATGAAAAGATGTTAATGTGACTTTTTTAAACCTACTCAATGTTTATTTATGATGAACAGCAGAAAACATTACGGCCAAGACAGACTGAGTTCATATTAGTGACTTAGTTCGCTCCTGTTTTATTTGTTTCAGCAAACTGTACAACAACCTGTTTCAATGGAGGAACATGTTTCTACCTTGGAAAATGCATTTGTCCTTCGGGCTATGAAGGAGACCAATGTGAAATCAGTGAGTAGCATCTCCGTGTGCTTGCTTTCGCTTACATCAACTCATTCTAGTGCCAATGTCTGAACCATGAAGGGTCTCACAGGGCAGGTTGGGGCTCTTGGAATCAGATGCCGCATGACTCCAAATGCATTTCTTACTGATGAGTTTGATGCCATGCTAGACCATCTCATCCCATACCTTGTTTTGGTTTTACTAGTAACTGGGCTTGGTAACAACCTTCAAGCCCTAAGAATGCAAGCAATACCCTTTGGCAGAGGGATGTGCTGCTGTGCCAAGCCTATGCAGAGCTGCTATTTTCAAACGTTATGGCAATTCACACTTGGGCGTAGCAGATTAGGTTTGAGCCCACACCTTTGAAAGGGCTACTATAAGCTGGGAAGGGATTTGGGGCAAAGGGAGGACTGAACCGTAAGAGCTGAGAACTTTCACTTCACATATTAAGTTGCATTCATGTGGCGACTTGAAAATCCATGTCACAAACATCAAAAGACTTGGCATTTTCAGAAGTTTAGCATCAAAGTGATTAGAAATATTTTAGCTC
The DNA here is from genome assembly GCA_002844005.1 of Limosa lapponica baueri. Lineage (NCBI taxonomy): Eukaryota > Metazoa > Chordata > Aves > Charadriiformes > Scolopacidae > Limosa > Limosa lapponica. The sequence goes on along the minus strand of KZ505651.1, from coordinate 1,427,862 downwards.
ATGGTTGATCGAAGTGCGCTGTGTAAGGCTGGGGGTGGAGATACAGCCAGACTGGAACAGACCTGGGAGGTCAGCTGTCAAGTATTTGATCTCACTAAAAGAAGAGTTTTCTCACAGCTCTGTTAAATTGGATTAATTCTATAGTTCCCCACACTCGAATAGAGTATTAGCATTTTGGTTTTGAGAATGTACATCCAGGTTGTTCTTCCTGGGCTTAAAGCTTCTAACAGGGTGCTGTGTGAGGAGCTTCCCCTGCTGTAAATAATCTCACTGACGTTCCCCAGTGCCTTCACAGGAGCATGGGGAGCTCCATTTGGCCTGGGACACATAACAGCTGACTTCTTAATATGAATCAGTAGAGACAGGCTCTTCTCATGTTTATGAAATTTGTATCATCAAATACTTTGGAAACACATGGAAATAAACTCCAATGTGCTGTCAGCCAGTACGGGACAATAAGTGAATTACTGTGCAAAGGAAGAACATAGATACCATAAGAACTGGGTTTTACTCAGTATTTATGTGTAGATAAATAGTAGATGTGTGTAATGTTTCACCATATCTCTGACCATTACAAGACATTTTGCAACTCTTTTTTGCATAATCAAAACTGGAGCAAAACTGAAGCAGTAAAACTTAATTGTTATTAAATTAATAAAGATTGCCCTTTGATATAAATTCAGATCAGATGTCAGCAAGAACAACAGTGTGGGTTTCCACTGAATTTACCTTTGCTTACGTCAAATTCAAATTTGTCACTCTGACAGAATCTAATTTCTTTCTTCTGTCCTAAGAAGTCAACTGCTGACACTTCTCAGATGAGAAACTTTAGTTCAAAGTTCGAGAAGCATGTATTTTATGACAGTGGTGGTATTTTGAGGAAAATTCTTAGAAGTGGTATTACGGCACATATAATTAAGGGTGCTGCACTTAACTGGTCTGTCCCAGTGGCTCTGAAGCTCATTGTTGTCTACTGCTACTTGGGATAGTTACAACTGACTTTGGCTTTTTGCAAAGACTTACCTATGCAATTGAAATTAAATTAATTAGAATACAGGCAGTAAACTAGTTTCTGTACAAAAGAAAGAAAAAAAAAATCAGGATCAGAGTGTGCTAAGAGCTAAACTGGGATCATGTTGATGAGAGCAAGGAAAGCTATAAGCTATGCACTTGCCTTGGCTTTTGTAAAGCTGGGACAGCCATGGTTAGACCGTGATTGATGGCTACTGCCATCACCAGGCACTGCACCAGTGCCAGCACAACACTGGAAGACTGCGAGAAATGGTAGACAAGGCTTAGAAACACCAGAGGAGAAACACAATTCAGTCGCTTTTCTTAGATCCAGGGCCAACTACATTCAGTCATGGGGGTCTTGAAATAACAAGGGGAGAAAACCTTTCAACAGGCAGAAAGCCATCTTCTGAAAACGGCAAAGCTTTTTTTTTTGTTCTGGTTTGTTATTTTTTTAATATTGCTTGAAGATTTTGAGTGCTTGTCTAATAGTTGAATCACTCTCTAAGACTCCTGGGAAATGTACTGGACCTAGTTTACTATACTAACAAGCATTCACAGTCTTCCACATTTTTTTCTAGTTATAGTTATGCATTGTCTCTAATTAGTGTTTCAGTTTGAGTCCAGAGAGTTTTATTTTGTTTTGGATTCCTATCCCGTTTGTCACCAACTGTTTTGTTGCCTTTTCCGTTTCTTAGTCAATACCAGAGAGAGTTATTACTCTTTCCTTCAGTCTGTGAAAATATCTTAGTCCAAAGTTAATTGAGCTGTTTTGAGCCACACACTTGCCTAATGCAACTCAGTGGAAGCTGGTATCACACCCCTTGACCCATATTCTCCAGATTTACTTCAAGAACTAGGAAAATTCCTGGATTTCCTTAGCAATGCTCCTTTGGGTCATTAATTACTTGGATCCAAATGCTTGCAAATTAGAATACCTAAAGGTTCCCTCTCCAAAGGCTCCTGTGGGGAAATTGTACTTTTGCAGAAACTCTCCTTATCACATTTGTTGCATCAGCTGGTTATCAAGCTTGTTTCAGGGCTATTAAAATAATGATGCACATTAGGAACAAGCGTTTCTTTTATATTGACAATACACACATGCGTTGCAGAAGTCTGCCGACGTCAAGAGCTGAGCAAGTGCTACATGGGCTGCTGAGGTCCCAAGGGGGCAGGCTGTGATCATGAGATGATTGCATTTGCTGAGGTTTTCAGCAAGCCAGTGTTGATGCTTAAATTATCATGCGCAGGTCTCAGTTAACATCCTTTTTTTTAAAAAAAAAAGAAGGAAAGGAAGCTGTTTGCTGCCCCAGGTTCTAGTTTCTGTTTGCTCGCAGATTTAGGTAAATATTAGTGCTAAATCTAGGAAGGGCTTGTTTTTCTCTTTTCTGAAGAATACAGAAAATGTTGTGGGATTAGAAAATATGAGAAGAGGTTTTGGACAACAGTAAGAAAAGCTGCACTGGTACATATGGCCACTGAGGAGGCAAGAGGCTGAGGATGTAGTTCCTGATGGCCCAAGAGCACCCAGGGACGTGGCAGTGAGCATCTTTTATGCCAAGGGATATGCCAGGGGGTGACCTGGCTCATGGGCACTGTGCTCACTCTTCCTAGAGACGAGTGAAGATTTGCGTAGTTCAATAATGCAGACAGATTCAAAGAAGGGATTGACAGTCTGGTGATGGGAGACTTGACGTTAAGTTTGAGGAAGGCCCTTGGTGTGAGTCAGGCCCAGCAGAAACTTGAGTGTGGATCTCCTCCACCAATGTGGACCTCCTCCCTCCCAGGCTATCTGGAGCCAAACAGCACCATCGGTCTCAGCCTCTTCCTTTGGCAAAGTGTGAATGAGAGGGAAGGTAATATCCGGACCAAACGCCTTGAAAAACATCTGCCAGTTCTAATTACTGTTACCAAAGACACTTTGTTCTTTGCAAACATGAAAGGAGGGCATGCTTTTTTAATGCACCTTTAGTTTCTGAGCTGTGGTGTGGAACAGCCCTCATTGCACCACCCACAGCATCATGGTGCTCCACAGCCACAAACTGACAGGCCCAGAAAACCAAGTTACTGCCTACAAGGAGCTGCCATACCTGCCAGCTCTCGAGCATCCTATTGCATAAAATCTCTCTTGGACACCACCAAATTTTCTTCTGCTTGTGCCCCTTGGGTAACGAATCCCTCTCTTTGCCAACATGAAGATGGGCACTGCTGCCTCACCCACAAAGGATGAGGAGAGCAGGAGGCAATACTGAGCAATGGCATGGGGGACTCTGCGGAGCCCAAGTGGCACACATCCAGGCAAGAGCTGCATGAGCACACGAGCTTTGGCTGTGCCAAATTATGGTCATATTTTCAAAGCAGAAGGATGCATATAAATTGAAAGAATAGACTTGCAGCAGAGTCTTCCTTGACGGATCCATAGTGCGCACTCTTACACCAGCATCCGATGAGGTTTTTGGGCACACAGAGGGCTTCTCAGACACTTGTCTCCAGTAGGTGCAGGGGACTGAGACCACTGTTTTCGTGTTTTCGATTTCTAGGTAAATGCCATCAGCCCTGTCGAAATGGAGGCAAGTGTACTGGTAAGAATAAATGCAAGTGCTCCAAAGGCTACCAGGGAGACCTGTGTTCAAAGCGTAAGTACCAACGCCACTCCATCAGTCCTTGTTGAAGGAGCATCAACCTGGTTGTACAGTATCATTTTACATAATGTCAGCACTAATTGCTTGTTGTCAAAGTATTTCAGGTTAATTTACTTTCTGGACATACAGCATACATCAGACTTAAGGGAATTATGACACCTGAAACGTTTTTTTTACAAAAGCCTCCCCACAGTCTCTTCTGTATTCTGAGTTTCTATGAAACAGCAATGTGTCAGCTCAGTAACAGCAGTTCAGTAATAGAGAAATGCTTAATAAAACGTCGATACATTGAAACATGAAAATCCAACGGGAGGATGCTGGGGGCCACCCTCCTTCTCCTGCTGGTTCTGGTGTATGCTCAGCTCTGCTGTTCCATCTGCTGTCCTCTGCCAGAGACTGAGCCAGACCTTGCAGGGGAACTTGGGGGGTGAGATGTTCTGGGGCTCTGCGGACACTCAGTGCAAAGTCACAGATTTACTGTGAGAGCCCCAGCCCTTGGCAGGACCAACCCATCACGAGGAGCAACAGCAGGGAAAGCAAATATGCAGCTCTGCCTCTGGATGAAATGTCAAGAGGTCAGGCGTGTGCCCTCGCTCTCTTACAGCTGTCTGCGAACCTGGCTGTGGCCCCTACGGCACCTGTGCTGAGCCCAACAAGTGCCAGTGCAAAGACGGCTGGCACGGGAGACACTGCAATAAAAGTAAGTGAGAAACAAACCCCCACGAGCCCATACTGGGGGTCTTACGCACCCAGTGCTGTACAGAAATGACTGCTTCAAGAGCCTTTCCAGGATCATTAATGGTACCGCACTCCATTTTTTCTAATCTTTAAGCCAAACAATAAAATGAAGGTTTTTCAATACTCCGTAATTTTAATTACTTTAAGAAAACCCTCAGAGTCGTCTAAAACCGTTGTACCAAGATCAGCCTTGTATTGGAAATTTCAGAATCTGGTATCAACCAGATTTCTAGATGATCTCGTGTGTCTTCCACCCATGGTTTGGAAGGGATTTAAAGTCCTTCAGTACTCAGGAATGTCAGCTGGCTTTAAAATGTTGGGTAGGCATTTTTAAGAATAAAACTCTGTCAGGCTTTAAAGATGATTAAAACTTAGAAAAAATTAAATATCCTTTAGAAACTTTGGGGAAAACTTGAAGAGTTATGCTTATTGGCTTCAGAGTTTTCTCCTGCCCTTCCCCACCCATGCTCCACAGACCACAAAAGATACTGTCTCAAAGGAAAGTTGAAGTCCTTAAAATGAATTTCTGTTGTGCTTATTGACCCATTTGACACCCGGTGAAGCAACTGATCATTTAACTGGATTTGAAATAGGACTATAAAATTGTTTGAAAGGCAATTGGATATACCCAGTAAGAACTTCAGATTTAATTTTGTATTTCATGTACAATACTGCTGTAACAGCAGATCTTCAAGAGACATTCTGTACATTCTCCCATGAAGTATTAATGTTTATCTTAAACACTGTTAGCTAATGATTCACATTTAATGTTTTAGGTGTCAATAATGATAAAAAAGTTAAAAACATTTGCAGCTATAAAATCCACCAATTAGCCATAAGCAATATGAATCTTACATTGCAGCATCAACTGAATAATAATTTTTATTAAATGCTGTTGATGCCTGTGATTTGTATCACATTAAAATGTATTAGAATAAATATAAAAGAAAAACAAAACAGTATTGTCTAACTCAAATGGATTGCGCTGTGAAAATTAGGTTTGGGGAGTCCACTTTTCTGCTGTGGGCTAGTGGACCTATATTCAAGTATTAAGCATTTATGTCATTCCCTGAAGGAGAAATACCATTAATATAAGTTATGGTTAGAAAAAAATGGATCTTGTAATATTCTTATGAAGAACTGAGATAGCAAGTGAAAAAAAATGTACTATGGATGAACATCCCCAAAGAAGTAATTACCTGTACAACAGGTAACAAAAACTCATAACTGCCACGTTGTAAGGAGTCAATAGCCACACTTTATTGTCAGCTCTGAGTTTTTCCATCCTTAATTACTCAACGTTTGGGTACAGTCCTACCGTGCTTAACACTACGAACGTCTTTTTGTATTCAGCAAAGAAACTGAGAATAGGCCATTTGGGTAAAATTCACCCCCATTTTAAGTGCTCATGTAGGGCTTAAATTGCACGTACAGGTCTGCATGCACTGCAATTCACTCTTTTCAACTAAAACCAAACATCTCCTGATCTTAGGAGGAGATTTATAGTTAATTTGAGAGACTTGCTGCATACTCCTTCAAATGAATGACTCCTCGGTAAAGCCGTTTTCTTAAAAAGAAATGGTTAAAAAAATTGAACATGGGACTCCAGTTTTCAAAGTCATTTCCATGAGCTTTAAGTAATGAGATGGGTAAGTGAAACTATAAATAATTACAACATAGTACTTGGAATTTCATTTTTATTATTCGTTTTCGTTTTCCACACCAAAGCAGCCCTGCTAAGCCTGTTTCAGGCGACTTTCCCCCCTTCCCAGGTGTTTATTGTCGATGCTGTTCTTTCTCTTTGCATTCAGCCGTAAACCGAAGCCAAGCTCAGGTAGCTGGCGTGGATTTTTCCCAGGGGGATGCTTACATCCTTCTTTTAGAGCCTCTCACGGCAGATCAGTGTGACTGTCACCCACTGACACGGGCTGGGCACGTGTGAACCCAGGGCTGATTGACAGCCTGGGCAGGCTGACGGTCCCCTGGGCTCCCTGGTGCGGCAAGAGCATCTTTCTATCTGGCAGCACCTCATCCATCACGGAGCGGGGGGCACAGAGAGGGGCGAGCACTTGCGTAAGGCATAGTAAAATCCTTTGTTCAAACCAAGGGGACTGTTTCCACTTGAAATATTAGCGGTGGATGGCAATCCCGCTTCTGTGGTTTCTTTTCTCTTGAACTGGATAATTTTCCAGGGTATGGAGCCAGCGGTCTGAGCGCCCTGAGGCCAGCAGGCAGCAAGCACAGGCAGCACACGCCTTCACCGAAAAAGGCCGAGGAGAGGCATGTTCCACCCGAATCCAATTATATCTGGTGAACTCCAACATCTGAAACAGTTCGAGTTACACAAAGTTCATAGCCTTCATTAACCTCTCATGGATTGAATGTTAAAACGCTGTTCATTACAGTTAAGATTACTGGCTGGAATTTTATTAGCTTCATTATAAACCACTGAGCTGATATTTACTATTCCTTTTAAGTTTTATAAATACTTCTATAGCATGATTATATAGGCTTCTTCTTTCAGTGCTTTGGGTCGTGTTTTGTACTATACTTCAGTTATGTTTAAACGTCCTTTTTTGATTATATAACTGCAAATATTTTCCAAAAATTAAGTAACAATATTCAAGCAGAAAACCTCATAGGTGTTAACCTGAATCATTTCAATGACTACAGATTTAATTTGCCTAAGACAAAAGAAAGGTGCCTTTTACATTTTTGCCATTGTGTGTTTAGACTTGCTAAGAAAAAGAAATTAAATAAATGTTACCTAATTTAAAAACTAAGTAACTCAATTCAATGCTATTTTTGACCTTACAGTTTTGCAAAGTACTGTGTATTAAAATACACTGTGGTGGTGCCATTTAAGCAACATAATATATTGTAAACAAAGTAGAACTATAACGTATGAACTTTCTGCATTGGCTTGAAGCAATATAATATATTGTAAAACAGCTCTTATGTAATAAACTTTTTATACTGACGGTTATGTATAAAATAAAGAAGCTGCTTTAGTTTTTCGAGTACTGCTCTGTGTGGCCTGCTCCAGGCTCATTGGCTCTGGGTTGGAATAATGGCTTCTCTACAACACCCTCATAAAATAGTGGCAGATTGTATAGAATCATAGAATTGTCCAGGTTGGAAGTGACCTTTAAGATCATCAAGCCCAACCATCAACCTAACATTGCCAAGTCCACCACTAAACCATGTCCCTAAGCACCACATCTACTCATCTTTTAAATACCACCACAAATGGTGATTCAACCACTTCCCTGGGCAGCCTGTTCCAATACTTGAAAACCCTTTGGAGTTTTTTGGTATTATTTTCTAATATCCAATCTAAACCTCCCCTGGCACAACCTGGGGCCATTTCCTCTTGTCCTGTCGCTTGTTACCTGGGAGAAGAGACTGACCCACGCCTCCTTACAACCTCCTTTCAGGTAGTTGTAGAGAGTGATAAGGTCTCCCCTCAGCCTCCTTTTCTCCAGGCTGAACAACCCCAGCTCCCTCAGCCGCTACTCATAAAATTTGTGCTCAGGACCCCTCACCAGCTTCATTGCCCTTCTCTGGACACTCTCCAGCACCTCAAGGTCTTTCTTGTAGTGAGGGTTTCCTTTTTCTTTCTTGTAGTATTAGTTTTCTTGTCTCTGCTTTTAGTCCCACAGCTCTTAAAAATATTTCAGAAGAGCAACTTCTTGTGCCTCTGCAAAGGAGGGGATAGCACCAGAGGGCAGGCGTTTCTCTCACTGTATTTGCCCTCTGCCATGTCCTCGGTCCCCTCCTGCACTGCCAGCTGGCCATGCCAGGCTGGTGTGCCCTGTCCATGGCACCTCCAGTACCCAAGATCTTCTCAGAGCCTCTGTCCAAGCAGGTAATATTCCAGCCCTGGTGATGTTTCCAGTTCAAGGGTGATGTTCCCATGTCGTGTTGTGTCCAGACTGTATAAGCTTTGGGTGCTGCCTCTTGTGACAGTCAAGGACCACACAGTTTGCAATGTGCTGTGGCTATGAAGCAATGAAAATGGTTTCTGTCTGCGCTGAAGGACAATATCCACTTCACCAAATGATTACTGACCCTTGCTATACTGCAGTTCTGGGAACCTCATTATCTAGGAGGTAAATACAAAAAAAAACAATGCTAAATTTGGGGCATAAAATTAGCCTTTATGAGTGAGAGGTTTTGAGGTACAAATGAAAAGTCTAGTTTATTAACCTGACCTTGCTTATTTAGTCAATGGACCCATGCGCCAAGTAAAAAGACCTGCTTAGGCCAGGGAGGGGTAGGACAGCTCTCTAAGGATGTGTTTTTATGTTGTTCTTCATGTGGTGGGAGTGTAGATGCTGCCCAGCAAACCTAGTCTGACAGGAGACAAGCGCCGCATCACCACACATGGCTGCAGCCCTCCAGGTCTGGTGCAGGGAGAAAGGTGTCTGGGGGAGGAGGGGCAGGGCCAGGTTGGCTCCTCGTTACACCCCAGGTGATAATGAGAAACAGCCCAAACAAGGTGGTTTGGCTGCTAGCCTGACAGCCCTCCCCGGGATGGCAGTAAAATATCTCAGGTTTGCTGAAGAAGGAGCTTTCTTAGCATGGATACGTGTAACAGCTATGGCTGGTGGGATCCAAAGTGGTGGTCCCCCAACCCTCAGGCTCACGCCTCCCGTGGGACCCCTGGCACCTCCCTGACCTCCTAGGGGGTCTGGGGGGAGCCTGGGCAACGCAGGGCAGGATATGACCTGCAGCAAGCTTGCCTCTGGGCATGCTGCATCGCTATGCTGAGGGCATTTTGGAGCAGACTTCAGTCCCCATATGGCAGCCCCCACACCCATACCCTTACAGGTCCTGGCAACCTGTGGATCTCTCCCTCACACCAAGGCTGCTGTTGATTGTGGTGAAATCAGCTTTCCTTTAAAAGGGCTAATCTGCTGTATCTTGCCTGTAGGCAAGAAGGCAAAATACCAGCTGCTGGTGTGAGCTGGTCTTTTCCTTCAGCTAGGACCAGCAAAGGGGGTGATGGAGCAGGAAATGAGCTCAGCCCCTGCCCCATTGCTGTGCTCCCAAAAGCACCTCTTCAAGTCAAAAGAAGATGGGAAACAGGGAGCCTGAGGCACAGGAGAAGACACTTGGGTGATGAAAACCCAGGGGAGGTATTGAGGATGGAAACATTTTTTTGAGGTTTTCTTTAAAAGCAATGAAAGGAGGAGATTAATATTAGGCTGAGGTTAAATGTGTAAGTAAGTGCTGTGTATCTCCAGGGATGCCCCAGGAGCTGTTTATAAACATTTGCTAGCTTTTTGCTTTCTGTAACAAAGATTGGCCGAAGCCGTTGGTCACACGCCACAGCAAAAAGCACAGAAATTTCTTGCTTAAAATTCCCCAGATATTTTGGCTGAACTTTTTCTGCTCTTGTCAATTTCTTAGAAAGTGCTTCCTTAAAAACAACAAGTGTATTCTTTTATATGGAGTAATTTAATTTGCTGTTTGTTCCAAAGACACTAAATGCCACTGCTGCGGCTTTGTTTTCTGAGTTTCCCCACTGACTTTGGGAAAGATCATTAATCATGAGTAGAATATAGTCAGAAGAGATACAAAAGGAAAAAAATATTCCTCAAAGTGCACACTGTAATACAACTCTTTTTCTTAAATAACAGCAAGTTTCCATGCACAAATTTTCCTCCATCACTTTGCCTTTAATGCCAGCGTGAGCACAAAGTTTCCTGGGTAGAGGCAGTCCCCATGTCAGAGAAGTTTTAAGTCAAAGTTCATGATACCTGACAATGCTAAAACAAGACATTAATTCTTCAGAAAAAGTCCAGTAGAAAGTTGAAAGCAATTTTGCCATTAAGAAATAAACTACAGAATTTATCACACTCTCTCACTGGACAGAACATACATATGGGAAAAGCGCATGTATGCACCACAGATGAAAATCAATTCATAGATTCATAGATTCATAGACTGGTCCAGGCCGAAAGGGACCTCCAAAGGTCATCTAGTCCGACCTCCCCGCAGTCAGCAGGGACACCCCCAACTAGACCAGGTTGCCCAGGGCCTTGTCGAGCTTCACCTTGAATATTAAATAAAACTAACAACAAAAGTCAAAATACCAATCTATTAACAGACAGAAACTGCCTTTATAACAACGTTTGGAAAGTTTGCAGTTAGAGAGAGATGCCAGATGTTGTACCTGTGAGCAGCAGCTATGAGAAAATCAAAACTGGTAAAATAATATAAATAGTTAAGTCATTATACGTCCAGCCCAAAGATCCCAATTTAAGCAATTGACAAAATTATAGCTTTATAAAGTGCTTCTAATAGTGCTTGATAATTTGGATATCTAACATTAGCATCCTGCTAAGTGCAGGTGTGCACAACAGTTCAAAGGACAAATACATAAGGCACAGAAAGAAAGCAGAGACAGAAGCCCTGAGGACAAACTGCCATTAGTGAACCCATGCACATGGGGATTTTTTTTTGTAATTTACAGTTGAGGTTACTATCCCCTTAACTCCAGCTATGCTGTTCGATTTAAAATATATCGCTTTTAATGCCTCTTCACTTGACTTTTTGGGAACTGGAGAGAATTTGAGCCTTTTCTTCTTTGTGCTGTGCATGAATTAGCAGCATAACTTCATTACTGCCTGCAAAACAAGCCCTGCGGCCATGCCGCTGGGGTCGCAAGGAGCCGACACTTCGATCCACACCGGGTGATGTTCCCAGGGTGTCTCTGACCAGGTGGTAGTGCCGGCTGCCAGGACCCACAGGAAGCAGGCACAGCTTCCCCATGTGGTGCAAATGCATGATCCAGTTGTTCTTCTTCCAGCTTCAGCTGCATTTCAAGGAATATTAAGGTAAAAAAGATGATAAAGAAAAAAATTCCAAGCTGTTCCAGCTGGCTCGCTGCCTGTCAGGTTCAAACTCCAAAAGCCAGGCTGGAAGCTTTGGCCCAAGCTAGTGCTATTAGTTCCAACACTGCAGCTTTGTTCCAGATTTGATACCTTTCCCTCCCGCTCACTTCTCTACATCACCTGTTCTACTGAGTTTGCCCACTGGGGAAAAAATTCCTACTAAGGGGAGAGCTGGCAGATCGGGAGCTACCTGAAATAGCCTGAAGTTACACCAGGGTTTCTCCAGTGCCTGCTCTGCAAACGGTCAAAGGCATCACTCGGAGCCACAGCTTCACAGCAGCTCCAGGTCTTGCAGCTCTTTCAGCTCAAGTCTAGAGAAACCGCATCAGCCAAAAGTGCTCTCATCCGTAAGAGGGATTAAATCCTACTAAATCCCACAGGTCTTGCAGTGTGAATATGACTTCATGTTCAGTGAGGTGACGAGGTGCTATGATTAGCTGGGCCATACCCAAACCTTCAGATTAGACCAGCAACACCCTCTCCAGTTCTAAACTGTGCCAGCAAGATTTGCTCACATGGTGCTTTCAGCAAAAAAAAAAATCTAGTTAAAAAACAAAAATCTCAAGTGAAATGAGTCTCAGTTATTGGTGTTTATTTTTTCTTGAAGCTCTCTGACGGGGTGGCTGCTGAGGTACCGGCCAGTCCTTCCTGTGTGGCTCTCAGCACCCAGCTCCTACTGGAGAATGGTGAAATCCAGACTCCTCGGTGCCTGGCTGGAGGCAGCAGCACAGCCCGAGCAAATTCACCGACTCTTGAAAACGATGCAAAGCTGAACAGGGCACAGAACAAACCACTTTGGAGAATGGCAGGGTTTGGAAAATATATGCAATTTATTGCTTACCTCTGTGGCTTTCTGAAGTTTGTAACATTCAGATGATATCAATTTAAATGAGCCATCACAATTTAAAGTTAGAGAAAAACCTACTCTATATTTTTGGCTTAGAACAACATCTTTTATTATTTATACTAGTTCCAGAAATTGCATTTTAATCCCTTTCAGCGTAGTCCATCAGAAGACAGGAACAGTCGTGTTGCACAAATCTTTCCATGGAAATGTGAATCTTTCAGAGGGTTTAGCACATATACCCTCTCTGGCCAAGCCACAGCTCGTAACCAGTTCAGATGCTTACAAGGGACATCCTCACACGTTCTTTCTAACACTTTCTTTCCTGGTGTATCCTTGGAGGATCTTATGGCAGGGGAGGGAGGAGAGGTCAGTCTGTGCTTTAAGCACATATGTTGCAGAAGGGACCTTTCTCCTCCAACCTGGTCTACAGGGAGAAGTTCAAATGTCAGGCCAGCTGACCAGCTGTGTGACCAGCTGCTTCTCGGCACATGCACCCCAAAATGACAGAGAAGCTGTGAAAAGTGGCACTGGCTTCAGTATCTGGCCTTGCTGGTGCTACCTGGGACAACCTGGGCACAGGAGGAGGTGAGGCTGCCCACAGCCAGCAGCAAATGGGGCCCCACAGTACCCAAAAAGAGAAACCAAGGAGAAACACTTCTTCAAAAGCTTGCTTTTCTCTAGAACCATTTAAATATTTGTCAGGGTGTCTAAATCGAAAGCCAAAATGTCCCAGGAGAAGGGAAAAGGTCTGTACTCAAGACCAGCAGTGCTTCCAAAAAATGTTCCAGCTGTTTGAAGTCCAAGTAGATTTTATTGGGTGAATGAGGTGTTGGCTTGAACTTGCAGTGACACCATTCACACTGTCCCTTGGCTCAGCACACCCCACTGTGCCTGAAAAACAGAACAAGAAACCAGCGTGTCATGCAAACAGCATGACCAGTGAGTACGCAGCCTCGTAAACCCGCCCAGCACAGTGATGGGGTTTCATATACCTTCCTTCTGGGTCCCTGCTTCTGCAGATCCACTGTAGTGGATGTGATGGGGGAGAAGCACACTGACCACTTGCACTGAAGAGCTAAATGGCTGCAAAATCAAACTACAGGTCAATGTTTCTTGTACCACTGGGTTTTGCAAAGGATATATTTGATTTGAGTCTCAACCGCATCTTTGCCTCTTCCTGCTCTGCCCAATGTGGCATCCTATCAGCCTGTGCTTCCAAAAACAAACCCTACAACATCTGCAGCACAGTCCTCGAGTGAGAGTTTCCTAATACACTCCAACCGTTGCATCTGCAGGTTTAAAGATACAGATCCAGAGCCACTGCACCCGGGCACCACTCTTCCCCTGGCTCCCTTTAGCCATGTCCACTCTACACATGCAGAGCCCCCACTTTTGGCTTGCAAGGAAGGCACTTCTACCCATGTTTAATCATCCTGCACCCTGTGTTACAACTTTATGTTTTTACATTTATACATATCTTCATTTCTATTGTGCATAAAACCTTGCACTGAAAGAACATACTTGGTGTTGTAAAGTCAAATACTTGGAGCAGCCAGAGCCAGCTGGCTCTGTAAACCCTTTGCAGCTCTCCCCAGCAGGCAGGTATATGCCACAGTGGTGTCCCAACTATATGACAACCCCTGTGTCCTGAAGGCTGCCAGCCTCTGCCCTTGCACACCATGACAGTGCAGCTCTTCAGGCCTTTCCATGGTCTTCTGCATGCAGACTCCCTGGAATTTCCAGTATGTGCCCACACTTCTCTCTCTGCTCTCCTGGTGTGTTCACCACCACCCTACGACAAACGGCAACATATTCTTTATCTCCTCCCATATTCTTCATCAGTTTCATAAGAATCATCTCATTAAACTGATAAGGGTCTAGAAAAAAAATTAAGGACATTGCTGAGTGCCGAATTGTTCATTGTTGCTGACTTGCCATCCACAATAACACACACGGTTTCTTCCTTTCATTTCATATTTTCTATTTTCCATTCCATTACACTTGCCAGCTCTTACTAGCAGCAGTTCCAATAAAAGTCCAAAACTTGCTCATCACATACAAAGTGCTTGGTGCACTGTTTCTAAGCCAGTCACGTGCCGATACACATCCCTCAATTAGGGCGTTCCAGTTGTGCTGCTTCCTGCCTGCCCGGCGACCCCAGCGAGCCTCACACGTAGGCGAGGGCCAGCGGGGTCCATTAGTTCTCCAGCAGGCAGCATTCGGAAAGGCCACCCCACACTGTTTATACCTCATGCATCACATTTCTGTGTTATCCATCTCACCCAGCTCGCAGGAACCTTGCCCAAACGGAGCCTGCCATGACCCTGGCCTGGCATTCTCCCCAGTCCTCATACTACTTTGTTGGACAAACTTGGCTACTACGTGAACTCCTTGTTTGCTGGACTCTGGCTTGCTTCAAATTAGGCTAATCCAGCTGAAAGTCAGAGCTCTCAATTAAAGTCCTGGCTATTTTCAGCATGCACAATTCCACCCTTCAACAAGAGGGTGGTTGCTGTGGGTATCACCTCTCCCCTGGTTTATCTGCAGAATGACTGCCCCATCTATACATCTTCCAGGTGGTGCCACTATTAAAAAAGTTAAGTGAATGCTCAGCACTATTCAAGTAAATTTTTTAAACCACTTTATTATGTAAAGGACTAAAGATTTATCCCCTTTTATAGTTATAGCCACAATAAAGAGGGTATTTTCTGAAATAGAAACTTGGTATCGACTGTATTGCTTCACGTTTATTTATCACGTGTAAGACCGTGACTCAGTAGCAATAGCTCCCCCTCTAAGGCTTATTCTTGAAAGGAATCAACTGTGTTTGAATGCCCCTGAAATGCTGACCTAGTTTGACACTGTCTCCCACCTCAAAAATTACCAGAGCTCCTGAGTGTTTCAGGTGTCACAAGTTACACCAATACACATTAACAGTGAGGCATGAGAGTTTTCCTGGGAGAGGTGGGTTTGGATTTTTATTCATTTCTGTGTACCTTTGAGATCAGCGGGAGTAGGAACTTCCCCAAGCCCAGAGGAGCCCCACCAATTGATGTTGGGATAAGGGCAGCAACCCCAGGTGAGGCGGGTGCGTTGACCTTCTGAAAGCAAATGCATCTTTGTTGCCACCAAGGAGCTGAAACTGGGATCGCCATAAGCCCTGTGGGTCTCTGCAGATGTTCCTGAACATCTTTACAATGTATGATTTAGCAATACAGAATCACAGAATGGTTTGAGTTGGAAGGTACCTTTCAAGATCATTTAGTCCAACCTGTCTACCATGGGCAGGGACATCTTTCACTAGACGAGGTTGCTCAACGCCCCATCCAACCTGGCCTTGAATGCTTCCAGGGAAGGGGCATCTACAACTTCCCTGGGCAACCTGTTCCAGTGCCTCACCACCCTCATTGTTACAGATTTCTTTTTTACATCCAATCTAAACCTACCTTCTTACTGTTTAAAACCATTGCCCCCTGTCCTGTCTCTACACACCCTGGTAAAAAGTTTCTCTCAGTACTTCTTATAAGCCCTCTTTATATGTTGAAAAGCCCCTATAAGGTCTCCCCAGAGCCTTCTCTTCTCCAGGCTCAACAGCCCCAACTCTTTCAGCCTTTCATCACATATTTGATTTAGATTTTTCCCCTCTACCACTACTCCCTTTTTTGTGTTGAGTTAAAACTCAGTAACTTCAAATAAACAAACAAACAAAAAAAGTCAAATAGGTCTGAAGTAAATTGAAAATCCACAAGAATTGCATTTGTTAAAAATTGCCACTTCTGGCCTATTTGGAGGAGCCATTCAATACTGCAGTAACACCATGTTTGACTCTGCACTCCTGCCTGGCAGTACAATAGCACTACAAAGTTTTTGAACACCTTGTGGACCACCCACAACCAAGAGGAGCAACAACCATGTGTCCAGCAGAATGCCTTGGGTGTGACGTTTCCTTGGGGATTTAGAGGACAATAAGAAAATAGTTTGTTGGTTTCTATTTTGACAGAAATAGTTTCTGATCACTCAGACAAGTTTGTTCTGCTTGAGAGAGAGCAGTCTTCTCTGAAGCAAATGGGTAACACAAACACCTAAGTAAAACGGGTGAGCTGTTAAGTACAGAAAGTACCTGAAAAGAGCCATGAGGGTAGTTAAATATTTAGATTTCTGCTCACTTTTTAAGTGGATTTGACATATCCTCATGCAACAGCTCTGACTACGCTGCAGTGCTCTCATCTCCATCGCAAAGGTTGTTCTGGAAGAGTTTAAGATAAAAGAAAAAGATCTGCTGAACACAACATCTTGACGGAAAGAGGAATACAAAATCTCACAGTTCTTTTTAACTCTGCTTCCTCTCCTAGCAAAAAACATTCCTTTTGTATGTGTCCCCTTCAGCATCCCAGAAAATAGAGAGGGAATAATTGCAAGGAAAAAAAGTGGCTAATTGGGAGGTATGCTTTGTCCATCGTACTCAGCAAAACAAATAAGGTTCCTAAAAGACAAGACAATGAATGTCCCTTTGAAATGAAGGTGTGGAGGTGGGGGAGATTCTTTTAAAAAACCTTGCAAGTGAGGTACAGTAATTATAACCTCATCTGTTGTTCATGCCACCTTCCTATCCATTGTGGAACACTCCACCCAGGCTTCCAGTAAGCAGCCAGTGACACAACAGTGTTATTTCATATCTCTGAAGCTGTTATTAGAGGCAAATAATTTTGCTGTGAAACTGGAGTGCAGCTATAAAGCTGCTGCCTCACTGCTTTGGATCTGAAAACACAGCTGCATGGCACAAACTAAGTTTGGCTCTTTTACGGGACATACTTGGAGCCTAGAAGTAACTTCTGCTGCATGCATGAAGGTTTGTTTGACTTTCAGGCCATTCTGGGTCAGCTGTGCTAGCCAAGCCCTGGAGATTGTCCCAGACTCAGGGGCATCTTGAGCTGTTTGATCCTGCACGCTTTTCCCAGTTTAGCAGAGCTCTCCCAGCTGAGTTACCCATCAAAGTACAGAGGGGAGCAGCAATGAGGAGCTGACAGTGGCTCGCTTCCCTTTCAGACAGTACTGAATCATCGATCTCATGAAAGGGCAAGAGAGGACCTTGCAGCAATGTTGATGTAATTCTCTGTGACAGACAGAATTAAAGATCTTAACCAGATGTTGTTATTAAAGAGGTGTAGCACTAGTTCCAGAAAAGAAAAGAGTCTGCTTCCAGCATCTGTATTTCAAAGGAGATCTTGGAAAATTTATGAGAGTTGAGAAGAAAGTGGCAAGAGCTACTCAGAATTGTGGAAAAGCCTGTCACAGAGTGAGAGACTTTGAACGTGATTCAGGAGGACAGGCTGAGCTGCCCGAATTGCTCCCTGCTGCTGGAAGAGAGGACTTTCCTTCACCCCACACCCCATCCAACCAGAAAAAAAAGCAGTTTTCTGCTGGGTAAGTGAGCTCAACCATCTCTCCAGCAGATCAGCAGAAGGGAGGAGATCTTCAAAAGGTGTCCCAGCCACGGTCCTCAGCTACTTACAGAACCAACTCCCTTCTATAAAAATGCCCACTGGGGTTGAAAAATTGAATCTAAAGAAATTTCAGACTGGATTAGGGTACACGTTATTAACAGGGCTTTAAGTAATGTTAGATTTTACCTGGGACTGCAGCAGATTCTTCATCACCCGAGTCTTAAAAGTAAGACCTTCAAAAAGATACATTATTAGCTAAAAATGAAGTTACAGCCTTCATGTAGAAATGGCAAGACAAGGTTCTGGTTCCTTCCACGCTATGATCACTCAGTCTAAGCTTTTGTCTAATAGCTTATTCTGGTCTTAAACATATAAAATGGTGAATAGCCCCAGAACTAAAGACAAATCCTAATGCAGGTATTGCATTCCTGAGTGCCTCTCCACAGTTTCACTCCAGAGGTGAATGAAGCTTGTTAGTGACTGAAGTCACAGCTAGGTGCTGTTCATACACTGATATTTGGTTTGTAACAGGCATGTTACGACTTTAGCTAGTGACAAAGCAAAGAACTCAAGGCCACGTCAAACCCTAAAATGTGTAATTTCCAAACAGTTGTGGCTTTTTTATTTCCTTCCTTGCTCCTGAAGTACGTTTTTCGCTGTCCCATGGCAACTGTTTCTCCTCACCCCGCTGTTATGTGAGAATTGGGATTTTTGAAAACTATTATGAAGGAGTTTTGAGGAAAACCTTCAAAAATGCACACCATTTAAAGATCAGGAACAGAGAAAAGTTCATCAGAAGGACAAAGAACAGCAGCAAGCCTGCAATATGAGCCTTTGCAGAGGCAGCTACTCGCAAAAGCCCCACAGCAGAATGAGTATCACTATATGTCAAAGGAAGTGTTTTTACAGATACAGTCAGAGCCCCGTGGCCTTCAGTTTTCTGGGTACCAAGTGTGGATCACAGTGGGCAACATGATTGCTCCTGCGTATCTTGGCACGTTGGGTTTTCCAGTCCTGGCCAAACTCCACCCTGGACAAGTGTTGCCTTCATTTGCTGGCAGATCCTTCAAGGGATCTTTTTGTGCGAGTGACAGCTGAAAGGCATTAAATTGTACAGTAAATCATTTAACTGGAGCCTAGAATGTGTGAACACCGAACCACAAGCTCTGACAGAAGAAAATCAGGATTTATTTTGTGTTTTGAACAGTTTTAACATTAATGGCCCGGTTTAACCACATATAACAAGCATAATCTGTTTAGTTTTCAGCAAGGTCTTCAACTGGATATTGTATACCTCTGTGGTGGTTTCCTCTAATTATTTGAGGTTTCTTACTTGGGAATTTTGTTGTTAACATGAATTTTATTCTCGTGAAAGGTGACCAAATGCTAGCTGGGGAGGACAAAGCCTGTCCACACCACAGTTCAGCAGAGGCAGTAGCAAACGTTGCACGCTTTCCACGATTCCACCATAAAGAAACACAGGATGAAGAAAGACAATCTGGGTTGAACAGCAAAAACCTAATGATGCTCTTCACCTTCATCCTTGAATTCTCTGCATCTTGGGGAGGGTCTGCTTTTTTTTCTTCTGGGTTTCAATAAGTGTTTTCTTTTGACAGTTTTATTTAAATAAAAATACATTGAGGGGGGGGGAAGGGGGAAGTTGGTTTTGACAAATCAGCATTTTCTACAAGTCATTTAATCAAAAACTCCTCAGTCACTCTATTCAGAAAGTATCCTCACCTAGCGCCCAGTCAGATTGGCTTAGTATAAACTCAAAAACATAAGCCATATTCTGAAGGCAAAGGGGACCCAAGCCAAGGAGAAAGCCAAAGGCTGAAGGAAAGTGAGCTCTGGGCAGGCAGAAGACAGCTGTTAAAGGGACACCTGCTGGGGCCGTCCTGGGAACTGCAAGCCAACAGGCACTTACTGATTTATCCTGGCATTAAACTGACAGTTATTTGTTATAGTCACTAACAGCTTTGTACCCAAATTCAGTCCAGCTTTTCACTTGCACGGTCACCTGGGAGAAAGCTTTGGTTTGTGGGGACATTGGTGTACTGTAGCCAGCCTTGGGCTTGGAAAGATGTGAAGGCATTGATGCTGGAGCACCTGGCCACCCCCTCACCCACCAAGCTGGACTCCCCAGGATTTCCTGCCACAGGAGGAGATACTGCACTCACAAATGGCCAGCGTTGTACAGGGGTATCACTTTCTGTCCAGCAAGTGTGCTCACAGCCACCAAACTGCCTACGTCCTCTACTGGCCTTGCCCTATTCCATCCATCCATCCATCCACTTCTTGGCTGTAGCTTCTGAGTAGACAGAGCCCACTCACAGTCACCGGGACACCAAACTGCTGGCCATAGTGACATTAGGAATCAAATCCCAAACTAAAACAAAACCCATAAAAACCATATGTCCTCAAGATGCCACCTGAGGAGAGAGTCTTATGGGCACAACAGTGCCAACATGACCCTGCTCCGGGGGCCCCAAGTTTCTGCTGTCACCTTCATCTTCTTCTTGCAGCTAGACCCAACAGTACAGCACAGTAAGCAGAGGCCTTGGTTCCACATTACCATTCATTTCACCAAGAGCCAGGGCACACATACCTCCGTCATCCCTTCCAGCAGCTATCCTCTGATGGACAGATCATAGAATTACAGAATCACATGGGGTTGGAAGGGACCTCTGGAGATCATCTAGTCCAACCCCTCTGCCAAAGCAGGTCCACATAGAGCAGGTTGCACAGGAATGTGTCCAGGCGGGTTTTGAATGTCTCCAGAGAAGGAGACTCCACCACCTCTCTGGGCAGCTTGTTCCAGTGCTCTACCACTCTCACAGTAAAGAAGTTCCTTCTCATGTTTAGGTGGAACTTCTTATATTCAAGTTTGTGCCCATTTCCTC